>CM053027.1:470053620-470168620 GCA_028564925.1 Lithobates sylvaticus
GTGAGTGTACAGCTTGTATAACAGTGTACATTTGCTGTCCCCTCAAAATAACGCAAAACACACAGCCATTAATGTCTAAAACCCACACCACCCCTAATTGAAAATTGTCCAAATTGGGCCCAATTAGCCATTTTCCCTTCCTGGTGTCATGTGGCTCGTTAGTGTTACAAGGTCTCAGGTGTGAATGGGGAGCAGGTGTGTTAAATTTGGTGTTATCGCTCTCACTCTCTCATACTGGTCACTGGAAGTACAACATGGCACCCCATGGCAAAGAACTCTGAGGTTCTGAAAAAAAAATAAATTGTTGCTCTACATAAAGATGGCCTAGGCTATAAGAAGATTGCCAAGACCCTAAAACTGAGCTGCAACACGGTGGCCAAGACCATACAGCGGTTTAACAGGACAGGTTCCACTCAGAACAGGCCTCGCCATGGTCAACCAAAGAAGTTGAGTGCACGTGCTCAGCGTCATATCCAGAGGTTGTCTTTGGGAAATAGACATATGAGTGCTGCCAGCAATGCTGCTGCAGAGGTTAAAGGGGACGAGGGGTCAGCATTTCAAGTGCTCAGACCATACGCTGCATCAAATTGGTCTACATGGCTGTCATCCCAGAAGGAAGCCTCTTCTAAAGATGATGCACAAGAAAGCCTGCAAACAGTTTGCTGAAGACATGGATTACTGGAACCATGTCCTGTGGTCTGATGAGACCAAGATAAACTTATATGGTACAGATGGTGCCAAGTGTGTGTGGTGGCAACCAGGTGAAGAGTACAAAGACAAGTATGTCTTGCCTACAGTCAACCATGGTGGTGGGAGTGTCATGGTCTGGGGCTACATGAGTGCTGCCAGCACTGGGAAGCTACAGTTCATTGAGGGAACCATTTAATGCCAACATGTACTGTGACCTACTGAAGCAGAGCATGATCCCCTCCTTTCGGAGACTGGGCTGCAGGGCAATATTCAAACATGATAAAGATCCCAAACACACCTCCAAGATGACCACTGCATTGCTAAAGAAGCTGAGGGTAAAGGTGATGGACTGGCCAAGCATGTCTCCAGACCTAAACCCTATTGAGCATCTGTGGGGCATCCTCAAATGGGAGGTGGAGGAACAAAATCTCTCTAACATGCACCAGCTCTGTGATTTTGTCAAAAGAGGACTCCAGTGGCAACCTGTGAAGCTCTGGTGAACTCCATGCCCAAGGGGGTTAAGGCAGTGCTGGAAAATAATGGTGGCCACACAAAATATTGACACTTTGGGCTCAATTTGGACATTTTCACTTAGGGGTGTACTCTCAACATATACATATGTTACTACACAGTAGTGGTGGAACTTTACTGCAGTCTTTAAAACAAAAATGCAAATCGGTGTGCATTTAGACCACAGTTGCGCTCAAAATGCAAACATGAAATTCTAAATGCACACTGATTTGCATTTTATTTATGTTTCTTTTCATCGTTAAAGAATCGCACTATAAAGCCCCATACACACGGTCGGATTTTCGCATGGATTCTGTCCTATCGGACAATGTTGTCGAAAAATCCGACCGTGTGTAGGCACCATCGGACAGTGTACGTCGGATTGTCCGACGGACAAAGTCCTATCTCCTGCTGGATAGATTTTTCGACAACAAAGTCCGATCACACCAAATCCGATCGTGTGTATCGAATTCCGACGGACAAAGTGCTACGCATGCTCAGATCACATTACAAGACCAAAGCTATTGGCTACTAGCCTCTACGTAGTCCCGTCGTAGGCAACAAACGTCACCACGTTCAGAATGATCGGATTTTCCGACAACTTTGTCCGACCGTGTGTATGCAACACCAACATCGGACAAAGTACGACGAACATGATTCGACCGACCTGGTCCTCGGATAATCCGCGCGTGTGTATGGGGCTTAAGACCTTTTCCAAATGATGAGCACACAGTAATGAACATTAACATCCTAAATGCATTTGACATACTATTTCATGCATTAATGTGCATTTCTAATTCACATTTATGTCTGTTATTGTGACTTATTTTAAACAGGTTTTGTGTTCATTCTTTATGAAAGTAAGGGAAAAAACATTTTAAAATAGAGTTTTTCATGCACAAACTACACAAAAAAGCATGACTGCAAAACAGTTTGGTAGGTTTTAAAACAAAGTAATACCTTTAAAGGGGTTGTAAAGGTAAAAGTTTTCACCTTAATGCATTCTATGCATTAAAGTGAAAAAACATCAGACGATTAGTGCACCCAGCCCCCTCGTTTTACTTACCTGACCCCTCGAAAGTCCCGCGCTCGCACCTGACGACCTCTTCGCCGCTCACCCTGGCCGTTGATTGGCTAAAGTGGATGGATTGAAAGCAGCGCAGCCATTGGCTGTCAATCACATCCAATGACGCGGCGCGCCGGGGGGCGGGGCAGAGTGATACAGTGAGCGGCTACAGCTGTATCATGGGAGCGCGTCCGCAAGCACTCCACACCATGCAAGGAAGCTTGCATGAAGTTGTGGAGTCCTTGCGGGAGGGAGCCGAGACAGCCGCCGAGGGACCCCAGAAGACCAGGTTCGGGGCCACTCTGTACAAAATTAGCTGCACAGTGGAGGTAAGTATAACATGTTTGTTATTTAAAAAAAAAAAAAAAAAAGGCTCCATACACACTGAGGCTCTTCTAAATGCCTTTCTCATGGCAGGAGAAAAGCAGCAACTTGGAAGTACAGTCGCTGACGATCTGAGGGGGACATGCAAGGAAAATAAAAAAAAAAAACTGTATTTTTGCTTGTACATGATTGGATGAGAAAAACAGCAGAGCTTCCCCTCATTTCAGATCTTCCCCTCAGATCTAAAGTGACTGCACTTGTAGTGCAAAGTGAATTTGCCTTTAGGAAATCAACCCCAGTATCTCACAAAAGTGAGTACACCCCTCACATTTTTGTAAATATGACAAATGTGACAACACTGAAGAAATGACACTTTGCTACAATGTAAAGTAGTGAGCATACAGCTTATATAACAGTGCAAATTTGCTGTCCCCTCAAAATAACTCAACACACAGCCATTAATGTCTAAACCACTGGCAACAAAAGTGAGTACACCACTAAGTGAAAATGTCCAAATTGGGCCCAAATTGTCAATATTTTGTGTGGTGACCATTTTTTTCCAGCACTGCCTTAACCCTCTTGGGCATTGAGACCTCTTCCACTTCTCCATGATGACATCACAGAGCTGTTGAATGCTAGAGACCTTGTGCTCCTCCACCTTCCATTTGAGGATGCCCCACAGATGCTCAATAGGGTTTATGTCTGGAGACATGCTTGGCCAGTCCATCTCCTTTACCCTCAGCTTCTTTAGCAAGGCAGTGGTCATCTTGGAGGTGTGTTTGGGGTCCTTATGTTGGAATACTGCCCTGCAGCCCAGTCTCCGAAGGGAGGTGATCATGCTCTGCTTCAGTATGTCACAGTACATGTTGGCATTCATGGTTTCCTCAATGAACTGTAGCTCTCCAGTGCCAGCAGCACTCATGCAGCCCCAGACCATGACACTCCCACCACCATGCTTGACTGTAGGCAAGCCACACTTGTCTTTGTGCTCCTCACCTGGTTGCCGCCACACATGCTTGACACCATCTGAACCAAATAAGTTTATCTTGGTCTCATCAGACCACAGGACATGGTTATAGTAATCCATGTCCCTAGTCTGCTTGTCTTCAGCAAACTGTTTGCGGGCTTTCTTGTGCATCATCTTTAGAAGAGGCTTCCTTCTGGGATGACAGCCATGCAGACCAATTTGATGCAGTGTTTGGAGTATGGTCTGAGCACTGAGAGGCTGACCCCCCCACCCCTTCAACCTCTGCAGCAAAGCTGGCAGCACTCATACATCCATTTCCCAAAGACAACCTCTGGATCTGACGCTGAGCACGTGCACTTCTTTGGTCAACCATGGAGAGGCCTGTTCTGAGTATAATCTGTCCTGTTAAATTGCTGTATGGTCTTGGCCACCATGCTGTAGCTCAGTTTCAGGGTCCTGGCAATCTTCTTATAGCCTAGGCCATCTTTATGTAGAGCAATAAATATGTTTTTCAGATCCTCAGAGAGTTCTTTGCCATGAGGTGCTATGTTGTACTTCCAGTGACCAGTATGAGAGAGAGAGTGATAATACCAAATTTAACACACCTGCTCCCCATTCACACCTGAGACCTTGTAACACCAAGGGGGGGGGGGTCACATGAGACCGGTGAGGGGAAATGGCTAATTGGTTCCAATTTGGACATTTTCACTTAGGGTACTCACTTTTGTTGCCAGCAGTTTAGACATTAATGGTGTGCCAAGTTATTTTGAGGGGGCAGAAAATTTACACTGTTATACAAGCTGTACACTCACTACTTTACATTGTAGCAAAGTGTAATTTCTTCAGTGTTGTCACATGAAAAGATATAATAAGATATTTACAAAAATGTGAGGGGTGTACTCACTTTTGTGAGATACTGTACATACACACTTTGTTCTCACATAATGAATTACAGCAAAATATACACAAAGTACTACGAAAAGCGTGGCTGGACCTTCTGTTTCAATAATGATAACTCATCTTGGTGGTTGCCATTAATACCACCTCTACTTCCATTTTTGATAGCAAAAGTTGCTCTCTGAAGAGCGATCTTCTTCAGATAGGTCTTCAGAAAGTATATGACAGGCAGTGAGAAGCATTGAATCACCTCCCCAATGCCTGAGCTGCACTCCTGTGACCCGTTTTCCCAGGCTGGGGAAAGATCCTGACCATATGGTTGGGATCCACCCACATGCCTGGACCAGCACCTGGCTCAGCCTCTTATTGATGCACTGAGTGCCTGAGTCAGCCTCAGACTCCTGCCCCCTCCACAGCCCAGCACTCCAATGGGCACAGGATGGGCACAGAAGAGAGCCAGTAACTAACAGTCCCAGCTCTCTGCTCAAAGTGGAGGGGAGAACAAAGCGTTCAGTGGTGTTCTCGGTGTAGAGCCGGCAGGGGACAGATATACCTGGGATCGGTGCTGCATCCATCTAGGGGAGTATGATTTTTTATTTTTTGGGGGAGGAGGATTCCCATACTTCTCTTAACTTGAGCTACTGAGCTTTGTAAAACAACAGGCTTTTTTAGCAAAGAAAAAAGGAACTTAGACAATGCACCTGCTGGCTGGAAAAAAGAATGCAAATTACTTAACTGTATATAATATGAAAATATTTGTCTTAGCTCCGCTAAAACAAAAAATATATACAATATTCCGGGTCATTCCCTTTCATGTTAAACAAACTTAAGTTTAAACAATTAAATTTTACAAACAGCCCTGGAAGTATGACAAAATAGGTTTTCTATACAAGCCTACTTTTAGAAAAATGACCTTGGCCATACACTCGCGTGGTTATGAAATATTCATGGTTGGTGCCCGCTATCAGCTGATCTTTGCGATCCCTAGCTCCAATTATCAGAATGCACAGATGGCAATATGGTGGTGAGTTTATTTACCGCCCTCTAACATGAGGTTTGTACACATTTTGAGCTAAAAACATCTATATTTTTATTTGCGTCTTACCAGATGAAATCTCCTGAAAATGTAGCACTTGGCACACTTACGCAGTTCGAGCAGATGTTTTAATCTGCTTGCATTTTTTGCTTTATTACCCATAACACACCTTCCTAGAATAATATTGGCTTAGTGTGTTAATAGTTTTTGCACGCAGCAATCAGGGGGATATTAACAGTACAGTGCTGCACAGATTTAAAAAAGGAACAAGAGCCGAAAAAAAGGCTTTATTTCACGCAGCATAATTATACAATTGCAAAGTTTTGTTACATCCGTATGTAAAATTATAGCCAATCTGCTTTGAAAGTAGCAAGCGGTGCTATAAAAGCATCTCAACACAGCTGGCACCTTTAGAAAGCAAATGTTGAAACAGCACACTGTATAAAACTATAGAGATAGTACATATGGATGTGTAATCTGATATATAAAATAAGACCAGCTATGTTCTCTTCCAAAAGTGTATCTAAACCAAATATGATGTTGGAAATGTAATAAAGATGGAACGTTTTCTTTTCTGTATATTTCTCTCTATCAATGAAAACACTTTCTACCGAGACAAAACTCAGATCAGCTGCGGCACAGTCACTCTTTCCTACTTGCTCCTAATGTGAATGCATATCAATGTGCTGGCATGTCTGGTTGCAGCCACGGTAATCTCGTTCAATGGGGGGGCGCAGGAAAAAAAAGTAGTTGAGCTGCAAACGGCATATGTTTTGTTCAGTGGGCAGTACTGTCCACTGAGCATGACCTATTTAAGTGAACGTGGCACATGGTTGCAGCGCCGTTGTGTGGGGTTTTTAGAATTCAAACAGGCAGCGAGGACGTGAAATTATGCCTCCTCGCCACCTGTCAAATGGCCTCTGAAAAGCGATCCACCACAGATTGCTTTTCAGAGGGCAAAGCCAGTGTAAGCAAGTTGTTTAGTCATCGTTGTCGTTAACACAGTGTGCCAGTGTCCATTCACCTATAGGTGGCGTATAACCCACATAGTAATTACTATGGCTGCTCTGTGTCCCGTGATGTACGATAAAGAAATATAATGCTATCCTGAGTAAAAAGAGACCCAATATTTCAAGCTTAAAAATTACACATGCCCGTGGGATGGCAACAAACTACAGTACCTAAAAATCTCTATAGGCCAGTTACAGGTTACCAATTTAGAGTTACACAGGAAGCTTGGTGCTAGAATTATTGCTCTTACAATGACGTTCGCAGTGATACCTCACATGTGTGGTGCAATCACCATTTACATATGCATGCAAGACCTACAAATGCGCTTTCATTTGCACATGAGCACGGTGCTTTTATTTAAAACTTTTTTTACATGTTCTCTTTTTTTTATCAACTTTATTGCTATCATAAGCAATGAACAACATTCCCTATGATAACATGGGCAGTGACGGATACTCTTTACTGAGAGATCTGGGGTCTATTGGACCCCAGATCTCTCCTCTGCCCTCAAAAGCATCTGATGAAACCGAGATCAGATGCTTTACAAGCAGATAATTGCTTGTAAACATCAAACCGAAATCTGATGTGAAGAAATCCTTGTTGTGTCCGGTCCCTTACATGACAGAGGGGAGGTGGGTATGAATGTACAGCGCAAAGCTATGGCAGTCTTGGGCACCCATGATCACACAGAGGAGCCCAGTAAAGGTGGTGGTGGTGGTGGTGGCGGGGGGGGGGGGTTATGGAATTTGGATCCCTTTAAAGCCCATCACTAGCTGCATGCTAAGGGCATGAAGTGGTTAAACTAAGAAAATCAAAGAAAGGACTTATTTACTGTTAGAACAGTGAAAGGTGGAACTTCCTTCCCCAGGAATTGGTATTAGTGAAGTGATAAATTCAAAAATATGTTGGGATATCTTTCTCAGTCTGCAAAATATACAGGGCTAAGGGAATCCTTAAAAGCATAACTCCACTTTTGTGGAGGAAAAAACATCCCCCCTGGGTGATCTATGTACAGGATTTTAACAAACTTTGTTGCAGATTCCTACCCTTTGTAATTCTGAAGAAATAGCCGTTTGTTCCTCTGTGCTGAGTGAGTCTAATGGGAGTGTTTTTTATAATTATCAATCAGCTGTGCACCTGCAGGGATCTAATGAGGAAAGTTGCAGGGCCTGCATCCCTTTAGCAGTGATTTCCTATTGAAAGTATCTCCCCAAAAATTAAATTTTTGTTACAGGGGATGCCGGAAATCTGACTTGTATCTTAGACCCTTTTCACACTGGGGCCACTCTGCGTTTGCTTTACTGTAGTTTTGGTGGAGCTTTTCAGTCACTAGCGGGGTGCTTTTAACCCCTGCTAGTGGCCGAAGAAAGGGTTAAAAGCGTCCGTGTCACGGCGCTGCCCCCGCTCCCAAACCGCCCCAAAGATGCTGCTTGCATGACTTTTTTCCCGTTCCGCAAGCGGACCGCCCCAGTGTGAAAGCACTCGGGCTTTCGCACTAAGGAGACATGAGAGGTGCTTTTCAGGCGCTTTACATGCCCTATTTTTAGCAGTATAACGCCTGAAAAGCACTTCAGTGTGAAAGGGGTCTTATTGTAGACTTCTGGGAAAATTGGCGAGCCAGTCACACAAGCAGGAAATTTGGTTTCTGGGGGGCATTCTGTACATTAAATGTGCACAGAATACCTCCAGGTTGCTATATTGCATTGCATTGTTGCAAAAGAAAAGGTAATTTTTAATAACACTTTTTTATTATTATACAAGAATTATATAGCGCCAACAGTTTGCGCAGCGCTTAACAAAATAAAAACTTAATTACAATATGACTTGGGTCGCAATTGTATACACTATGTTGTTATTTTTTCTTTATTTGTTATTTATTTTCCTCACGAAAGTGGAGTTACCCTTTAAATTCAAAAGGAGGTTGATCCAGGGATTTATCTGATCACCAGTTTGGGGTCATTACATTTTTTTTCTACCCTTTTAGAGTGAATTGGCCCGCGCTTGTAGGGGTTGTTTTTTGCCCTTCTCTACAGCAAACACATCAAAACGTACACTTATGCCCCGTACACATGGTTGGAAATTCCGACGGAAAATGTCCGATCGGACCATGTTGTCGGAAAATCCGCCCGTGTGTGGGCTCCATCTGACTTTTTTTGAGAGCAGGAGCTGAAATTTTCCAACAACAAAATCCAATCAGACTTTTTCCGATCGTGTGTCGAGAATTCCGATGGACTGTGCCACGCATGCTCAGATCAAATTACGAGACCAAAGCTATTGGCTACTAGCCTCTACGTAGTTCCGTCGTACGCAACGAACGTCACCACGTTCAGAATGATCGCATTTTCCGACAACTTTGTCTGACCGTGTGTATGCAACACCAGTGACGGACAAAATGGATTTTGTGGTCGGAATTTCTGACCGTGTGTACAGGGGCATACACAACTGATAATGAAAAACAGACACAGGGTCATCAATTTTATCAACTGTGAAAAATTATAAACTATGCATTATTGAAAAATAAATTAAAAAAAAAAAAACGGTTTCAAGGCAAGGGTAAGGCAATGTGCTGCGTTTGTGTGCAATGAAAAAAGTAGAGCACGTAGCATTTTTTTTTTTTTTTTTTTCGTTTAAGTTGCTATTTTTGATTCAATATTTGTTATTCAATTGGAAGAATAGCATAATAAATATGCACACACAGGGGCAGGTGAACATTGTGTAAAATATTAATTCATTCAGTTTGGATGAGCGCAAACCTAAAGCTGCACAATACATTAGACCAGAAATCCACTGAGGATTCAGTCAACACTCTATAGACTCCAAAGGGGGCAGAGTATCCCGGGGCATGTTTCTATCAGAGAGGGATCAGGGAGGAAGCCAGCAAGGTAGAAGGAGTGTAGCCAGGCACAGTGGAAAAGAGAAAGACAGAAGAGAAGAGAGAAGACAGGTAGACGGTCCCCCACAGACTCAGGGACAGGTCAGACATCATGTTAGAGTCAGCCTAGGTTAAATAGGTGTAATGCAGGGAAGGTGTAATCAAGCCAGGGTTCTCAAGTCTTAGGCCCTCACACAGGCTTTCGGATCAGGTCCACCTGTCAGTTTTGCAGGCGGACCTGATCGAACCCTGTATTGTCCTCAATGGAGCGGCCGATGTCAGCAGACACATGTCCGCTGACACCCGCCATCTGATCCAAATCTGCCAAAAACAGACAGATGGTAGTCCTATTTTGCATCTATCCTGCGGATCGGATGGCATTGGATAGAAACGGACAGGCGGCCCGTTTCCATCTGATTGCCCCATTGAGAGCGGGACTGTGTCCGTGTCAGCTCTGCATAGCGGAGCAGACATGGATCTTTCATCCGCCTGCTCAGCGGGGATTAGCAGAGAGATCCCCCACTGAGCAAGCGGATTCCGCATAGTAGGAGGTGCCCGTTGTGAAAGGGGCCTTAAGAAATTTCAGGTGGGAGTCATATAAAATGTTAGACATTTTTTCATGAAGCATTATCAAGGCCATGTGGTCTTTTACTACCTGGAAACAGACCGAGGGTTTTTCCCAGGCCTTGGCTATAGTCTGCTTGGCAGCTAGCAACAGACAGGTTGCCTGCTTTAATTGAGGTTCAAAAAGACCACGAATCGGACAGTGCAACAAAGCCAGCTTGGCATCTTTAAGATAGAGTGTAAAGCCAAAAACCCTTGACCAGAATTCCAGTAAACGTGGACAGGACCACCATATATGCAGATCACCATGCTGCCCGCAGGCTCGAAAACATCAGTCACTGCAGGCTGGGTTAGCATGGCTATATGGGCAGGGATCCAATACCACCTGAAGATAACTTTGTATGCAGATTCAAGAATAGATGTGTTGTAGGAACACTTTTGTCAACCAGGCTCAATTCCAGGCCTCTGTGTCGATGGAAGTCACAAGATCTCATTTCCAGTGGCCAACATAGAAGATGGTCAAATGGAGGTCCGGGTTGGTAAGCGAATAGTAGAAACAGTATCAGAGATAAGTCCTGGAGATCCAGGGGAATGCAAACACCGAGGCTCAAAGGTTGTTTTTCAGATACGTAACAGAGTAATTACCCAGTGGCAAAGTTGTAGATGTGGTAAAATTCTGCTGGGGGAGCCTCATGAGTTTCTTGTAAGGAAGTCTAGGAAAGAAACGTCCTGGTTGTTAGAAAATCATGGGATTGTGTAAACCCATGAAATGGTCACCATGCAAATGCACCTAGAACCCATAGCATTTTTGTGCAGGCCATTCTGACATGCATTGTAAAGCATTCAGTAAGGAGGGGGGGAGGTCATTAAAAAAACAGGGCATTGCATTGAGGACGTTCATGCGCTCCAGCACGATCGTGCACTAGGGATGTGAATGCATCCTTACAGTGTTCTACAAAACAAAACATTATTTTGGAAGAATCACCCTGCTAAAAAGCAGTTATTACTTTTCATCCCACACCACAATACGCCACTGCGTGGACGAAAAAAGCCTACTGAATGATCTTCAGCATCTGGCACCTACTGGGTGTGTCGGAATCTTGGTCCCCTGCTGTAGATCCTTCCAATAGCCAATACAGTGTGCTGTAGTGACGCAGGGAAGAAAACCACAGGGCATAGTGAGGAATGACAGCATCCAACAAAATTCGATTTTCAATACAGCAGGGTTCAGCAGCGTGGCCAAAAAGGTGGGTGGGCATTACTGACTTACTTTGCAGGTCACACAGGTTTTTTAAATATTGACAGAGTCGCTTTAATGCACATGATTGCACACAGAAGGTTCATACTTTCCTATTATAAACATAGGGCTGGAACACAGCTGCAGTACAGCTCCAAAATTATCATGCAAATTATCTGTGATTACAAGTAAAGGATAAAAGATAATTGCATTATATGGCTTTTCTACTTCATGTTGAGCATTTTGCAACCAATATACAGTACTTGCCTAAACCACAACTGCACAAAGATCTTTGCCATATAGTCTACACAGTGTTGTAAGGCCTTGCTGCAACATTTTCCAACTACTGCATTGCACCACCTATTCATAGGTGTCCTAAAGCCCACTTCAACTTCAATGAAAATGCACGTCCTTTAACAACTTAAAGCCTGGCTAAGATACATTTATGTCGCCAGTTTGCAGTTTTATACCAGGATGATGCCTGCAGCATGTATCATGTATCACTGCATATTGCCATCACAAGGGATGCTTACATTCCTTTTAAAAACAATAAAAGATTTTTTTTAAAAAGTGTTATACCGGGATGATGCCTGTAGCGTGTCTCAGTAAAAAAAGAGGAACGGTCATTCCTTTTTGCTATCACACAGGATTTTTACATTCCTCATGAGAACAAAAAAGTGATTAAAAAAAAAAAAAAAAAAAAGAAGAAGGACAGGGTAAAAATAAAAAATAAATTAAGTGGTGGTGTTTTGTTTTGTTTTTTTCCCTTGGTTGGGGTGGTGTGGTGGTGGTGGGGAATCTTTTTAAAATAAAATGATGTACGTAGGTGATGTACGCATATGTAAATGGTGTTTGCACCACACGTGAGGTACCGTTGCGAACATTATAGCGAGAGCAATAATTCTAGCACCAGACCTCCTGTGTAACTCTAAACAGGTAATCTGTGAAGGCTTTCAAAGTGTCACCTACAGAAATTTTTAAGTACTTTTAAGTACCGTAGTTTGTTACCATTCAACAAGCATGTGCAATTTTAAAGCGTGATATGTTAGGTACCTATTTATTCGGTGTTACATCATCTTTTATTTTGTACCAAACAATTGAGTTATATATTTTGTTTTTATGCATTAAATTAATTTAAACTGTATTTTTTCCCTCAAAAAACTTGTAAAATCTATTTCTTGGAGTACATTAAGGGACACAGAGCACCATAGTAATCACTATGTGGGTATATAGGCACCTTCAGGTGATGGACACTGGCATACCCAATACAGGAAGTTCACTCCCTATATAACCCCTCCTCCTATCAGGAGTACCTCAGTTTTTGTAGCAAAGCAATATACCTAAACCCCAGAAAGAGGGGAGGGACACCTGTGTTCCGTGATGTACTCCAAGAAAAGGATTTTACTGGTAAGCCGTTATAAAAATCCTATTTTCTTTATCGTACATCACGGGGCACAGAGCACCATAGTAATCACTATGTGGGATGTCCCATAGCAATGCTATTTGAGGGGAGGGAGACACAACCCGTAGGGCACCCCCAGACTTGAGGACCTATACTGCTGCCTGCAGCACACTGCGCCCAAAGGCGATATCCTCATGCCTTCTTAAATCCACCTGATAAAACTTGGTGAATGTATGTACTGAAGACCAAGTTGTGGCCTTACAGATCTGAGCCATGGAGGCCTGGTGATGCACTGCCCAAGAAGCACTAACCGCCCTGGTAGAGTGCGCTTTGACTTGAAACGGTGGCATTTTACCCCTTAAATCATAAGTCTGAATTATAACTTTCCAAATCCACTTAGCGACAGTGGATTTTGACGCTGCCTGTCCTTTCTTAGGACCCTCTGGCAGTACAAACAAGAGATCAGTCTTCCGGATCTGAGCAGTCGCCTTTAAATAGACCTTGACTGCTCTCACCACATCAAAACAATGTAGTGACTGCTCTTCCCTGGAACATGGTTTTGTAAAGGTGAAAACCTAAGACCACTTTTGGCAGAAAACCTGGATGAGGGTGCAACACCACTCTGTTCTCATGAATAATCAAGTATGGCTCTTTACAAGAAAGAGCAGCTAATTCCAAAACCCTCCTTGCTGAGGATATAGCAACCAAGAACAACAACTTCCTTGTCAGAAGGACTAAGGGATTATGCTGTATCTGTTCAAATGTCTGTTTTTGTAACACTGACAAAACTAAGTTCAAGTCCCAAGGGTTCAAAGGTGATCTAACTGGTGGATTAAACCGCATCACCCCTTGCATAAAACCCCGGACTAAAAGAATGTGACGCAAGCGGTCTTTGAAATAAGATCGATAAAGCGGAGACTTGGCCCTTAATAGTACTCAAGGCCAATTTCATCTCTAGCCCCTACTCTCCTCCATCTTCAGTGCCATATGATGAGAGAACCCAGAGGAGGAGCACAGCTATTCTGCTCACACGACATGCAGGGAGAGAGGTGAGCTGAGGGAGGAACATCAGTTTGGGGTGGTAAGCTGAGCACAATACCTGGCAAAGTTTAATGCCAGGAGGGAAGTTTATGTGGAAATATGTGAAGGGTTGGACTAGCAGCGAGTGCGTGTTGGTGCCCTGCAGAGTTTGCAGCCCCCCAAGCTAACATACATCTCCTAAGCAGGAACACATCACTATCTCCCCAAGCATTCTGTCCAGATAATGTGCAGTTAATAAATGACCTTTCCATTTAACCCTGTGTTATCCAAACTCTGTTCAATGAAAAGTGTAAACTCACCACATAAACAAACACTCTATATACAAAATAAAATTCCCCAATAAAGATCAGAACATGATGTTCACATTTGCATGGAAGCACAATTGAATGAATGCTTATTATTCAGAGAATTACCGTATTTATGTTTATTGAGGATTGTTTTTTTTATGTGTACTAACAGTTAAGCTTCATACACACAATACGAAAAATGGATGAAAAATACCACTTTTGAAGCGTTCGTGCATATGAGCGTATCATTTTTTTTTTTGGGTGGGGGGAGTGGATCTTGGGTGGGAGTTCCCACACTTTTTTCCCCAGGACTTGACACCTGTTGGATCCTGACAGGACAATCCCGTAACCTGAAAGTCCAGGCCTTCAGAGCTAGACGCAAGCCTGAATCTCTAGGATATTGATGGGCAAGGCTCTTTTAGGTTGTTGACCACTGTCCCTGGACAGTTGTCTTTCCTAGCACTGCTGCCCAGCCTGAAAGAATGGCATCTGTCGTTCGCACCTTCCAGATAACCGGTCTGAATGATTTTCCTTTCAGCAGATTCTGGGTTAATAAACACCAACTGAGGCTTTGGACCACCCTTGGGGATAGCCGCTTTGGCAAGTCTAAAGCTTGAATCAATTTGTTCCAAGCAGACAGGATACTGTTTTGCAACAGTGTCGAATGGAACTGGGCATAGGGAACCGCTTTGAATGCAGCCACCATCTTTCCTAACAACCTCATGCAAAGGTGAATGGAGGGATCTCCTTTCGACCAGACCATCCGCACAAGCTCTCTTATGGAATTGATCTTTGCCTGAGGCAAGAACACCCTTTTCTGGGCTGTGTCTATGATCGTCTTTTAGAAAATAAAATCCATTGGATTCCACCCATGGTGTGCCCCTTTTCTTCTCTGTTTTTGGCTATGTTTGGAGATTGAGCAACTGTCACTACAATTGCTATATGACCCAGCAACCACCACTACAATCGCCATTGGTGAGTTATATATCGGTCAGAACCTGGAGTGATTGCGGTATCCCTATTAAAGATACAGACACCAGGATTCGTGGCACCAAGGCACAACAGAGGAAAAGGCCCTGGCTGGGTTGTAGCCATATGCGATTCCCCTTGCTTCATCTGGTAAGCCTTTAATTCATCAGGTGGTGGGATCACCGCAGTACAAGTCACATTATCTTTGATGCCATTTTGGAAGGTCACTCTTCACATCTTTCGGTGCCACTTTTCGCTACTTTTTGATTTGATGTCCAGCCACATTTGGACATCCTTGTGGACTATTCACTACTAGCACATAATTAATTATTATGTTTATTTGGAACTTTTCTGATTCTCACGGTCGATGATATTTAAATTGAATGTTTTCTATCTAGCTGTGTCACAGAGAGGTTTGGTATATATTTTTGATATCACTGACACTATGCAAATGTCGATATCACTTGTTGGTTATTTACAGGTAATCACTATTATATAGTATTCACATCAAATTTCAGCGCAGCCTTTCTTTCCCCTTATGATCAGACCCAAGTATTCCAGCCTTTTTAGCGGTTTTAAGGAAGACTTCTCTAGGTTGAAAACCCAACGAACAATCTCCGTAAGAGACTGTACCAGCAATTTCTCAGATTGCGAGACTGAAAAGGGTTCATCTACCACTGTTTCCTCCGTAGAGGAGTAACCGGTTTGTTTTTCTCCTGATCGCCTGAGGGTAACACCTCATCCTGTACCCACTGTTCCCCTTGCAGGGTCTAAGGTGGGGGGAGGGGGATCTAACATGCTTCCTATCCCTTTGGATGGAGGATGCGATTAAAGCCACTAATCTTCACTCTAAGCCCTGCAGGGCGGAGGAAAAGGCATCTTCAGTCACGTATACACGGGCTGAGATGTGAGAAGCAGCCGCACCACCCATTTGTTCCAATGACTCACCCTGGTTTACCCCAACTGGTATTTAAGGAGAGGATGACAGTGTGTAGGGGGACTTTTATAGTTCCTAGGCTTCTTCCTTTACCTTATCCTCGCCGCAGGATTCTGCTGAATTAACAGACAGATCCAACCTTCACCCATCACAGCGGGCTGCGTTAGCAAACCTTCAATGCCCGGGTCCCTTTTTATCGGGGTTCCACTCCCTTGGACCTGTAATAGCACCCCGCCAGGAAAAACTTTAGGTAATGTAAGCCCTGGGTCCAGCCCTTGGAGAGGTGTTTTACGAGGCCCGGGTACCATCCACCTTGGCCTCAGTGGCACTATGGATGGATCCGGTCCATGGAGGCTATTTAAATCCAGCAAGGATCCCTCCTGGAGCTCCTCAGAGCACATCTTCCCTCATGACCAACACCTTAGACACTGGCAAAAAAACGGAGGTACTCCTGATAGGAGGAGGGGTTATATAGGGAGTGAACTTCCTGTATTGGGTATACCAGTGTCCATCACCTGAAGGTGCCTATATACCCATATAGTAATTACTATGTTGCTCGGTGTCCCGTGATGTACAGATTTTTTTTTTTTTTCATATTTAAATTTTATTTTAATTGAGAGTGATACAGAATGCATAAACCAATAAGACATCATATATGTTACATACATAAATCAAATATTAATGAGAGAATTTCGATACTTCAATTTAAGAGACAAACATACCCTGGTTGCCCCCCTCCTTGTCTTTAACCTCTCTTCTCAATTCTATTCGGGGTCTATAAGTGCACATTTCTTTTGTGCTCTCTGTTCCCCTTTGCATTCCTACCCTCTCTTTTTATTTCCCTTTAATACTATCCTCTTCCTTCCTCCTAAACTATCCCCCCCCCCCCCAAAAAAAAAAAAAATAAAAAAACAAAAAAAAAAAAAAAACAAAAAAACAAAACAAGAAAAACGGAGCCCAGATCCCCCCCATTCTGCCACCCTCCCCCCTCCCCCTCTCCCCTTAACTTACCCCCCTCTCTCCCTCCCACCTTACTCATCCCTGCGAGATGGAGATGTTCCCAAGCTCCACTAGCTACAGGTATAGCTGTTCATCTACCTTCTCCTCCGTTATCTCCCAACAGATTCTTCGCTTCCTCTGTTTGCATAAATTCATTCCATACTGCCCAGGTTTCATTGTACTTCTCTCTCTTATTCTGCCCTGAGAGCACTAGGTCTTCCATAGCTCCCATCTGTCTTACCCTATTAAGCCACCTTGTTACTGACGGGGGGGGCCCTGTCTTTCCAGTGCATTGTAATTGTCGCCTTTGCAGCATTCAACAGGTGACACACTATGGACTTCCTGTATTTTTGTGTTGGTATTTGGGAGCAGTGGAGCAGAAAAAATGCTGGGTCATCTGGTATTGAGAATTCCGCGAGTCTCCGTGCAATTCTCTGTACCTCCTCCCAATACTGCTTAATTCTGGTACAAGACCATAATATATGTATTAGGGTTCCTTTTTCCTCTCCACAGCGCCAGCAAAGATCCGAAGCCTCCCCATATATTCTCCGGAGTTTCACCGGCGTATAGTACCATTGTGTCAGTATTTTAAAATTTAATTCTTGAGTTCGTGTGCACCTTGATGAGTGCAAGGCTAAGTAAATAATCTTCCTGTATTCGTCTGCAGAAAATGTCCTATTTAGGTCTTTTTCCCATTTAGATATACTCGGTAGAACGAAGTCTTGCGGGGGGGCAATTAACAGCCCGTACATCTTTGAGATCAACCGGGGAAGGGGTTCTTTCTCGTTACAGTATTGTTCATACCTAGTTAAAGGTCGGTCATGGTTTACCGCCGGCCCCAAAGATCTCAAAAAATGTCGTAGCTGCAATGCTCGCCATATGTCTATTTCATAGAGTCCCCCCGGGCATGTCAGGGTCGTTATTGTTGGCCATGCTCCGTTTTGAATAAAATGTAGGGCTTGGGAAATTCCCTTCTCCTCTAGTTTTTTAAAGGCCCCCGTTTCTGTACCTGGTAGAAACCCCGGGTTTCCCAGCACCGGTGTCAAGGGGGAGTTTTTCGACGAAATTTTAGGGTCTCGAAGGAGACTTGCACTGATCCGTAATGTCGTTCCTATTGTAGGATGTTCTCTAATCAGGGCCGGTAGTGCTTCATAGCACCAGGGTGCCCTGCTTAAGGGGGTTGTACTGAGCTGCTGTTCCAGTTCCACCCATATCTTGAATTCTCCATGCCTGCTCCAATCCACCACTCTTCCAAGATGTACTGCCTGATAATATTTCCCTACATCTGGGACAGCTATGCCCCCTAGACGCCTCGGCAGTGACAAGATACTTCTTGCTATCCTAGGCTTTTTCTTTGCCCAAATAAATTTTGTAAAAAGTGAGGTAATTTGGCAGAGAAAAAGCCGTGGGACGGCAATTGGGAGAGCTTGAAATAAATACAAAAATTTAGGTAAGATGCACATTTTAATAATATTGCTTCTGCCAAACCAAGAATGGATACCCTGGTGCCATTTCTCCAATAGCAGCCTTACTGAGTTGTATAACGTTGGGAAGTTCGCTTTAAAAATCTTTCCTAGATCTGGTGTAATCTGTGTGCCCAGGTAACTTATTGCCCCCGTCACCCATTTGAAGCTAAAATTTGGTTGAATCAAGGTCCGTATCTTAACCGGCAGCGCCACTCCCATTGCCTCTGATTTGGTATAATTTATTTTAAAGTTAGATAGGCTACCATAGGTTTCAATTTCTTTCATAAGGTTCGGGGTTGAAATATGTGGAGCAGACATGGAGAAGAGCAGGTCATCAGCGTATGCCGAGATTTTATAGTTCCGGTCCCCTATTTTTAGGCCTTGAATGTCCTGGTTCTGTCTTATTTTATTTAATAGAGGTTCTATTGTCAGGGAGAATAACAGGGGGGAAAGAGGACATCCCTGTCGTGTACCATTACAAATCTTGAAAGACTTGGAAAAAATTCCATTCACTTTTACCTCTGCTTTTGGGATGGTATACACACTTCTGATCCACTTGATCATTTGATCACCCATGCCTGCAAATCTCAGAACTTCGAACAGGAAGGACCAGTTCACCCTATCAAATGCCTTCTCCGCGTCAGTACTCAGGAAAACACAGGGGGTACTTGTCTTGTGGGCATGGTGGACCAAATTCAACACTTTGATCGTATTATCCCTCGCCTCCCGCGCGGGAATAAACCCTACTTGATCCCGTTCCACCAACTGATCCAGCAGGGGTTGAATTCGTGATGCCAAAATTTTAGTGAAGAGCTTGAGGTCCACATTTAACAGTGAGATCGGCCTATAACTGCTGCATTCCGCCGGGTCCTTCCCCTCCTTTGGAATCACCGTAATATACGCCAGCAAAGAATCCGGGGGGAATGCAGCAGTTTGGCCCAGGGAGTTGAACACCCCGACCAGACGACTATTTAGTTGTGGTGCAAATCTTCTATAGTACTGTAAAGTAAAGCCATCCGGGCCCGGTGCCTTCCCTAGTTTTGCCTTTTTTAACACTGCATTCAGTTCCTCAGCCAAAATAGGAGCTTCCAATTTACTGCGTTCTCTAGATGATAGTCTTGAGAGTTTTGCGGAAGATAAATATTCCTCCAGGGCCTGTGTAGGCATAGGAGTTGACTCCAGGTTATATAACGAGGAATAATATTCTCCAAATCTCTGTGCTATCCCTTTTGGCTGAGGGATTAACTGCCCATTCTTTCCTTTTATTTGTGATATATATGTTGATATACTCTTCTCTTTGAGTTTGCCTGCTAATAGTTTAGTACATTTGTCTCCCAGTTCGTAAGATGCCTTCCTACCTCTCTGTATTGTTGCTTTGGCTTTATATCGCATAATATCCGTAAGCTGACGCCTCAGATACTCTAAGTGTCTACCTACGGAGGTGGTCTGCCTCTTCTTATGCTGCAATTCTAGTTCCTGTATCTCCTGTAAGAGTTTCTTGACTTGTTTTTCTCTTTCTCTCTTTATTTTAGCCCCATATTTGATCAGGATGCCCCTGATTACTGTTTTGTGGGCTTCCCACACTATCCCAGGGTCAGTACCAGGGGTATCATTTATTTGAAAATAGGCCTCAATTTCTTTTGCAATTTCTTCCTGAATTTCAGGGTTCTGTAGTAGGCTTTCATTCAGACGCCATCTTCTATCTGGGTCACACCCTGTCCCTGAAAGTACTAAGCCCAATGTTATCGGGGCATGGTCTGACCATGTTATACTTCCTATGGTGATCTCCGTTACCATGGGGAGTAAATAGTGTGGAATCAGGAAGAGATCAATGCGGGAATAGGTCTGGTGGGGATTAGAGAAAAAAGTGTAGTCCCTCTCTCCAGCGTGCATTGTCCGCCATACGTCCACCAGTTGTAATTCATATACCTTCCTCAATATTCCCTTCCTGATACCATGTGAGACCGAAGATACCCCTGTAGATGTATCTATTTTGGGGTCTAAGGCGATATTGAAGTCGCCTCCTAAGATTAGCTTGCCTTCCGAGAATTCTGATAGTTTTGTGAGTGTCCTTTTTAAAAAGGAATCTTGTAATGTGTTTGGTGCATATAAGGTTGCCAAGGTCACCTTTACCCCTCTCATATGTCCTTTCAAAAAGAGGAAACGTCCCTTTGTGTCTACCCGTTTATCTGTCAGGGACCAATTAGCTCTACTTGCGATCATGATTGACACCCCTTTTGATTTTGCCTCCTGATTCGAGGCATGATATACGCATGGGAAGAAACTGTTCTGGAGAACCGGGAGTCTGCTTGCTTTAAAATGGGTTTCCTGTATGAAGGCCACATCTGTACGCATTCGTTTCAGATCATTAAGAAGAATTCTTCTTTTTTCTGGGACATTAAGTCCTTTGGCGTTCATAGAGGTCACCCTTATTTCCTCCATCTCGCAGGGAATATAGGAACAAACCAAAGAAAAAAAAAAAAAAAAAAAAAAAAAGGAAAACCCCCCCCCCCCCCTCTCTCTACCTACCCTCCCCCCTACCTACTTCCTTCCCTCCCTTTTCTCTAACCTCTAAGGTAAGCACCCAACCCAAACCCCCCCACCTCTAATTTAGTAGGTGCGCTCCTATCTGGGGATTTGGCCCAGGATGAGAGAACATCCTCCCCCCCCCCCCCCGGCGTGCATGTATAGGTATCTGAGTTCATTCTCCCTTAATCTATGAATACATTAGTTATACATAAAATAAACTAACATTAGGGTATGCCAATACAAAGAAAAAAAAAAAGAGGAGAAAACCAAGCGCAGGACCCAACAGTCCTACTCTACTCCATCCGTTCCGTGGCCTTAGGCCAGCGAGGGATAGGGACCCAGAGGATTACTAAATATATTATTTTCTGTATCCACTATTCCATATTCCCCTTACCCCTCTTCCTTCCTACTCCTATGTATCCTGTCCTCTCTTCCTATATCCTCTCTTCTTATTACTATTTCTACTTTCCCATTTCTCCCTCCAGAAACCCCCCCACCCCCCCCCCCCCCCCCCCCCCAATCCAGCCACTCGCTCCCCTCAAACACCCCCCATCCCCCTGCCCCCCCCCTAGCAGAGGTCTTAAGGAGAAAAAAAATAAAAATAGAAAAAAATAAAAAATAAATAAACTTCCTCAGTTCTAAATCGTATATTATGAAATCCCCTAGTCCCCCACCCCTAGAGAAGGGTAGGGAAAGAGAGGGGGAGAGCGAGATGAACTGCCTCCCTCTCCCCTCTCCCCCCACCACCCCTCATGTGCAATAATGTGAATTCTGTGACTTTATGTGTCTTATATATCCCGTATTTGGGAGAAAAAGATAAATAAGTAAATAAAAAAATAAAAAAAATAAAAAAAATAAAATAAAATAAAAAAAAATTTATAAAAAATTATGAAAAATAAGTAAATAAAAACCACACCACCCACCCCTATTTATATACATATACATTATATACATTTATAAACATATATACCCCCACACCTCCGGACCTATTAGTGTGTCCGTTTTAAATACCACACAAAACACTCGTTGTTTAAGAGTGAAAAAGAAACCTTCCCTAAATTTCCAACATCAAAAAGTGTTCACAAAATACAAAAGAAAGAGTGAAAAAGAGAAGATGAGGGGGGGCTACTATTCTCCTCCCTCCTTCCTCCTCATCCCAATGTGCTCGTGATTAAATGGGTGGGGGACTAGAGGGACCCCCGGCTAACTGACTCCACCCAAAGAGAGAAAAAAAAAAAAACATATGTAGTCCCCTCAGCCGTGCCAAAAACCAACCGAGGAAGGAAAATACATTTCAGTAAATCATGGGGGCCCCAGTCATATATTTATAAAGCTACATCTATACCACAATCATATACATCCCCTCTTCTAAGGTAGAAACAAAGCAAACCAAAAAAAAAAGAAAAAGGGGGGGGGGACAAGGGGGCGGGAGAGGAGAGAAAGACCCCCCCAAAAAAAAAGGGGGAGACGGGGGGGGGGGGAGAGCAAGGCGGGTCGGCGGGCCTTTAATAATCCCCCCGCAACCCTTAGTCCATAATTCGAAGAAAGTTCCCCTCATCCAAAAAAAGGCGACCCCCCTAAAAAGAAAAAAAAAAAGAAAAAAAAAAAAAGGGGGGAGAGGGTTCCGCACGTATTAAGATGAAGTCCTCTTTATCTCTTCCTGTAGAGCTAGAGATCTAACTCTCCTGACCCCCTCTGTCTTTTTGCCTGCCCAAGTGTTGTAGCCAGTTTGGTATCTCAACTGACTCCACTCCCAATAGGGAGAACAACTCAGGTAGTTCAGTGGGTAGCTGTAAAAAAAATGATCTCGAGTCCTTCTTTACTCTCAGGGAGAACGGATACCCCCACCGATATGAGCCCCCGGCCTTTTTTATACTGTCCAGTAAGGGGCGCATCAGGTTTCTTCTCTGTAAGGTGGCCCTTGATAAGTCTGGCAGGATTTTTATCCGCACACCTTCATATAACACTTCTCCTGCTGCCCATGCCTTCCGACTTATCAGTTCTTTGTGAACATATCTATGAAAACAGCCAATCACATCCCGTGGTCTCTCAGGGTTAGGGGAGGGGGGGCCCATCACTCTGTGTAACCTTTCAAATTCTAGGTCTTGCATAGGGATTTGAGTGTCAAGTTTCTGGCATATTTCCTGTATAGTTAACAATAATGCATCTCTCCCTACTGTCTCGGGGACCCCCCTGAACCTCAGATTTTTCCTTCTGCTGCGGTCCTCTAATTCTTCTAAACGGAGCTGTATTGAGGGGACATAAGGATCCTGAGCGGACTGTACCTGTTCCAGCCGCGTAACACGTTCTATCAGTGATACCTGCTCGTCCTCTTTGGCTGTCAATCTCTCCGCGAGCTGCTGTACCTCTGTCCGGACCACCTCCAAGTCCCTGCGGTGGATCTCCTCGATTCGGGACATCCACCCCTCTAGGTCTGCTCTTGTGGGGAGTAGCTGCATGTCTGCTCGCGTTGGAAGGGCTCGCAGGAGTGCTCTGAGGTCCGCCTCTTCTCCCTGTGTGTGGCTTTCATCTCTTCCCTTCGGTAGCTGCCGGAGCGTCTCCTCTCTTCCCCCCTCCACTCCCACCTCCTCTCTCTGCATGTCAGGTGTCTCTGAGTGCAGCGTCGAAAGCGTGTGGGAGGGGTTGACTGCGTCCTCTGGATGACCCGGCTCTCCGGCTTGTCGGCTGCCTGGTTCAGATAACACGGACCCCGCTCGTGTGCGGAGGAAGTATTGTGGAATTCCCGGCTGGGTAGGTTTTTTCTGGTCTTTCTCCGTTCTCCTTCTCATTCCAGCAAGTGAGTCCACCGGAGCGATCTCTCAATCAGAACGCCGGGTAAAACACCCCGGCTGCATCTACACGCCTGGAGGGTGGAGGGAGCTTAGCTAGAGTGTGTCTTCCTACTCCCTCATCCTAGACCACGCCCCCCCCCTGGTCGATGTACAGATTTTTAAATGTAAACAAAAAGTGTCAGAATTTTTTCCTGGTCTTAAAGTGGTTAAGACTGATCAAAAGATAAAAGATATGTTTCTGTTTCTTTTTTATGTAAGTGGTATCTACAAATACCTGTGTTAGTCTTTTTACGTATGTAATATCTTCAATATTAGGCATACAGGCATATCCCACTTTTAAGTACACAATGTGGTTTATTTACTAAAGCTGTAAAGTGCAAAATCAGGCTCTCTTCTGCATAGAAACCAATGAGCTTCTAACCTTGGCTTGTTCAATTAAGCTTTGGTAATAAAACCTGGAAGCTCATTGGTTTATATGCAGAAGAGAGCCTGATTTTGCACTTAAAAGTGGGGTATGCCTGTATTAGGTTTCAAATCAACCCCTTGAACCCAGACCCACAATTTCTATTGAACCTAAGGCAGGCCAAAGTTAATACAATTTTCTTTCCTGCAACCACGGGATAGATCAACCACGGGATAGATAGAACTGGCCCAGATTCGAACTATCTATGCATATCTGTTCAGTACAGTCCCACCATATATGTGTATTATTTACTTATACAATATCTGATAAATCAATTTAAAGTGCAACTCTGTCCGGACTATAGACATTAATGTATGATATACTGTATATTAAAATATATATTCTTAACAAGCATTAAAAGTACTTAAATACAAACTATCCTTGACCTCTATAGCTGCTTAAATTGTGGTATAATTTTTTTCTCAAAGATCGCAACAAAACATTTCTGGATGGATGTCACCCATAATTTATAATGTTACCATATTGGAGGTTTAGCTTACAATCCCAATTGGTCTGTTGAGTTTATTAGAAAGACTATATCCACTGCAATCTAGACTTTACTGAATATCTGTATGCCAGGAGAGCCTTTATTCCTAAATGGAATATGGATCTACCTGATCGTTCAGTAGGTCTAAAAAAGTTTGGTAAAATATGTAACTGCTTTTTGGATTCACTGTAATGTAATGCTTAAGCTCCTTTTGCTTTTTAAAGTATTTTTTGACAGTATTCTATAGCTGCTTGATTAGGAGTCCGATTTTGTGCACTCATTGTGGATAGCAACTCTGCGGTGATGACAGGGTGCACCATGGACACTGTGGGTATGGGATGAAGGCCATACCACAAGTTCTCTTCCAGACACTCCCCTTCTTTCTTCTTGGGCTCCATGATGCTTATGTGTCTTGCCTAACTGCCCTATGGACTGGGTGGGATGCTGCAATGTTTTAAGCAGCTACCGGTTCCTGGCTTATTGTTGGTTTGTAATGTTTTTTTACAATATGCAAAATAAAAAGATCTCATTCACTCCAGATGTGTTGGGGTTGTTATTGCCAGTACAGGCCCAATGCATAGTCTAGGCAAAATGCCTTGTTTCCAATGGTGTTATTTTCTGTGGTGTGAACTGAAAAAAAGTACTATACTGCATGCAGCAGATTGTGATGCAAACCATCACAATGCAATGCGAATGTGATTAATAAAAATCTATTGAAAATTCACTTGTGACATTGCAATATTAAAAAAAATAAAAAATAAATAAAAAGTACTATGTGTCGGGATTGGCATACTGGTATTGTGTACTGCAGTGCATACATGCGGTTGTGCTTTCAGCACGGCTCTTTGGGGTAGACCTAAAAAGACTTACAAAAACAAAAAAAATCAAAACAAAGACTTTTAGGGCCCATTCACACCATTTGCTCTGGGAGCAATGCCCAGCACAGTCCCAACACAAAGACGAGGCAATTTGCCTTTTTTCCGATGGTTTCAGTTCACACTGTTGCATTACATTTTTTCAGCACAGCAATGACGCAAACAACCACATCTCAACACTTGCTAAAGAGGTGAATGGGGGCTTGTTTAAATGTTTAAATTATGTAAATGCTTTGGTGTGCATCCATAAATACTAGTAGTGTAAGATTACAAAGTAAGACTCACCTGATAGTTTGTGCAGAAGAAAGTGCGTCATTTTGAATGGTGCAAGTTAGACCTTGTTCAGGAACTGTTTGTCCAGACATTAAGTGGACTGTCCGATAAAGTTGGGTTGGGTGAGGCTGTGATGTCTGGGAAGGAGTCACTGTCCTCAACATATCTGATGGAATCAAGGACACCTGTGGTTGGCTAGGCTCCACTAGTTCTTTCACTTTTGAAGATTTTGGTGATTTTTGAGCAGGGGTTGAGCTGTTTCTTGATCCAGTGTTAGAAGGACCTTTAGACGCTTTTGCATGATTTCGATTTGGAGTGGAAACTGGAGAATGCAAAGACACATTTGAGGACAAACTTCCTGAGTATTCCGCTGGGCTGGAGTCTTCTTCATCAATATAAATAAGATCCTTTGGCATCTCCTTGAACTGATAGACAAGGCGTTGGCCTTCCACCTTAGCTAGAATACCTCTTTGGTAATAGTACCTAAAGCAAACAAAATAATAATGTTTTAGATTCAGTGAAGGCAACCCAGTTACCAGTGCAGTAAAAAGCCCCTAACTTTTCCTCTTTTAAAAATGCAGAAATGCAATATGATACTAAGAACTTGGGTAGCACATTATATATATGAAGTGAGATGTTCCTGCAGCTCCTTAATTTTGTTTAAGATTAATCTACAACACAAGATGCCAATTTTGTGTTGATACATTCAAAAGTGTATCGGACATTCAAAGCATTTGTGATATATAAAAGAGGACATTCTATTTTGAAGTATTGTTTCTTCCAGTTATGGTGGCCTTATCCTAAACTTTATCAAAAAGGGGAACAACAGATCTCAGGTTTATTTTATTCCCAAATTATGGATGAATATCTTGAATTTGAAATATGTGAACCCCCTAACACTGTATTAATTATTCTTACCGGAGTGCTCTGCCCATTGTCTCATAGTTCATATCAGGTTTATTCTTGTGTTTTCCCCATAGCTTTGAAACTGCCTTGGAATCTACTAGTTTGAAGATTCCTTTCTCTCGCTGAGTCCATTTTATGTACTTTGGACATGTAGCCTTGTCTTGGAGCAAAGCTAGCAAAAATTCCCAAAGGTAAATGGTATTACCTGAAAAAAAACAAAGTGGTCAATTAGACTGAAGCATATTTCATCATATCGTGCATAATATAAATTGCAAACAATCATGTTGAGTAAAACATGAAAACACACAACTTCTCATTTAAATCCCCATGCTCATAATTTCTCCCCATTGAAATACAACCTCTGCCTTAAAACAAACAAAAAACATTGGTGGCTATTATATGCCATTCAACTGGTTAGACACAATCCAGCTTACAAAATATATTTTCTAATGTAATGTGCCAGCCCTGGAATTTTAAACATGGGTACTCCAACAGTAAGATCATACTTCCTGCCTCTAGTTCTAGTTCCTGACCTTAAAGGGAGTTTCACATGTTCTCCTCCACATTTGTATACTCCATTATCTTCTACTTTATTCTCCAAAACATAAAATGAAGACAAAAACCAACAAGGGGAGTGGGACCCACTCATAATGGCCACTTCAGGTTTTTAACGACAGTAACTGAACTACAAAGAGCGTATAAGAGGTATAAGAAACTGCTGGGAGCTTTAGCTACTGAGCTTCTTTAAAAAAAATGAAATATCTGTATGGGCTTCCTCCCCGTTTAAACCATTTATGGCCAGAGATTACTAATACTAAATTATCCAGACCAAAGTTAGCAGTATCACTATATGTTGGCTAACATGAAAGTAACTATAACCAATCAGCATACCTAAATATATTTACACAGTTTTTAAGTATATATCAGGCTTGTTTTTTTCTACAAAGTTAAAAAAAATATCTCTGCTTACATTTCATATTGTAGACTGACAACTGGACAAAAAAAGTTTGTATTTATTTACTTATTTTTAATTGTGATCTTCTTAATGCATCTTAAGATCCTTTCACACAATCGGACCGATATTCATGTCCATATTTCAGGGGGGCCCGATCAGGCCACCTATTGTCCTATATGGGGGGGGGGGAGGGTGGATGTCAGCGTATAGAGGAAAGTGGGCTCTGTCCTTGTCCGCTCTGCATAGTGGAGCGGACAGCACCTGCCATCCGCCTGCTTAGCGCGGATCAGCGGAGAGATCCCCTGCTGAGCAGGCGGATTCCGCTCAGATGGATCCGACCCGTGTGAAAGAATGACAGGAACAGAACTGTAATTTGCAATTTTCACTGACATGAGTTTGTTTATGAACAAAGCTGTGCGATTAGCATGTTAGTGGAGACCTGAAGCTGTTTGTGGCAGCAGGGTCTCATAGCTAGAAGTGTGCAGAGCTGTGCATTCCTAGATGCAAAAAGCGAACATAGATTAATGAGACTGCTTTATAAAATGGACCTATATGTGTCAGAGTAACTTTAATAAACAAACTGAAGTTGAATCTTGTCTGAAAACATCACAACATCCATTTTACAACTTGCCAATGACTGTCCTAAGACACAGCCATAGATGACAATACCATCTAGACAGCTTTTACATAGTAACCCATCTCTGCCGCCATTACCTTTTCCATCTTTGCTTTTTTTCTTTACAGATATATTTGGGGTAGTGGTAGGTGACTCCGGTCGAGGCGGTTTTATTTTTCTCCCTAAAAGAAAATGTTAGCAAAACAAAAAGTTGAGCTGGTTTGTTGCCTCAGAGTTTAAAGAAGAATTCCAGGTATGCATGGACCAATGTAACAAAGTTTTTACCGTACCTGGCCAATGTCCCTTAACCAAATGACAATCGTGCGGTCATGCAACACTGTACCCGTATAACATTTTTAGCATTTTTTTTTTGGTGATATTTAATCACTACTGGATTTTTTACTCTGCTAAATAAACTAAAAAAGACTGAAAATTAAAAAAAAAATTTATAAATAAAAAAAGGGTTTTTCTTTGTTTCGGTTTTAACATTTTGCAAACAAATACCGTAATCTTTCTTCATAAATTTAGGACAAATTGTATTCTGCTAAATTTTTTGGGTGAAAACAACTCAAATCAGTGTTTATTACTTCTGTAGGAAAGTTATAGAGTCCACAAACTATGGTATATACAGTATATCCAAAAATCGATCAATGTACTGACACCCAATATCATTTCTTGAGGGTCGAAAATGCCAGAACAGTACAAATATCCCCCAAACGACCCCTTTTGGAAAGGAGACAGTCCAAGGTATTTAGTAAGAGGCAGGGCGATGTTTTTGAAGTTGTCATTTTTTTGTCACAATTCTTTGGAAAATTAAGAAATGAAAAAAATGTTGGGGGATCAGGGACACTGGTAACAGTATGTTAAAAAAAAAAAAATGCAAAATATATATTTATTTTTTTCACATTTTCTTCTTTTTTTTTTATTACATTTATTTTCTTTTCTTTTTTTAATGATTTTTTTTAACACTGTGTCCATAACAATACCAGTGTTACCATAGTAACACTGTACTATTCTGGGGAAGTGATCAGGATTTTATTTTTTTCACATTAGGACTGCTTATACCAGCGAATTTCACTGGTAAAAGCAACCATTTTTACTGAATGAAATTGATTCAGTGTGTATTGTATTGTACTAAATCACATGGTACAGATGGGCTGTGATTGACCCTGTCTGTATCATGTGATCACTGTGACCAATCACAGAGCTCAACACTATAGTACACAATAGATGGCAGGACTAAAAGCCATCCATTGTGTACAATTTTTATGTGATTTGCTGCGATTGGTCACAGCAATCATAAGGTACCCGCAGCAGCCGATGCACTGACCAGTCCTCCGCTGTGTCTGGTGGACACAGCGGGTGATAAGTTACACAACAGTATGGCCTGTAGGGTGTGCGCAAGGCTCATTCTGGGAGAACATCATATGACGCTCCACCTGAAAATAGTGAATGCCCCACCCAGCTGTTATTTGTTGTCTATAGGCCGGGTGGGAAGTGGGTAAAGCCTGAAATCACGGAAGTAAACACTGCTACTCCAGTGATCTCCAATGGCTTCTGGGTCCCATGCTGAGTGGCTGGCCTGATGCATTCTGAACTCAGCAAGTCGGATGCTCAGCATGGGCACCATTCTAAATTAATGCAAAGTGTCCTCTGATAGGAAAAGGCAGAGAAGTGGGGTGGTGATGTCAAACTCTCCACCTTGTCTATCAGAGACGTCTTTGCATCAATTCAGAAAATGCAAAGCATTCTCTAAATGGCGCCCATGCAGAGTGACTGACCTCCTGTGTTCAGAATGCATCAGGCCCAGATGCTCAGCACAGAATACAGAAGCAAGTGGATAAAACTGGATTAGCGCTGTCTACCTGAGTTATTTCCAGCTTCCAGGGGCATTGGCCAGGTATGGTATATACATTGTTCTAAGCTGGAGAAATGTAACTATGTAAAAATATACCATACCTGGAATTCATCTTTAAGACAATTGAATTGTACAGTTATTTCCTCCATACCTTTCTTCCTCTTTGGTTGTTCATCCTGCTGATAATCTGTTGGATCTGAATACATGCTCTGGTGAATTTCCATCACTTCTGGAATTCCATCAACAGTGACAGAAACATGTGTAATTGGAGTGACCATTAGGTCATCGTCAGATGTACCAAAAATGTTAGCTAAAAGAAAAAAAAATATCAATGCTGGAATGGTTTATGTATATTTCTGTATAATAACATGTAACACAACCAAGCTAATGAACATTGGAAAATAGAGCACTTAAAGAGGAACTGCAGTCTGCTCTCATAATTTGTAATAAAAATATCTTTGCCATTCTAAAGCTTCCCTCCAACCACTTTGCATATTATTTTATATATACTGTGATTCTGTACTTGCCAAAGATGCTGCAGAAATCTCCCTCCACTTAATCTGGCTGCAACCATTTTAACTATGGGCATCTGAAGCTGCTGCTTGTTCACTTTCTGGATTTACTCAGACACACACCTCCAGCTCTGCAGCTCTCATTGGCCATCTTATGACTCATCCCCCCTCTCTTCCTGGCAAACTCTCACTAGAGTGAGAGAGAGCTGTGCATGATGTCATGAGCCTAGGCTAATGACCAGGCAATAAAGGGGAAGTGGACTGTATAAGGTATTTACTGGCAGAAAAAAAATGTTTTACTATCCAAAGTTAAAACAAAGGCAGAAGATTTAATAGATCGGTAGTTGAAACAATGACTGAAGAGCAGCTTTAAGCAGCTTTATTTATTTGCTACACTAGAAAGAAGAGCCTGAACTTGATCCAAAGTTTTAATTTAGCTTCCATTTTTTACAAATCAATACCAATAAATAGAGGCCATTTGGTTACAGTAATTCAGATCATTTCCCAGATTAGATCAGTGCTATAGAAAATTGTTTATTGAACAAGAGCGATCACATTTGGAGTATCTTCATCAAGTGCATTGATTGACATGATTTCCTCTTTCCATAGAAACAGCTAGTTTGACTATATCAAGTTTAGATCCATTATGCATTGAAATCGCTCCTCTGCTTTTTTCCCCCAGAAACATAAGAGAGAGGAGGGTGGAAAAAATTATACTGTGTGCTCAACCCCTACAATGCACTGCCCACCTCATTATAAAATGTTGTATATAGCTGGTGATTTGTGATAATACAGTATATCATATGAAAGGCTAATACAGCATCCCAAACTTACCTAATCTTTTCTCATCTAGCAATGCATCTGGAGAATCCATATTAAGAAGAGCTTCTGCTGCTTCAATTGTTTCCATGGTCTCATCTCCATTCTGACATGATGCTTCAACTAAAAATACAGATTTTTTATAATGTCACCACGGTTTTGTTTATTTATAGAGAAAAGAATGCAAGCCTAGAATATTTTAAAAAAAGGGGTCCAGCCTCCTTCATAAAAAAATAAAAAAGTCAGTAGCTACAAATACTGTAAAAATAGAGCGACAATTTTGAAAAAAAAATGCACAAAATTTTTTACTTTTTTTATTTTTTTTGCTATAAACAAATATAGAGCGACAATTTTGAAAAAAAATGCATACTTTTTGCTATAATAAAATCCCCAAAAAAAATGTTTTTTCCTCAGTTTAGGCCGATACGTATTCTTCTACATATTTTTGGTAAAAAAAAAAAAAAAAAAAAAAAAAAATCGCAATTAGCGATTGATTTGTTTGCGCAAAAGTTATAGCGTTTACAAAATAGGGGATAGTTTTATAGCATTTTTATTAATATTTATTTTTTTACTAGTAATGGCGGCGATCAGCGATTTTTATTGTGACTGCGACATTATGGCGGACACATCGGACATTTTTGGGGACCATTGTCATTTATATAGAAAACGGTGCTATTTAAATGCACTGATTCCTATGTAAATGACAGTGGCAGTGAAGGAGTTAACCACTAGGGGGCGGGGAGGAATTAGTGTGATGTGTTGTGTTTTTTTTTTTACAGTAGGGGGGTGTGGCTGTACGTCTGACGTCATTGATCGGCTTTCCCGATGACAGGGAACAGCAGATCAGTGACAGGCAGTGTAGGAAGCGCGGGAAGAGATTTGTTTACACAGACCTCTCCCCGTTCTTCAGCTCTGTGACTCGATCACGGGACACCAGCGGCGATCGGGTCCGCTGGTCCCGCGGCCATGGTCACGGAGCTTGCGCGACCCCACAGCTAGGCAATTAAAGGGAACGTGTGTATATATACGTGCTTTTGCCTAGCCGTGACATTCTGCCGACGTATATGTACAGGCAGCGGTCGGGTAGCGGTTAATATTAGGATACTGTCAGGGCTGGGCTCTCAGGCCTTCCTTCTCTGTGCTCAGGCTGCTCAGCTGTCTGTTAAATTGCCAGTACTCATCGTCCCAGTCTGTGACAGGACAATACAACGAAAAGCAGCAGACTAATGAGTTCATCTCTCTGTCACTCCACTTTCTCCTCCTATCAGCATGCTCCTTTCTAGGAATGAGCACTGCAACACAACTGACTGGCTCCATGTGATGCTTCTTCCTATCTCACTCTGAGCTCTACTGTACAGGGACTGCAAAGGCTGATACCAAGTAAAATTCAGGTACTTACTCTGCTTACATTTAAAAATATATCTTTAAATTATCCTTTATAAAGAGACCATGTGCCAAATAGTGCTATCACAGAAAAACGGATAATAAGGCTCTGAATAGAGCCCCATACTGTGTGTTTTCTAGGCAGTAGTCTATCCATGACAACATTCAAAAAAATAAAAATAAATAAAAAAACACAAAAAACACACGACTGTGCATATAAAAAAATAAAAATAAAATAATAGGCAGTATATTGGGGTTGTAAAGGTTTGTTTTTTTATTTTCTAAATAGGTTCCTTTAAGCTAGTACATTGTTGGTTCACTTACCTTTTCCTTCGATTTCCCTTTTCTTTGTCTGAATTTCTCACTTCATGTTTATCCTCAGTAAACTTCACACCATCATCCGAGCGGTGTTTAGTCAGCCAGAACAGCTTACTGAGGAGGAACAGGAAGTGAGAAATTCAGACAAAGAAAAGGGAAATCGAAGGGTAAGTGAACCAACAATGCACTAGCTTAAAAGGAACCTATTTAGAAAATAAAAAACAAACCTTTACAACCCCTTTAATGCTTTCTAAAGCACACTTTCACACCTCCCATTGCAAGGTAGCAGTCCTTGAAAGGGAACCTACATTGTTGCCATAGTTGGTACTGCCAGCTTCCTTTTGAGGAAAACTAATATTTTATATATATTCCTTGTTTCAATGCATGTTTGGTGACCAGCATGTGCATATTAGGGCTTCAGAATACTGAATAGGCAGGTACTGCGAGGAGGAGATGGCAGACAAATCGCTCTTCTCAATGTAAATCTGATCACATCAAAGTTCTACCCTTACAAAAGAGAACTACAAACCTGTAAGAGTGAGGTCATCGTCTTCTATAATCTGTTCCTCTGCTACATCCAGGGAGTTTTCAGCAATCATGTCATCTGTATCATCAACACATGTTAAACCCGAATAAGTGTGCAGTAAATCTGCATTTGGAATGTGCTCCACGATGACAGCGGGGAAGATGGAAGGGTCATCAAGCTGCAATGAAAGTGAAAAGGATTCATTACATTTTTAAGAAGAAAAAAAACCTGTTGGCCTGGCAGAATTGCATGGAATGTACCTTCTCCCTTATCTAAAAGGTCAACAATTTAGACTATTACACCGATCAGCCATAACTTTAGGACTACCCACCTAAGTTTGAGTAGGCCTGCCTTTTGGCATTAAAACAGCCCTGACCCATTGAGGCATGGACATCACTAGACCTCTGAAAGTATGCTGTGGTATCTGCAGGGGCGGACTGACAACTCATGGGGCCCCCGGGCAATAGAAGATCATGGGGCCCCCTTGGTCCCCACACTCAAGGGGACCAAGCGCACACACAGGGGGGGGGGGACACGCACACACAGGGGGACACTGGAGGGAGAGCACACACACACCGGGGGGGGACCCGCACCCCGGGGGACACTGGAGGGAGAGCGCACACACAGGGGGACACTGGAGGGAGAGCGCACACACAGGGGGACACTGGAGGGAGAGCGCACACACAGGGGGACACTGGAGGGAGAGCGCGCACACACAGGGGGGCACTGGAGGGAGAGCGCGCACACACAGGGGGGCACTGGAGGGAGAGCGCACACACGGGGGACACACAGGGGGACACTGGAGGGAGAGCGCACACACACACAATGGGACACTGGAGGGAGAGCGCACACACACAGGGGGACACTGGAGGGAGAGCGCACACACACAGGGGGACCTGGAGGGAGAGCGCACACACAGGGAGGCACACACACAGGGGGACACTGGAGGGAGAGCGCACACACAGGGGGGCACTGGAGGGAGAGCGCACACACAGGGGGGCACACACACAGGGGGACACTGGAGGGAGAGCGCACACACAGGGGGGCACACACACAGGGGGACACTGGAGGGAGAGCGCACACACAGGGGGGCACACACACAGGGGGGCACTGGAGGGAGAGCGCACACACAGGGGGGCACACACACAGGGGGGCACTGGAGGGAGAGCGCACACACAGGGGGGCACACACACACACACACACACAGGGGGACACTGGAGGGAGAGCGCACACACAGGGGGACACTGGAGGGAGAGCGCACACACAGGGGGGGACACTGGAGGGAGAGCGCACACACAGGGAGGCACACACACAGGGGGACACTGGAGGGAGAGCGCACACACAGGGGGGGACACACACAGGGGGGGACACTGGAGGGAGAGCGCACACACAGGGGGGCACACGCACACAGGGGGACACTGGAGGGAGAGCGCACACACAGGGAGGCACACACACAGGGGGGGACACACACACACAGGGGGACACTGGAGGGATAGCGCACACACAGGGAGGCACACACACACACACAGGGGGACACTGGAGGGAGAGCGCACACACAGGGAGGCACACACACACAGGGGGACACTGGAGGGAGAGCGCACACACAGGGGGGGACATGCACACAAGGGGACACTGTGGGCTGGGGGGGTGACACTGTGGGCTGGGGGGTGACACTGTGGGCTGGGGGGGTGACACTGTGGGCTGGGGGGTGACACTGTGGGCTGGGGGGGGTGACACTGTGGGCTGGGGGGGTGACACTGTGGGCTGGGGGGGTGACACTGTGGGCTGGGGGGTGGGCTGGGGGTGACACTGTGGGCTGGGGGGTGACACTGTGGGCTGGGGGTGGGCTGGGGGGGGGGTGACACTGTGGGCTGGGGGGGTGACACTGTGGGCTGGGGGGGTGACACTGTGGGCTGGGGGGGTGACACTGGGGGGTGACACTGTGGGCTGGGGGGTGACACTGTGGGCTGGGGGGTGACACTGTGGGCTGGGGGGGTGACACTGTGGGCTGGGGGGTGACACTGTGGGCTGGGGGGTGACACTGTGGGCTGGGGGGGTGACACTGTGGGCTGGGGGGTGTCACTGTGGGCTGGGGGGTGACACTGTGGGCTGGGGTGACGCTGGGGGGTGACACTGTGGGCTGGGGTGACGCTGGGAGGTGACGCTGGGGGGTGACACTGTGGGCTGGGGTGACGCTGGGGGGGTGACACTGTGGGCTGGGGTGACGCTGGGGGGTGACACTGTGGGGTGACACTGTGGGCTGGGGTGACGCTGGGGGGGGTGACACTGTGGGCTGGGGTGACGCTGGGAGGTGACGCTGGGGGGTGACACTGTGGGCTGGGGGTGACGCTGGGGGGGTGACACTGTGGGCTGGGGTGACGCTGGGAGGTGACGCTGGGGGGTGACACTGTGGGCTGGGGTGACGCTGGGGGGGTGACACTGTGGGCTGGGGTGACGCTGGGAGGTGACGCTGGGGGGTGACACTGTGGGCTGGGGTGACGCTGGGAGGTGACGCTGGGGGGTGACACTGTGGGCTGGGGTGACGCTGGGGGGGTGACACTGTGGGCTGGGGTGACACTGTGGGCTGGGGTGTGACGCTGGGGGGACCCGGGGCCCGTGACTCACCGCTGCCGATGCCGATGCTGATGCTCCCCGCCGGCCCCTCCACTCTTTCCTTCCATTAGGGGCCCGGACTCGGCAGGTTGAAGCGGCTGTATTACATGCCGCGAATACTGCTAACAGCGCGCGGCTCCCCACCGGCCCCTCCTTCCCTCCTGTCCGTCCCAGGTGACGTCACGACACATACAGTAGAAGCACCTGGGACGGACAGGAGGGAAGAAGGGGCCGGCGGGGAGCCGCGTGCCGCTAGCAGTATTGTTAGCGGCATCGCGGCATGTAATACAGCCATTTCAAGTGGCCCCTCATGTGGCCGAGTCCGGGCCCCTAATGGCCCCGGGCCCTCGGGCGGCGCCCGAGTCACCGACCTGTCAGTCCGCCCCTGGGTATCTGACATTGAGCCGTCAGTAGCAGATCCTTTAAGTCCTGCAAGTTGTAAGGTGAGGCCTCTATGGATTTGACTTGTTTTTCCAGCACATCCCACAGATGCTCGATTGTATTGAGATCTGGAGAATTTGGAGTCCAAGTCAACACCTCAAACTCATTGCTGTGTTCCTCAAACCATTCTTGAACCATTTTTGTAGTGTGGCAGGGTGCATTATCCTGCTGAAAGAGGCCACGGCCATCAGGAAATACTGTTCATTAAGGCGTACACTTGGTCAGCAACAATATTTAGGTAGGTGGTGCATGTCAAGTAACATCCATATGAATAGCAGGATCCAAGGTTTCCCAGGAGAACATTGTCTAAAGCATCACACTGTCTCTGCCAGCTTGCCTTCCTCTCATACTGCATCTTGTTGCCATCTCTTCCCCCAGGTAAGCGACGCACATGCATTTGGGCCATCTACATAATGTGCAAGAAACCGTGATACTTCCATTGCTCCATGGTCCAGTTCTGATGCTTGCCTGCCCATTGTAGGTGCTTTTGGGTTTGGATACAGGTTAGCATGGGCTCCCTGCAGCCCCAAACACAGCAAACTGCGATGCTCATTTTTTCTGCTTTCAACACATCAACTTCAAGGACAACGTGTTTACTTGCCTAATATATCCAACCAACTTTTAGATGCAAATGCAACAAGATAATTAATGTTATATACTTAAAGGAGAAGTACAGCCAAAGCTTGTTTGGCTGCATTTCTCCTGTGAATCACAGGAGTGCAGTTCGTTCTGCACTCCTGTGACCTGTTCTCAGCAGACAGTGGGCTGAAGCCTGCTGTCGGCTGACATCACCGAGCCGGTCCAGGAAAGATTGCGACCATATGGTCAGGATCCACCCACAAGCCTGGACCGGCACCCGGCTCAGCAAGCCAGTGAGAGACTGAGCCGGACGCTCCCACCCCCTCCAGAGCTCCAGTGGGCGGGCAGAGCAGAGAGACAGTGACTGACAGTCACCAGCTCTCTGCTCAGGGAGCTCTGAGAACCGAGCGATTGGCGGTGTTTGAACGCTCAGTTTTCAGTGTTAGAGCCAGTGGGGGACCGATGCTGCATCCATATAGGCAAGTATGATCAAAAAATTCCATACTTCTCTTTTAACCTATCAGTGGTCATAAAGTTATGGCTGATTGGTGTATATTGTAAAAAAAAAGGCTGATTATTTGTAAATATTACATGTTAATAGACATCACCAAGGCATCTGATGGCCTACTGTTTGTCCAATGCTTTCTGCAGCCCATACCCCAACTAGTCACTGAACTAGAAACAAGTAGTGTGGAGGAATTCTGGCTTTAATTGCGTTTTCGTTTTTATGGTACTTAAATATGGTGGCCCTCATATACTGTACACGTATAATAGAAAGTATATAAATAAAGTAATACTTAAATGATTAAACACATCAAGCAGATGTCTTACTGTACATGTACAGTATCTCACAAATGTAAGTACACCCCTCACATTTTTGTAAATATTTTATTAGATCTTTTCATGTGATAACACTGAAGAAATTACACTTTGCTACAATGTAAAGTAGTGAGTGTACAGCTTATATAACAGTGTAAATTTCCTGTCCCCTCAAAATATATCAACACACAGCCATTAATGTCTAAACCACTGGCAACAAAAGTGAGTACACCCCTAAGTGAAAATGTCCAAATTGGGTCCAATTAGCCATTTTCCCTCCCCGATTACATGTGACTTGTTGGTGTTACAAGGTCTCAGGTGTGAATGGGGAGCAGGTGTATTAAATTTGGTGTTATCGCTCTCACTCTCTCATACTGGTCACTGTAAGTTCAACATGGCACCTCATTGCAAAGAACTCTCTGAGGATCTGAAAAAAAAAAAAAAAAAAATTGTTGCTCTACATAAAGATGGCCAAGGCTATAAGAAGATTGCCAAGACCCTAAAACTGAGTTGCAGCATGGTGGCCAAGACCATAACAGGACAGGACACTCAGAACAGGCCTCGCCATGGTCGTCCAAAGAAGTTGAGTGCATGTGCTCAGCGTCATATCCAGAGTTTGTCTTTGGGAAATAGACGTATGAACGCTGCCAGCATTGCTGCAGAGGTTGAAGGGGTGGGGGGGGTCAGCCTGTCAGTGCTCAGACCATATGCCGCACACTGCATCAAATTGGTCTACATGGCTGTCGTCCCAGAAGGAAGCCTCTTCTAAAGATGATGCACAAGAAAGCCTGCAAACAGTTTGCTGAAGACAAGCAGACTAAAGACATGGATTACTGGAACCATGTCCTGTGATCTGATGAGACCAAGATAAACTTATTTGGTTTAGATGGTGTCAAGCATGTGTGGAGGCAACCAGGTGAGGAGTACAAAGAAAAGTGTGTCTTGCCTACAATCAAGCATGGTGGTGGGAGTGTCATGGTCTGGGTCTGAGTGCTGCCGGCACTGGGGAGCTACAGTTCATTGAGGGAACCATGAATGCCAACATGTACTGTGACATACAGAAGCAGAGCATGATCCCCTCCCTTCGGAGACTGGGCCGCAGGGCAGTATTCCAACATGATAACGACCCCAAACACACCTCCAAGACGACCACTGCCCTGCTAAAAAAAACCTGAGGGTAAACGTGATTGACTGGCCAAGCAGGTCTCCACACCCAAACCCTATGGAGCATCTGTGGGGCATCCTCAAACAGAAGGTGAAGGAGCGCAAGGTCTCTAACATCCACCAGCTCTGTGATGTAGTCGAGGAGTGGAAGAGGACTCCAGTGGCAACCTGTGAAGCTCTGGTGAACTACATGCCCAAGAGGTTTAAGGCAGTGCTGGAAAATAATGGTGGCCACACAAAATATTGACACTTTGGACCCAATTTGGACATCTTCACTTAGGGGTGTACTCACTTTTGTTGCCAGCGGTTTAGACATTAATAGCTGTGTGTTGAGTTATTTTGAGGGGACAGCAAATTTACACTGTTATACAAGCTGTACACTCACTACTTTACATTGTAGCAAAGTATCATTTCCTCAGTGTTGTCACATGAAAAGATATAATAAAATATTACAAAAATGTGAGGGGTGTACTCACTTTTGTGAGATACTGTATATATAAGATTACACTGAATAAATATCACATTGCTTTAATGTGGTAATTCGTTTATAGGGGATACCCGCAGTCCATCACCATGCTAGAAAAGGATTGGAGTTTTGCCACACGTCTCAAACAATAGTAAAGCCGAGGACAGAAAGTTGAAAACAGATGACTGGCTTGGCCAGAGCAACAAACTATTTTGTAGAAATAAAAAGATGTTGATCTCATAATTCTGAGTATGTGGAATGTTAACAAGAGACAAAACATAGGGAGCTACAGAAATTAAGATGCAATAGAGCCAACGGGTTCTTGTTTTGTCAGATCATAAGAGAACATCAACAGTCATTAAGATAATAATTCTATAATAAATAATAAGCTGCTCCATCAGGTCTACTGATAAGACACTCTGACCACATGCAGTTTATGCAAAGATTCACTTTTAGCCCTCAATAAGTACTGAGATCACTATTCCTAACCTCTTCAAATAATACTTTTACCCGGGGCTTTTTTTCTCAGAGAATGGGTGCGGGAACTCCCCCTTTCTGAGTCAGTTCTGGTCTCTGCCCCCTACCCATCTCCGAGCACCATTTCTTGGTTCCACCCACCTCTCAGAACCACCCCTTTTAGAGAATACAGAGGCAAGTATTTTGTCGTGCAAAGCAATTTGTATGGAATTTGGTAATGATAACACTTAGTGGCGCACAAATGGAGCCCCTGCAGCCAGCAGCAATAGACCTTCCCCAGCAACCACAGATCTCACAGCAGCCATCATCAATAGACGCCTCTCTTAACAGCAGATTCTATCCAGCAACAACTGACCCCCAGCAACATAAGCGCCCCTCCAGCAAATTAGCAAAAATAGACCTCCCCAGCAACAACCACCATGCAAAAATAGATCCCCTCCAGCAACAGTAGATCCCCCAGCAGCCAGCATCAATAGATCCTTCAGCACAGCCCAGCACCCCTTGCCATTACATAGAGTACCTTTCAGTCAGTGGTGACCCATCCAATAGGGGCACATGGGCATCACCCCCCTCTATCCATGTGCCCAGCCCCTGATCTACATACAGGGCGTCAGATCATGGGGGTTTGAAGTACGTGATTAGTGCCAGAGGCTCTAATAGGCTTCAAAAAAGGGTGTTTTTTTTTTTTCTGAGCCCACCCAGTTGTGTGACAATAGTGAATGAATATTCACTATTGCCACACTGATCCTCCTCCCCGGCCATTCAGGAAGTGGGCCTTGAGACCCATCACCCGATTGGCTGAAAGGACAGGTGATCCTATTCGACGCCAAGGAGGAGGAGGGAGGAGACGCACGGCCAAAGCCGCAGTGATGCAGAAAAGGAGGAGAGCACACAGCCTGCCGTCACAGGAGCCACTGCCCGCCCACAACCTAGATGCGGGGGGTTGTTTGCCACGCCCCCCCCCCCCCAAAAAAAAAAAAAACATTAGCCGCCACTGATTTCAGTACTGAAGGTGCCGGACTGCATTCCACTGCCTTCCCACTGAAAAAAAGCCCTGCTTTTACCTGTCCGTTCTGTTAATACACTCCTCAATATTTTCTTGCTTAGAGACCTGGACCAAGCATGCAGATCAGGAACTCTGACTTATGAAAGGTAATTTGGTCATATATGACCAATGGAATAAATCTACCAGCGCTATTAAAAAATCTATTCTGTGCACAAATGAGCATCCTTCCATCAAACAAAGGCTATAAGTCGCCAATACAAATGAAAGTGAAAATACAATGCTAATACATATAAGTGTAAAGTCCAAAAACATGTTCATCATCCAAACAACATATACAGTAAATGTAAACTCGAAAGGGTGAGCCACATCCAAATAAATTAGTGCTCTTCTGTATTTTCCACCACAGTGTCCATACTAGTATACAAACAAAACTCTCACCAGAATTATATGGCCCCTTATTGCTGAGCAGGTCATATAAAGTAAAGATGAAGTACTCCCAAATAGCCACCAGGCACCGCTCTCCTCCAGAAAGGATCAGGTCTCTGCAACTACTCTGCGCCTCTCACCAGTGTAGACAACTACCGTATATAAAACAAATATTCTCCATAGTGCAAGATCTAAAAACACTTTTATTAAAATAAAAAAGATTTACACTCGCATGACACTGCCCTCTGGGCAAAAAAAAAAAAAAAAAACCTGACAGGGATTAACCCTTTAGAAGGATGAAGATTTATCCTTAGATTGCTAAAAGGGTTCTTTACTAGAGCAGTTAAAAATTCCCTCCCCAGAAAATAGTACTCGCCTAGAGTGTCGACAACTTTTAGATGTCTTTGTCAAGAAGCAGAATATACAGGGCTATGAATATTGTTAGAGATTAAAAAAAAAAAATCACACCCATGCGTAGGTAAAAGACCTTTTTTCCACCGCAGTTCTACCCTAAAAGGTTAAAAAAAAAAAAAAAAAGTTTCTGTTCTTTAAAGGCATGATCTATACCATAGTGCTTCTGCTGTGTAATTTGTCCCTTTATACACTGTGTGCACAATTATTAAACAAGTGAGTATTTTAACCAAATCATCATTTTTTTATGCATATTGTCCAACTCCAAGCTGTATAAACTTAATTGCTTATTGGATTTAAGCATATCAGGTGATGTGCATTTGTGTAATGAGGGAGGGTGTGGCCTAAGGAGATCAACACCCTATATAGGAGGTGTGTATAATTATTAGGCTTCTTTTCCTCAGGCAAAATGGGCCAAAAAAGAGATTTAACTGACTGAAAAGTCAAAAATTGTACAAAGTATTTCAGAGAGATGCAGCACTCTTAAAATTGCTTAGATATTGGGGCTATCGATTTGAATCTCGAATCGAGTTGAGAGATCAAATCGATAAAAATTTTCAGCAAATCGTTTTTTTTTTTCACCAGGACCGGCGCTGACACTAGTCCGCGAGGCTGATGACTGTTAGGCCCCTTTCACACCGGGGCGTTTTTCATGCGGTGCAGCGCTAAAAATAGCGCCTGTTCACCGCATGAAAAAATCCTGCCCCTTTAACTCCAGTGTGAAAGCCGGTGGGCTTTCACACTGGAGCGGTGCGCTAGCAGGATGACAAAAAAAGTCCTGCTAGCAGCATCTTTGGAGCGGGATAGGAGCGGTGTGTTCACCGCTCCTATACCGCTCCTTCCCATTGAATAGAATGGGACACCACGGTGAAACCGCGGGAATACCGCCGCAAAGCGCCGCTACGGCGGCGCTCTGCGGGGGGTGTTTAACCCCTTTTCGGCCGCTCGCGGGGGTTAAAACCGCACCGCGAGCGGCCGAAAACGACGGTAAAGCAGCGCTAAATATAGCGCTGCTTTACCGTCACCGCGGCTCACCGCCCCAGTGTGAAAGGGGCCTTACTGAAAAGAAGGGTGGCTAAAAAAAGAAAAGAAGGGTGGCTATATTTGTCACCGATTTTTGATTTATTTTTTTGAAATGTCAGACGTTTATTTGTAAATTTTGAATTGTTTGTTTATAATTCTCATTTTAAAGCGGAGTTCCAGCTGAAATTTTTATTTTTTTTTAAAGTCAGCAGCTGCAAACACTGCACTGCTGACTTTTAATAGTGACATTTAACTGTCCAGGGTGCCCAGCGATGTCGCCCCCCCCCCCCCCCCCCAGGCCGATCCGTCCAACAGATCGGGTGCAGGTGCCACCATTCCAACTAAGGGAAACCGGCAGTGGAGCCTTCAGGCTTCACTGCCGGTTTCCTACTGCACATGCGAGGGTCGCGCTGTGTTTCCTGAATGGCCCAGTCATCTTCTGGGACACACAAAGGTCCCAGAAGGCAGCAGGGGAGAAGAGGCCGCAAAGAGGCTGGGGCGGAAGTACACTCATACTTCATAAAAGGCAAGTAAGGAAAAAAAAATGTAAAAAAAAAATTCCAAAATTGGGTGGTGGAGGGGTTGTCATTCCTTTAAGATAAAGTTGTAAAAGTGGGTGGAACTCCACTTTAACAGATAAAAATAAACAAGCGAGATGGAAAATGTTCGTTTTTCATCTAGTTGCATAATAATTCTGCACACCAACGTTGCCCAATAATTGTGCACACAGATATTCCCCTAAGAAAGCCAAAATCTCACTTTTACTTTCTTTAATATTCAGGTTTGAGGTTTATTAACATATTGGATTGACCAAGAACACTAGTTGTTCAATAAAGAAATTGATCCTCAAAAACACAACTTATTAATTGTGCACACAGTGTACGTTGTAAAATACCTGTCTGATTCTGCCCTGTTATGTGTCCCCTGTGTGTGCTGACCACAGTAATCATGGCTGTTGAGTCATAATACTGTGGTTAGTTTACGTGCCTCTGTCATCCTGCTCTCTGCCCTGAGTCTCTCCCTCTCCCCCTCCCTCCCTGCCAGTTTCAAAGCCTGTGTGTGAGAGCTGATCTCCTACTGATCACCAATGTGGGGGCAGTTTGTCTTTCTTCCCATAGACTGACAGACTTTTTTTTATCTCCTGCTCCTGCTTGGACAACTGCACTCTGAAAAAAATCATCCGCTTTATTGCTGTAATGACATCTTCAATAGTAAAAGCAAGACACTTTGTGGGCTGAATGAGAAGTCAATGCATTTCACGCCATCTCAGCGCCTACTCATGACCATCAAGATGATTTTTTCAGAGTACAGCTCTCCAAATCTCCTGCACTTATCTACCTGCACTGCTCAATGATCTGGGCTTGCCCGATTTCCAGTGAGTGGTGCTTTACTGTCTACTGACCACTGCCATTTTGTTTTACCTCAATGTTTAAGAATATGAACCATAACTCACCGGGATCTGTGCCATAGACTCATGTTGTTGGGGTCCATTTAGCATTCCCATGTCCAAGGAGAGTTCATATTTAGCACTACTGAAATGACAGCCACCATTAATTATATGGATCAACAGGTCACTGAAACATTCCAACCTGGGAGATCCTTCTTTCTTTATAAAAAAAGTTATTCAGGGAGGTCTACTATCAATTTAGGCACAAAGTCCGCCTGATCCCACCATTGTTCTGGGTTCTGTTGACTGTATAGCAAATTTGGCAGCATTGTACACATTTTTAGAATGTCTTTTTATACTTCTTCATCTGAATCCCCTTTACCTTACCGCTTAGGGGCAGGAAAGAGAAGTGGGGGGGACTTCAGTCACAGACAGTGGACGGTGAGCTCACTTACCCAAGGATGTAGGCTCAGGCATCAATGCCTTTCACCCACAATGTATCGGCTGGCTGCTGGGCTTCAAAGTTCCCACCCACACATCACTTTTTGAAGGCACAACATGCCATGGATTGGCGTATGGGCAGGCAGGCACAGAGGGGCAAGGGTGGGAGGAGGAGGAGCAGATAGAGACCTCCCCTGTCCCATCCAACTGTGCTGGCTCTGGGCAGAGAGAGAGAGAGAGAGAGAGAGAGAGAGAGAGAGAGAGAGAGAGAGAGTCACAGACACTCAGCTTAGACAACTGTAGCCAGCCCACCAGATGGTTGGCAACCCTAGTGATTAGGTTGTGCCCAGGCACACCCATTCCATGCATACGCCTATGCACTCAGCAGGTGTGTTACCCGGTTACTTGGAGAGTCACAGTCCGGTCTGTGTTTCAGGAGGTGTGAAACACGGACATATTATTCAAAACTCGGACTGTCCAGGTGAATCCTGCATGGGTGGCAACCCTAATTGTGTTGACAGTCACTGCCATTTAAAGAGAATGATGGGTGGTGCTGGATCCCTAAGATGGTTTTGTTTCTGCCAAAATAGTGTGGAAACCATGGTGTGCACTGCAGTGTTCTTGCTGATGAGTGTGTCTGCTTAGCTGCATGTAATACACGCATTCAAATTTCCTCTTAATTCTTACAATTCACAAACATTTAAAGTCCCATTTCCTGACATTCTACTTTTAGATCAAGCCTTGATAAAGGTGGCTCCTTTGAGCCTCTAAAACATGCTGGATAAAAATACTGATTTCTTATGAAACGTTTATGGGAATAAACACTTTTGGATTTCAACATTACAGTGTGACACTCCTGTATTTCATCCTCCTAGATTTCCACCTCAGGTCCTGTAGGGCAGGATAGCTCTTTTGTTGTAGATAGGATAGAAAACCTGTTCTGATCAGTACTGTCCTCCCCAGATAGAAGCACTGATGTTAATTTGCAGCACTCTAATGATCTGCCATCAGACTATCCCGCCTAACTGCAGTCTAATATATATAGGGCACAATTCACTAAAGGTTATGTCATGCGATATGACGGCTACGTGACCACATAACACATGCGACCGTGAAAATGTACATGCAGTATTGCTCGTATGCGTGATTTAGTGCAAACGCCAAAAAATACTTGTTAAATTCCACATGAAAAAATAATTAAAGTCAATTCACAGAAGGAAAATAAATGCATGCGATAATTAGATACTGGTCCAAGCTTGGGATAACTATGGCAATGGTCAGATACCCCCCACCCCTACCACGGACCACCATGATTGGTTTAGAAAATAGTCTGGAAAGTGCAAGCTGGAGCAAGGGTCAGCTAGATTTTAGTTCAATCTTATTTTATTGAGATAGAAAATTGAGGTAGAAAACAATGACACAATAAACACATGTCTTTCAGTAACACATAAACAGATACAAATGAGATTTTTGGTACAGTGGTGTCAAACCTTCTAATGGTTTAGGTAATTGAGAGCTTCAGTTGAATTAATGTGATATACAAGCCTGTATACCTACGGCGTTTATTGTAGGTTATTGTGGGTACGTGAGCACCACTATCTACTCAGTGAGTGGTGCCCACTCATTACAGGTAGGCTAGGGCTTTTGCGTCTATATTGGACACGCTCTTTCCGGGAGGGGAGCTCTGTGTGCGCCACCATTTCGGTCTGATGAGACTAGAGATTGTGGATTAAATAATTGGGTAATACTGCGACTTTTAGAGGGGAAAGGAGAGAGGGAGAGAGAGGGTGGGGATAGAGGGGACAGGATAGCAAAGAATTTCAGGACTGAGGGGGGAGACATTCCACTCTGGTTACACAGGTGCGCCGGTGCAATCCTCCATGGCCCATGGAATAAATTCTGATGAGTATCGAAACATAGACCACGAGGTCCAGGTCTTGGAGAATTGTTCCTCTTTACCCGTTTCCTGCGACAACAGTCGTTCCAGACTGTTGATTCGGTCCACTTCAATTGCCCAATCCCCCAGGGAAGGCATGCTCGTAGATTTCGGGTCAGCTAGGTTTTACTCAGGAGTTGTCTCTGGAGGCTGGCAGACAGCATAGCAAAGAGGATGGAGTCCTTTGAATCCAATCTTCTGGAATTGAACCACTTAAAGACCGCCCACTGCAGATTTACTGTGGCAGGGCTGCTCTATTGCATTAAAAGGACGTACCTGTATGTCAGTTTGTGCAATAGACACTGGGGGCGTGTGCCCCGATTGGACAGAGGGGGAGCCAGTCAGCCTGTCCGGCGATGTTCGCTGGCCACCCACGATCTTTCTCTAGAGAGGCAGAACGGCGATCAGCCTATGTAAACAAGGCAGATCGCTGTTCTGACAGGGAAGAAGATAAAGATCTTGTGTTCCTGCCAAGCACCTCCTAGGGTCACACTTAACCCTTCGATGTTAACCCCTAACCTGCCAGTGTCATTAGTACAATAACCGTGCATATTTTTAGCACTGATCACTGTACTAATATTGCTGGTTCCCCCCCCCCCAAAAAAGTGTCAAAAGTGTGTCAGTTAGGTGTCTGATTTGTCCATCGGAATGTCGCAGTCCTGCTAAAAAAAAAAAAAAAAAAAAAAAAAAAAAAAAAAAAAATCGCTGATCGCCACCATTACTAGTAAAAAATAATAAAAATGCCATAAATCTATCCCATAGTTTGTAAAACGCTATAGATTTTTCGCAAACCAATCAATATACGTTTTACCTAAAATATGTAGCAGAATACATATTGGCCTAAATTGATGAAGAAATTCGATTTTTTACAAATTTTTATTGGATGTGTTTTATAGCAGAAAGTAAAACAGTTTTTTTTTTTTTCAAAATTGTCGCTCTCTTTTTCTTTATAGCGCAAAAAATAAAAAAAAACGCAGAGGTGATCAAATACCACCAAAAGAAAGTTCATTTTGTGGGGGGGGGGGAAAAAAAAGGACATCGATTTTTCTTGGGTTCATCTTCGCATGACTGCACAATTGTCAGTTAATGTAACACAGTGCCATATTGCAAAAAAGGGCCTGGTCATTAAGGGGGTAAAACCTTCTGGGGCTGAAGTGGTTAAAGAAATGCAGAAGAGGAGGAGAAGATCTCAAGTGGTTATTTTAACTGCTTGCTGCCCGCCCACCGTCAAATGATGGTGGGGCGGTGCAGCTCTCGTTCCGGGACACCGTCATAAGACAGTGTCCCAGAACGGCCGCTCTCGTGCGCCCACAGCGATCGCTGCCGCGTCATGTTGCTAGGACACGGCGCGACCCCAATCTCTGTAAAGAGCCGTGTCCACGGCTCTTTAACCATGTGATCGACTGTGTCCAATCACAGCCAGTCACATGTAAACAAGGAGATTCCGGTAATCGGCTCTCCTCTTCTCACACAGAGTGTGAGGAGAGGAGAGCCAATCAGCAGCATCTCCTCACAGGGGGACATCTAGGGATGTAATCAGGGCACTGATCATCAGTGCCCTGATTACAATAAATAAAGTGTCACAAAACAGTGCCCACCAATGCCAGCATATAGTGCCCACCAGTGGCAGCAATCAGTGCCCACGAGTGCCAATCAGTGCCAATTAGCGATGCCAGTCAGTGCTGTCAATCAGTGCCACCTATCAGTGCTGCCCATCAATGCCCATCACTGCTGTCGATCCATGCCGATTAGTCTCGCCCATCAGTGCCACCCATCAATGCCCATCTGTGCCAACCAGTGCAACCTATCAGTGCCACCTAATTCCCATCAGTGCCACCTCATCATCAGTGCCCATAAGTGCCACCTTATCAGAGCCCATAAGTGCCATCTCATCAGAGCCCACCAGTTCAGCCTATCAGTGCCCATCAGTGCCGCCTCATCAGTGAAGGCAAAAAATTACTTGGTTACAAAATTTACTGACAGAATAAAAGTAAAAAACATTTTTTTTTTCAAACTTTTGGGTCTTTTTTTGTAAAAAATAAAAAAATTCAGCAGTGATTAAATACCACCAAAAGAAAGCTATATTTGTGTGAAGAAAATTACAAAAATTTCACATAGTTACAGTGTAGCACGACCGCACAATTGTCATTCAAAGTGCGACAGCGCTGAAAGCTGAAAAATGGCTTGGGCAGGAAGAAGCTTTAAAGTGAAATAAATGTGAAAAAGTGCAGCGCTCAAAAGCTTTAAAGTGGTTGTAAACCCTTTACAACCACATTTTACTACAGGCAAGCCTATAATTAGGCCCCTTTCACACTGGGGCATATTTCAGGCGGTACAGCGCTAAAAATAGCGCCTGTACACCGCCTAACAAAATCCGGCCCCATTCACTCGAGTGTGAAAGTCAGCAGGCTTTCACACTGGAGCGGTTGCGCTAGCAGGAGGGTAAAAAAAGTCCTGCTAGCAGAATCTTTGGAGCGGTATAGGAGCGGTGTATTCACCGCTCCTATACCGCTCCTTCCAATTGATTTGAATGGGACACCGCGGTAATACCGCGGCAATACGGCCGCAAAGCGCCGCTCTGCGGGGGGTCTTTAACCCTTTTTCAGCCGCTCGCGGGGGGGGGGGGGGTAAAACCGCACCGCGGGCGGCCGAATACCGCGGCTAAAACGACGGTAAAGCAGCGCTAAATATAGCGCTGCTTTACCGTCACCGTGGCTCCCGCCCCAGTGTGAAAGGGGCCTTAGGCTTGCCTGTAGATACACTGCATATCTCCCAAACCTGCACTGTTTAGGAGATATCCCTGTATTTGCATGTGCCAACGTCATCAGCACTGAAGCAATGGCACGTACGTTAGACTGTGCCGTTATCGTAAGTAACCCCCGGGAGCGATGTCGGCCGCCGGAGTGGTGAACGAGGACCGCTGCTGGGGCTTCGATCTCAGGTAAGTAATTCATAATGAGCTAGTAGTATGCTATGCATACTAGCTCATTATGCCTTTGTCTTGAAGGTTTTTTTTTTTTTTTAGAGTTTTTTTTTTTTTAGGGTTTACTCCACTTTAAGGAGCACACACTGCTGGAGTAATTCACAAATCCTGATACCCTGCAGAAGTTCAGGTTATCCAAGCCACTTATGGAGCTTTATACCCAGCTGAAAGGGTATCTTGAGCCCTCAACCCAGAGAAGCCATGCCATACCAGCCATGACTAAATTGCTGCCTGCCTTACACCGTTTTAGAATGGCATCATATCAGATGCTTGCGATAACTTTCCGCACGGTTTCATGCGGTATTTAAGGCATACTACGTAAAGATAAACGCATGTGAGATTTTAAGGAGCATTTCTTTGTGAATTGCACAGTTTTTTTTTCGGAACGTTGTGGGTTATTTTACTGCATACTTAGATGCGGTAAAATAATCGCTTTGTGAATTGTGCCCATAGACAGCTAATGCTTTTTTAGAAACAAGTGGACCCCTTAAAACTATCAGAAATAGCCATGATGGTACACGTAGCACTGCTCAGGACCAATAAAATAGACATATATTGTATCTTTTTAGTAGAAAAAAAAAAAAAAGGCAATCTCATACCTTTCTTCTGAATTTAGTCAATTTAATTTCAATTTAGTCAAGTACAAACGCCTATAACAATATCCTGTTCAAGTACAAAAGGCAGCAAAAGACAACTAAACACTCTGGGAAGACACATATTGGCTATTCACTGCACAGACATGCAAGATCGGTGAATCATTAGTCTGCACAAAAAGCCACAAATGTTATGAAACGCCCACTCAGCAGTGACGTGGGCTCATCACCTGAGCATTGCAAAGACTAACAAAGGCTCATAAAGTGGATGGGCCAGAGTTTTGGGTGTGTCAAGGTACAGATTACATATTGCCCTTGGTCAGCAAGCAGATCAGTCACTGCTTTATCTGTTTGCTCTAAACCAACTTTGGGAGGCGTCTGCCCAGCTCCCAGGTGACATTTGTTATGAGCACACATCTTCATTAGCATTTCAGATTACTGGCTGGACATCTCACATTACAGGCTCCTGAACCGAATTAAGGGGGCAGAAATACCATTCTGCTGTCGCGGTTTAAATACAGTTAAAAAAAAAAAAATATATATATATATATATATAATCAAAAAAAAAAACAAAGTCTTCCTTCATAATTGCTGCCTTCACTTTTTTCAGTCATGCTCCTACGGGTGACAAGTGTTCATTAAAAATGCATCTTGGCTCGTAATGTAGCTGGAACATTTTATATTTAATTATGCAAGAAAGCAATGATGAGCAGTTAGCCATGTTTCAACATTTATTAGCTTGGTGATGGCAGAAGAAAGAGATGATTTCTAAATGGCTGCACATTGCTGCCTGGCTTTGTATCATGCCACCATGTCTATGTGCTCTGCAGACACTGCAGATCATGGAGGAGCAAAAGTCTATAGGCCAAGATACTCCCATAAAAGACCTTCTTCCCTCTGAGATCAGTTACCAGTGAGGTGTCTGTTACAGTAAATCTACAACAAGGGTGCTCAACCCGTGGCCTGCAGAGCCCTCTGATGTGGCCCGCGACCTAACCAGTCAAGCACATGCTCGGGGACGAAACCTGTTGATCGTGACCTGGGCATGCCTTCCCACCAGCTCAGAGCAGCAGACTGCAGTGAGGCGGCACTGGCAGCAGATGTCCACAGAGGGAGCAGGAGCCACATAGGTCGATGCTTCCTCTGTAGCGCCAGCTCCTGTTCCAGGCAGAGTGATACCAACTGTGCTCTGCCTCTAATGCTTTCTAGCAGCCTGGAGAACAATGCCAGCAGCAGCTGCTAGAGGAAAATAAGGTCAGTGTATTAAACAACACAGCACAGCAAACCCATAGGACAGTCGCAGGTTCACTGTGCTGGTAAACTGCATCACATCTATGTGAAAACAGCCTTATAAGGGGCTCGGGACAGTAAGGGCTCGTATATATTTGTGCTTTCGGAAGCGGTAAAACCTCATAGTTCAGACATGTGTAGCGCTGGCTCCTGACAAGCAGGCGCTATTGTTTTTGAAAATTGAATTGCCTGAAGCCACAGTTGGGCTTCAGGATAATTCTTCTAAAATTTCTGGTTTCAGTACCAGTCTAGCTGGGTTGCACTGGGTTCTCCTTGAGAGTAGGTGTCGCTGTCACGATCGGCAAGAGTAGAAAGCAGTCTAGCTGGATGCATTAAATGCCACTTACCTCTCGGAACCAGCCCAGTGGGAGTGTTCTCTCGCTGTGCATTCTGGGGGGGGGGGGGGATTTAAAGGTACCGACACCATGTGACTAAAAAGAGTTTTTACTGTCCTGTGGTTCTGTGGTCCTCCTGACCCAGCCTCATAGCCCTCCTGGCCTGGGGTGTGAACCATGCATCCTGTGTCTCGGGACTTGATGGCCCAAGGCAACGTAATTGCAGGGGTAGGCCCGAGGGTCTTTCGGGGCCTACTGATCCAAGGAAGGTCCAGTGCCGTCTCAGCGGAATGTAGAGGCCCAGCAACTGAAGTACCCCAGGGGAGGACCCTTTCAGAAGGCCATGCGCAAAGCTGGTTTCTCTGAAGGAGCCTGGAGGCTTAGTTGAAGGACGTGACCTGGATCATTCCTCATATGGTATCGCCGAACGGCTGAGAGAACCTGGTACCGTATGACAGTTATCTAAAATTCATCTAATACTTCAGTGACGCTAAAGTGTAACCTACAAGTCTGTGGCAGAGACTTTACAGAATATCCTACTGGTTGCTAGGCCTAGTGAGAGAGAGACCTATCCGGGGGACCTGCAGGAATTCAGTTGTGAAACAGTTTATTCTCTGGATTCATCTAATATCTTCAGGTAAGGTCGAATCCTTTTGCAGTGCTTGAGCCAGGGTTGCCTATTTTTTCTATAGGATTCATCTGGCAGTGACTACATTGGAGACAGAACATTAGCCGCAAACTTTACTGCTTTGGACAAAGGTGCAAATATGGTCCCAGAGATTGAGACGCTCGATTGTATTTTCTCAACCAGTCACTATTTTGTATGATAAAGCTCCAGTCTATGGCAATCTATATTTTTATAACCCACTCCCTGTATACTGTGAAGATTTCTTTTTTTATTTGAGGTGTTCTACCGTAAAAATGGAGAGAAAATTATGGCATGACCACATCTTGTAAAAATGACCATCCCTAGTCTTTTTACCATGCTCTGCACTGGCCTGGGGGAGTAAAAAGGTGGAGCCAGCACATCAGTAGACTGAGTTCTCCTCCATATTTATTACTGCCTCTGTAAAAGTGGACAATACTGTACAGCCCACATTATCATCCAAATAGGCAGCATGGCAAGTCAGTTGTACTCACTGAGAAAACATTGAATTCACACAGAGAGCAACACAACAACTTATAGTACATTGATATCTGCAGTTCCTAAACAGGATTCAGTGTGCACATGCAGAGGATCTAAAGCAGGGGTCTCAAACTGGCGGCCCTCTAGCTGTTGCAAAACTACAAGTCCCATCATGCCTCTGTCTGTGGGAGGTCATGCTTGCAACTGTAAGCCTTGCAATGCCTCATGGGACTTTTGCAAAAGCTGGAGGGCTGCCAGTTTGAGACCCCTGATCTAAAGTAATTCTCATCCAGATGAAATTGGCTCTATAGAAGTCATATGCACCACAAAGTGGCAAAGCAGCTGTGAATGAGACCCCGTTAATCTCACGGGGGCATGTTTAAGACGTGGAATACTGGGCCTCTGCAGAGAGGAAGTGTTGCAATGCTCTTCAATAAAAAAAAAAAAAAAATGGGAGGCACAAAGTGGAGAGGTGGGGGAAAACTGAAGAGCTGCAAAGTTTTTCTCCAAGCACCAAGGGCAGAAGCAGACGGGATAAAACAGGTGAGGTTGGAAATTTGCTTTAAGGCGGGTTATGCTCAGAAACCAAATCTGTATTAGCGTCACCTACCTGATTCTCGTCGTCCATGACATTGCTTGCAAATTCAAAGACCAGTTCACTCGGTTGCACGGCAGTGGCCATCCTAGTGCGTCCCCTTCCCACAACTCCTCATGAGAAGTATGGGTCACCTTACTTTTGTTTTAGAAGGCAACAAGCAGCAATATGGACAGTGTGGGTCTTTAAGTGCTTCTTTAAGCTATTGTAGCTTACATAAATATTCCACTTTTCTTGACTTTTTTTCGTTAGCTGAAGACAAATACTTTTCTTAAAGTGCTCTTTTCATGGGATTGTCAGGACCTGCAAGATATCAAGACAGAAACAAAACTTAATGATATTTAATGGTAGTGCTACAAAACAAGGTCAGCAACCTTCGTTATGAAGACTTACTAGGACAGAGTGTGTGAATACAATTCAATCAACCCCACAAGATACAGTCACCTTCCCCAGAAGTAATCACATTTTCTACAATTAAGAGATTCAGTTCATTTCCAATGCTTACATTAGAAAAAAATAATTTGGTTTGCAACCTAACATTAGAAACGAATGGTAGTTAAAGAGCACATTTAAAGAGAACCTGAGAATGTCATGCATAACATCACGAGTAAAAAAAACTGATAACAAAACCATGAGTTCTCAGCATTTGTCCCTCTGACATTTTCAGGTCTTGTCTGCACTGTAAATACACTCTTATCTGAAGAACAAGCTTGTGAACTACAGGAAGGAAACAAGCAATGACCACGTCACGGCAAAACGCGAACATGCAAAGATCTGCACACCACAGCCACCCCACCCAGACACACTGAGAAGAAAAAAAAAAGTGCAGAATGGAAACAGCTGTACTGGTAAGAGTATGACTGGAATCCCCCCTGCTCTGGCTGTTGTGAAAGAAGCAACTCAGAGGAAGGCTCTGGAAAGAGATAGAGGGAGAAGAGGGAGGGATGGGGGAGAGACAGCCAGAGGTGCATACACAGGGCATGCAGATACCTCCTCCATTAAAATATAATGATAAAAGCAATCAGCTCACTCTGTGCCACCTTCCCCATTTTGCATTACAAGACAGTCTTGCTTTTATACAGGCAGATCATGGGCAGCCCGATATGCTAACATTAACCTAACAGATATGGTTATGTGTACCTCCAATTCTGCAAGGATCATTGGAAGCAGTTCTGCAAAGACCTCATATGTGGCCCCTTACTCTTATCTAGGGGATAGTTATTGCCCGCCACAGTTTTCAGTGGTCAACACAGGGGACAATTATTGGTTGAGGCCTAAAAGCCTGGGTTCACACTGCCGCGACTTCGAATCCGACATCCCTGTGCCACTTCATTGTTGCTTGTTTACGACTTCTTTAAAACAGCAAGTCGTATTGAAGTCGCACCAAATATAATGCAGGAACCTTTTTCTAAGTTGGAGCGTCTCAAGTCGCACCAATTACAAAAGGTTCCATTGCAGTTAGAGGAAGTAAACCCTTGTTTACAACTTTAGCATACAGGTAAGCCTATATTAAGGCTTACCTGTAGCTAACAAGGATATCTCCTAAACCTGCACGGTTTAGGAGATATACCTGTATTTGCATGTGCCGACGTCATTCGGCACATGCGCACTTGCGACAACTGAAGCAACGGCGCTATATGCCGATGCTTCAGTTGTACTATGCCGTTCTCGTGCGCATGCGCGTGACGGCATCGCGGCTCTGGCAAAATCACAGCGCCGGAGCCACGATACCCGGAAGTCACTCCGGGAGAACATGTCGGCGGTCGGAGGGGGAGAAGAGGACCGATGACGGGGCTTTGATCTCAAGTAAGTGATACATAATTAGCTAGTATGCTATGCATACTAGCTAATTATGCCTTTGTCTTGCAGGTTTTTTTTTTTTTTTTTCAATTTTTTTAAGAGGGTTTACTTCCTCTTTAATGGGCACAACTTGTCATACGACTTCTACATCCCTGCGCCACTTCATTGTTGCTTGTTTAAACAGCAAGTCGTATTGAAGTCGCACCAAAAGTAGTGCAGGAACCTTTTTCTAAGTCGGAGCCTCTTGAGTCGCACCAATTAGAAAGGTTCCATTGCAGTTAATGAGCAACGACTGGTCATGCGACTTTAAACTCTCGAGTCACATGATAAGTCGCGGCAGTGTGAACCAGGCCTAAAAGGACCTCTCTGTGGTAATAATATGCAATGTAAATACATAGTACGTGCAAGTAGCTGTTTTACACCTCGCTTACCAAAAGGAGTTAACATTACAAGGAAATATAGCTGTAAGTAATGGCTGCAAAATAAGCATAAAGTTCACATTCATACACTTTAGGAATTTAAAGGCCAAGTTGACTGAAAATGTCAGTGTCAAGCGAGTGACACGATACACACACTGGCTGACTAGGACAAGAATTGCCAACCGAAGGTCAATGAGCCACACCTCTTGTGCTCAAAATAAAAACTTACTAGCCTAAATTATTCATTACAAAGTAGATGGAAAGTTACTATTTGGCCTGAATTTAAACAAAACATTAAAAGCTATATAAAAGTATAAAGATTCTATTAAAACAGAGGTATAATATAACCAATAGGAACAATTACAAAAAAAAATTAAGAGGAGGATTATATGCAACAATGAAAGCAAACTTATTTTATTTGCTTCTACAGTATTTTAGTGAGATATACCATTTGAAAGCTTAAGGTTATAATTGTTCAATAAATGAAAAAAAAAAAAAATATATACATGTTGATGCCCTGTGTCTGTGCACTTCCTAGTATAACCTTATAGCTGTATATCTGCAGTGTGAGATCTAAGGTACTGCTGCTTCTTCTGACTGCTATTCTCATTAGATTCGGAGTGGTGCCATCACTATTGTGCTGCTCACTGTAGCTCTTCAGTTTTCCCCCACCTCTCCACTGTGTGCCTCCATTTTTTTTATTGAAGAGCATTGCAAAACACTTCCTCTCTGCAGAGGCCCAGTATTCCACGTCTTAAACATGCCCCGTGAGATTAACGGGGTCTCATTCACAGCTGCTTTGCCACTTTGTGGTGCATATGACTTCTATAGAGGCTCTGACATGAGGAAGCAAACTCCAGCCTCTACCAAGATGGCAATCAAGGGACTGGACCTCTGCCTGCCTTTTTTGATCACAGCTTCCAGAGTTCAGTTCTTTGTGACCACATCTCTTGTCTGGGGAAAAAAGCTCAACTCTCATGCTGCAGTGCAATTCCCTTTGTTTATGCTGTGCACAGACACATATTTCGAAAGGTCTAATATGTTAAAGCAGAACTTCACGCAAAGGGAGTTCTGCTTGTTTACTTCCCCTCTCCTCCACTGCCACATTTGGCACTTTTTTTGGGGGCGGGAAGAGAAGCGGGTACCTGGTTAGGACAGCTACCCACTCCCACTTCTGGTCAGATGCACCATGGTGATCTAAGCTGGAAGTTCGCCCCCCCCCCCCCCCCCTCCTACTTCCCCCGCAGTCTTTTTGGACACATCACAGGTACCAGAAGATTGCGGGACCATTCACAAAACACAACAGAAAGCTGGTTGTGAAGCCACAAGGTTTCGTTGCCATTTATTAGTTAAAATGCTGGTGCCTGGACCCAAAGCCGAAAATGCAGTGCTCGTATTGCAAAACGCTCGTTAACCGTGTTACTCGCAATCTGAGGTTCCACTGTATTTCTTTAAAAGCGGAGTTCCACCCAAAAAGTGGAACTTCCGCTCATTTGTCTCCACCCCACCTCCAGTGCCACTTTTGCCACCTTTTGGGGGGCAGGGGGGGGCGATACCTGTCTGACAGGTACCCTATCCCCACTTCCTTGGCGAATTACGTCAGCAACTCAGCTCCCTCCTCTTCTTTCCCCCGTTGCTGGGCCTGAACTACCGGGATCCCCTACCAGCAATGGCGGCGGCGGCAGCAGCACCCAACAAAAAAATATGCCGACATCGCTGGACTCCAGGACAGGTAAGTGTCCTATTATTAAAAGTCAGCAGCTGCAGGATTTGTAGCTGCTGGCTTTTCATTTTTGCCGATGTGGGCGGACCTCCGCTTTAAGTAGCTTCTACTTTTAAAACAATATTATGTTATTTAATTCGCTCTAAAGTTATTTATAGATTTTAGGTAATCAATCATCAATGACTGCTGATTGATTTGTAAACAGGAGTCTTAATAAAGCTGTAGTTTTCCCATGCAAATATCATTTGTAATATAGCTCCAGCTGGCAATTCTGTCACATCATGAAGCTTATTCAACTGTGCAAATTTACAATGACAATAAACGACAAAAGGGAGTTAGCCAATACCAAATGCAATGCTGAAAAACTTTAGTAAAGCAGCTAAAAGAAAAAGTTTAGGCTAAATTTAATTCAAGTTTAGAGGGCACTGAGACCCCATCATCAGACTGTGTCAATAATGAAAGGGAGAGCTAGCAATTCATCCAATATCTCATGTAAACACACCCTCCACCCAGCTGTGTGTGCAGACGCTCTGACAGCAGGAACTAATGGAGAATTACAGGCAGCTTGGGAATGAGATCACAGATCTCCATGACCTCACCGCACAAGGGCCTGCATTCACCAAGATAAACAGGCATGTAAAAGAGACACTACAACTGAAGCCTAAATGACCCACTACAAATGAATGGTAAATATGTACCTGTGTTTTCATTGTTTAAATGTTAAAGATCTCACCTAACCTGAAGCCAGGAACACAGATATGCAAATGTAAAGTGTGAGACAGTTTTGTCATTGTATCGAAATCTGCCACTACATCTAACATTCCTCTCCCCCAGACTGGCAATGCTGTAGTCCAAAGATGCCCCTGTGCTCCTTCATCCAGAATGGGGGCACTCTAATACAGGAGGTGTATTACTGGCCAGGTCACCAGGTAAAAACAGAGCGGAAAAAAAGCCCAAAGAAAGAAGAATTTGCTAAGCTGTGCTATATATATATATATATATATATAATATATATATATATATATATATATATATATATATATATATATATATATATATATATATATATATATATATATATATACATATATACATATATATATATATACACATATATATATATACATATACATACACACACACACACACACACACACACACACACACACACACACACACATATATATATATATATATATACATACATACATACATACATACATACATACACATACAGTATCTCACAAAAGTGAGTACACCCCTCAAATTTTTGTAAATATATTATATCTTTTCATGTGACAACACTAAAGAAATTACATTTGCTACAATGTAAAGTAGTGAGTGTACAGCTTGTATAACAGTGTAAGTTTGCTGTCCCCTCAAAATAACTCAACACACAGCCATTAATGTCTAAACCGCTGGCAACAAAAGTGAGTACACCCCTAAGTAAAAATGTCCAAATTGGGCCCATTAGCCATTTTCCCTCCCTGGGAGCTACTAGTGACACCAGTGTGCTTCCAGGTGTGTCAGGACGGCTTGTCCCCTGCTGGGCCTTGTTGTTCCTCTCAATGACTGCTATGTCCCTACTGTCACCATCCAGCAGTGACTTTTTACTTTGCATGTGTCGTAGTTTCTACTTTGTGCTGTAAGACCATATGATCTTCTGCATTGCGCAATTCACAAGAAATGAATGTACTGCTTCCCTGTTCACTGGAAACTGCTAAGCCATCATTCCTGTGTTAGTTATGAGATGAGTCGATAATCAAGTCAGTATGTCTGAGAGGGTGGGGGGGGCGAACAATCAGGTGACCTTATTTTTACACACATCATCCTGTCAACTCGGCAGAAGACCAAACAACAATGCAGAAGAAGAATACAGTATAACACATTGAAAATATGTATGTGAAACTAATGTTATATTCCCTGTAGTAGTGCCAAGCAAAACTTTCACAACTGTCAACAATTATATTATACAGATGTTAAAGATTAACTTTTTTTTTTTTTAAATTGTTACAAATAAAAATATAGCACTTGGTCCTGTTCTGACTGGTGGCCCCATTGTCAGAACGCCCCCTACTGTCAGAGACCAGAGCTGTCAATCACAATTCCATCGACTTTCTTGCGGTGTTGGATTGGTTTTCCCTCATCTGACAACCAAGCTGCTTAGAAACAAAGTGAGGAATTTGAACAAGGTCAAGTGCTATAGGCACTTCAAGTCATTGTAAAGGACTAGTGTTTTTTAAACGGGTTATACTCACCTGCTCTGTGCAATGCCTGCTCCGAGTATGCCATCCATTCAGAGCGCTGGGCTCATGCGCGGGAGTGATGTCATCGCTGCTCAGCCATTTAAACGGCCGGAGCCCGAGAAACTGAAAGGAAGATCAGGTGAATATGGCAGTCCTGTCAGTGGTGACAGCGTGCTGCTGGGGGGCTTCCTTGTAAGGGGGGGGGGGGTCTTTCATAACGTGCTAGATGCAATGCATACTAGCGCATTATGCCATGGACTTGCAGGGGGAAGTTTATTTTATTTTATTATTTAGAGAAGGGGTGCAAGCCCAAATCGCTGATTTCCGACCCACCCTCCCTAGAGCATCAGTGTTCTGAATGGGGCCGGTGCTCGGTGAAGCAAGGCTGCACAGGCAGCAGAGCCACATAAGCCGATGCTTCTTGTATAACGCCGACTCCTGTCACAGGCGGAGTGATATCAATTGCACTCCACCTGGGACAGCAACAGCTAGCAAGGGACATTCCTGAATGGAAGATTCTTATTAAAAGGTCAGTTTATATTAAAAAATCACAGTGTATATATGGGCAGCTCTCTTCTGCAGTGGTTACTAGGCTGTTACCACAGTGCACCTGCGAGTTACCTGCACTGAGCCACAGACTTCTAATACTACCTGCAGGTTTGGTGCGCTGTCAGAAAGTGTCACCACACCTGCAGAATATAAGACCCCTTTCACACTGGAGGCGTTTTTCAGGTGCTACAGTGCTAAAAATAGCGCCTGAATAAAGCGGCTCCATTCACTCCAGTGTGAAAGCCCGAGGGCTTTCACACTGAAGCGGTGCGCTGGCAGGGCGTCAGAAAAAGTCCTGCCAGCAACTTCTTTGGAGCAGCGAAGGAGTGGTGAACTCACTGCTCCTCCCCATTATAGGGGCAGCGCTGCTATACCGCTGGCAAAACACCGATGCGGTGGTGTTTTGCGGGCGGATGTAACCCTTTTTTGGCTATCGGGGGGTTAAAACTGCCCCGCTAGAGGCCCGAAAAGCGGTGCTAAAAATAGCGCCGCTTTACTGCTGACGCCCTAGGCCGCACAGTGTGAAAGGGCTCTTAACTTTTTCTTTACCTGCTTTACTAAAGTTTTTCAGCATTGCATTTGGTATTGGCGAACTCCTTTTGACCTTATTGTGACTGTAAATTTGCACAGTTGAATAAGCTTCATGATGTGACTGACAGAATTTCCAGCTGGAGCTATATTACAAATGATATTTGCATGGGAAAACTTCAGCTTTATTAAGACTCTTGTTTACAAATCAATCAGCAGTCATTAGCTCCGCCAAAACGATGTTAAAGCGGCGCTAAAATAGCGCCGCTTTACCGATGACGCCCTAGGTGTAAAGGGCTCTAATGAAAGACTATGGCAAATTGCAGCTAACCCGCAGGAAAACCGCAGGCGCAGTGTAAACTGGTAGCTCATCAGTGTGAAAGCAGCCTTTAGGCCTCTTTAACAAGATCAGTCCGATCAGGTCTGCCTGTCCATTTTTAAGACAGACCCAATCGGACCCTCCATTCACCTCTATGGAGCGGCAGATGTAAATGGAGTTGTGACCGCCTACACCCGTCTACCTCCAATCTGATCCGCTATAAATAAATTTAAAAAAAATTCAAAATTCCGTCCCTTATTTATAGAGAAATAAATAATAAAAAAAAAACAGATTACACATGTAGTTTAGCATGTTGGAACGCATGCATTAATTGCAACAGTGTAAATGGGCTTCTAAAACTGAAATTTCAGACAGATTAAAAGGAAAGCTACCACATTGTTACTCATACTCACCTAGACGGATGCAGCATTAATCCGATGTTGCCTCTGTCCCCTGCCGCCTCTGCACTGAAACTGAGTGATCAAACGCCGCTAATTGCTCAGTACTTCCCTCCGCACTGAGCAGAGAGCAGTGACGGTCAGTAACCGACTCTCTGCTCTGCCTCTCCAGTGCTCACCGGAGTGCTTGGTTGTGGAGGGGAGGGAGCAGCTGGCTCAGTCTCCCAGCCGGTTCAGACATCTGGATGGATTCCGGCTGTAAAGTTGGGATCTTTCCCCAGCCTGGACCAGCTGAGTCACGTCAACGGGCTTTATTCTGCTGTTGGCAGAAAATGGGTCACAGGAGTGCAGAATGAACTGTACTCCTGGGATTCATAGGAGAAGTAGGGCCAAAAAAGCTTTGGCTATACTTCTCTTTTAATGCAGTGGACAGTGAGGGTGCTTTTATGTTCAGGATTGGTTTCAGTTCGATTTTGGTTCCATGCTTCAGGTGCAAATTTTTACAGTGTAAGACACTGGAAATTGCACCTGAACGGGGCCGACTCTTTAAAATTGCACTCTGGTCGGCCCGCACATATGTGAACTGGCTTCATAGAATGCCAGTTCGATTTGCATGACGTGAACCAGATGCGGTTCAAAACACATCCGATTCACATATATGTGAAGCGGGGCTAAGGCCAGCCATACACATAGCAAATTTCTTCCTGCAACCACGGGTTGCAGTCGTTCCCGCCTGGGAGAAGACCGTGATTATTGCTGGCAGCTATAGCAGCTGCTAGGGATATTCGCGGGTAAAACCCAGCATGCTGGTCGTACCCAAGTTGATCGATCAATCAACTTGGTACATTCAGCCTGCCCATACACAGCTCGGATCTTGGCCGGTTCCTGCTGAACCAGCCGAGATTCAAACCGTATATGGCCTACCTAACAGTCTGGTCAGAGTAACTGAGCCTGGTTTTATTTCAGCAGTTAGTAGGGGTATTAATTGCATTTGTCTGAAACAGAGACAGCCAATAGTGGGCAAATCTACAAATCTGTAAATGAACCTTTCATACCCTCATGAAAATATTTAACATCAAATAAAAATATGAAAGTAAACTCAATAACTACTTTCAGATAAACGTTACAATGACTCAAACTGTGAAACTGTACTGGAGCGACAAATAAAGATATATCTGCCTGTAGTTTGCATGTTCTCCCTGTGCCTGCGTGGGTTTCCTCCAGGTACTCCGGTTTCCTCCTACACTCTAAAAAGACATGCTGGTAGGTCAATCGGATCCTGTCTAAATTGGTCCTAGTATATGTATGAATGTGAGTTAGGGACCTTAGGTTGTAAGCTCCTTGAGTGTAGGGACTGATGTAAATGTACAATGTATATGTAAAGCGATGCGTAAATTGACGGTGCTATATAAGTACCTGTAATAAATAAATAAATAACACGACGGGCTCTATTTATGTGAAAACAACCTAGAAGCTATTTTTTTCAGCACTATGAACATTTTAGTGGACAATCTACTTATGTGATTCTTAGGACTTGTATACCATGCACATGCCATTAACATGAAATATAAATATTCTACCAGGTACACAGACATGAAAAAATAACAAGGCAACTGGTGAGTCCTATATTAAGAGAACAGGGCAAAAGCAATAAAATGTTAATCTGAGGGAATGCGAATAGAGAAGATATACAGAAATAAAGAAGATATTTTTAAATTGCAATCTTTTTTTATAGCAGCCAGATAACATCATGCTCCACAGTGTCTATTCCGGCTAATTACAGCAAATCACAACCGCATGAAGATTCATATACAGTAACTAAAGATGTTCCGTATGTATTTATAAAGAAGTAGCTTATAACTGGGGACATTAAATGAAAAAACGACTGCAGCTGCACGTCTTACATTTTGACGTAGACAGCTTGGCACTGCCCAGATCATGCTTCTTAAGTAATTTGGGCATTTAGTCAGTCCTCAACTGTCGTAATGTCCAGATATTGCACAATTCCAACTGTGCTGATCAGGTCATGTATCGGCTCCGCCATCTAAATCAGACAGATTTGTCGTAGGTTTCACAAGCCTTCAAAGGCAATGAGGGCACATCAGTTTTCTCAAACTCTCTGATATATGGCAGCTCCATAAGTAATAAAATGGCATTAGAAATTCCACTATGTACTAACATAAATACTTGAGTTACCTGCTCTGAACAGATTACGCAGCATCCAACAACAGATATAAGCCAGAAAAAAAAAAAAAAATCAACCTGTATAAGCAATCCAGAAGAACTGGCTAAGTGTGTGACTAATCTGTTATCTGAGGGTGCCTATGTGGTTCTGGGTCCAACAACACTTGGCAGAGCCAGCAGAATGACACCAATTATCTTTTTTATCTGTAAGATAAATTATCTTTTTTATCTGTAAGAGGGGCATTGGTCCCAATGACCACCAATTTAGGGGACATTCTTTCCCACTTTATCCAATAAATTCATTTTAGCAAGGGTTCCCTGAGACCTAAAAATAGTTTTAGGGTTCCTCTGATGTACAAAGGCTACTCTAATCTGAAGGTGACCAAAAACATTATCATCTCAAAATTAGCCAGACTAGCAATGTACATGGTTCTGCACATGGATATCTATTGGAATACCTCAAGAGTAAACAGATGCACTTGGAATTGAAGAACCAGTTATTGCAAACTAGGAGCCAATAAGCAGTTCCTAAAAGTCAACAAAGACATGCGCACTGGGCTCTGAATGGACTGAGCGGTCTGTGGGAGTGACCTCTTTGCGGAAGGAATATCTCCTAAACGCACCATTTAGGACATATTTACTATTTCTGCAGCCGGTGACCTCACCAGCACATGCACACTGTGCTCTCAATGGAAGGCATATGCCCTCCATTCAGAATGTGGTGGCGTGATCATGGCTCTGTGCCCATGCGAGAGAGTGACATCATTGTGGCTCAGCCATTCATATGGCCGAATTCCCGCAAACCCGAAAGGAAGACCAGGAGAAGATGAAAGCGCACCGCCGGAGGGCTTCGTTTTCAGTTAAGTCTGTCTGTTAAGTTATGTACAGTATGCAATGTGACCCCCAACCCCTTCAGAATACAGTGATCGACGCTGGTCAAACAGCTGATCGACAGAAACAGGTCTAAGGATTGGCTTCTGTTGAATAGAAAGGGCTATACACAGATCCTGCTAAAACGGGCAAATTTCAATATGTGTATACCCAGCTTAAGAGTATGGGGGACAGGGGGGCCTGCTGCTGCCACAGACTTGAGATTGTCAATTAATCCAGCTAAGATCAGCCAGAATGGGTAAAGACCATCTTAAATCTATGGCCAGCTACATTATGCAATTTTGTTCATTTGAAAAAAAGCCTGAAGATGCATTTCATTCACTAACACCTGACTCCCACTCTATTACCCTAAAAAATAAAAATATCAGTAAGGCTTCATGTACACAGGACGTTTTTACAACCTCTCCTGAACGATTTAACTTGACAGATAGTAACCCACGTTTAAAACATCCGTTTAACCGCGTTTGCATGCCGTGTTTGAAATGCCTTTAAACACCGCTTCTGAACGCATTTTTTTGGGTTCCAAAAAAAGCCTCTAAACGCAACTGCCTAGAAACGATTATAAACGAACCTGTGTACTGATAAGATAACAGAGGAGAGTTCAGGGGCAGTTGAAAAAAATGCCCAACTGCTCCTAAACGTTTGTCTACCAACAGCAGTGTACATAATAACCAATAAATTGATACAATATAACTGGACATTCCTAAAAAAAAAGAGACAAACTGCTTTGTTTAGCTTTTGTAAAGACATAAAGCACAATATTAATTTTTTTCCATTTTTAACTAATTCCCACCCAGCCACTGCACATAAACGGCCGGGCGGTCCTTTCCTCGTTCTGAGTGGATGTTCCTGCACTCAGAACGAGGAAAGGACCGCCCGGCCGTTTATGTGCAGTGGCTGGGTGGGAATTAGTTAAAAATGGAAAAAAAATAATATTGTCCCTCAGAACGAGTGCTCGCAGCGCGGCCACGAGGTGCGCTGCGGCTCGATCCTGTGATCATTCTGATCACAGGATCCAGCTGAGCAGAGATCAGGATATGGGCGCTGTGATTGGCCCTCCCGGTCACCTGATGGCTGTGTCCAACCACAGCCGTCACAATGTAAACCGAGACACGTGTCTTTGTGACAGTTCTCCCCGCCGAGCTCAGTGCGGGGGGGGGGGTGGGGGGGAATCTACAGATCTGTGTGAGGATGATGTTACACAGAGAGCCGTTACAGGTCACCCCACAAAGTACACCAATCACCACTGATATACCCCTGTCCCTATACACATTTCAGTGTCCCAATAAAAAAAAATCTGTCTGTCCCCCATCACTGCCAACACCAAATAAACACTGATTTGGGTTATTTTTACCAAAGAAATGTAGCTGCATCATTTTTGGTCAAAATGTATCAAGAGAAATTACTTATTTGCAAAATTTTATAAAAGAAAAATTATTTTTTGGGGAAAATTTTTTGTCTTTTTTTTATTTGTAGCGTAAAAAATAAAAAAAGCAAGCAGTGATTAAATACCAACAAAAAAAAGCTCCATTTGTGTGAAAAAAAAAAAAAATAAAAAAATGTAATTTGGGTACAGGGTTGTATGACCGCGCAATTGTCATTCAAAGTGTGACAGCGCTGAAAGCTGAAAATTGGTCTGGGAAGGAAGGTGGTGAAAGTGCCCAGTATTGAAGTGGTTAACAAATTTCTTGTTAAAAAAATCCCACTGTAATAAGTCATGCTCAGGAAAATGTAAAAGAACATTCAAATGAATTCTGTGACTTCATCCCACACAGGGGCACACTGGGTGAACTCATCAGCAGACCAGCCATGGACAAACACCATTAATCTATATTAATTAGTCATATTTAATGCAATTATACTTTTACATCATCTGCTGGCGGGCTATTATTATATAACCTTCTCTATGAAGAAGCATTTGCTCAGTCAACTGTATTTTGTTCAAATCACTTATGGAGCAAAAGGAAAAAAAAAAGAGAAGAAGAATCTAATCAATGCAGAATACATCTGACAACGGTGGGGAGATTTCTCCTCACATGGCAGTTTTTTTTCTAGCCTGAGAATAGTTGGAATCATTAAGACCGGAAGTTAAAAACTACCCAATGAGGACCTAGAGAGCAAAAAACAGTGGCCAATGATTCCAACAGTTTTTTACTCAATCTAAAAACTATTTTTGCTGCAGCTACGCTTAAAGTGTTACTAAACCCAGGACGCTGCATTCACTATATCTGGTCTCTTATAGTACATGGAAAATGCAATCGTTTTAGTAAATCTAAACTGCTAAATAACTTTTTTCATCAGCATTCTTGTGACTACAATCAGTGTCTGGTTAAAGCTTGCAGGAAGAGTTTTCATTCTGCTCTGACTGTCCTATGAGGCTGCAGGACCCTTGACCCTCTGTGTGGACAGTGCGGATTGGCCCTGTGCTGATCACATGCACCCTCCCAAGAAAAAAACAGAACACAAAACTCTCTAACAATATACACCAAATTGAGCATGTGCAGAATGACTCCAAGGCTCTGTACTATCAGGAGATGGATTGGGGACAGTGGAAGAAGGGGAGGATCAGAGAAGACAGGATCAAACAGCCTTTTTACGCAATTCAGAGGATAAACCCCTTAAGGTTCCACAGCGAGTATAACCAGCATGCTTTACTGCATATACAGACTGATTTTGTTGTTGTGGGTTTAGTAACACTTTAAATATGACAGACCCTGACACCAGACCATTCATTTCAACAAAGATTTCCCCATATAAATTATTTGTGCATTTAAAGGGGTTGTAAAGGCAGAATGTTTTTTTTATCTTAATGCATTCTATGCATCAAGATAAAAAGCCTTCTGTGTGCAGCAGCCCCCCCTAATACTTACCTGAGCCTCATCTCTATCCAGCGATGTCCACGAGTCCCTCGGCTATTTCGAGACTCTCCCTCCTGATTGGCTGGGACACAGCAGTGGCGCCATTGGCTCCCGCTGCTGTCAATCAAGGTCAGTTAGCCATTCAGGAGAGAGAGGAGGGGTAAAGTCACAGGCCAACCACTGCATAATCACACTGAAAATCCGATCAAAATTGCATTGCAGCAGTGTGAACCTATCCTAAAAGCCCTGAGACTGCTGCTGGGTGCCACCATCTTGGATGAGCTGCCACTCAAATGACATTCTTTAGCAGTAATGGTGAACCTTGGCACCCCAGATGTTATGGAACTACATTTCCCATGATGCTCAACTACACTGCAGAGTGCGTGAGCATCATGGGAAATGTAGTTCCAAAACATCTGGGGTGCCAAGGTTCGCCATCACGGTTCTATAGCATTCCTATTTGCTCATCCCCTGGCAGCTACGTAAAAGGTTATGTAGGGAGGTGAGTGGTGGAGGAGCTGGGCCATCATAGACAGAAATCAGTGACTCTCAGAAGAGGGGGAACCATGATCTATCATTTCCTCTAGGTCAGACCCCTCCCCCTACAGTTAGATACACACACAGGGAACACAGTTAACCCCTTGATCGCCCCCTAGTGTTAACCCCTTCCCTGCCAGTGAAATTTTTACAGTAATCAGTGCATTTTTATAGTACTGATCGCTGTATAAATTCCAATGGTCCCAAAAATGTGTCAAAAGTGTCCGCCATAATGTCGCAGTCCCAATAAAAATCGCAGATCGCCACCATTACTAGTAAAAAAAATTATAATAATAATAATAATAATAATAATAATAATAATAATAAAAATGCTATAAATCTATCCCCTATTTTGTAGATGCTATATCTTTTGCGCAAACCAGTCAAAATACGCTTATTGCGATTTTTGTTAGCAAAAATATGTAGAAGAATACATATCGGCCTAAACTGAGAAAAAAATATTTGCTTTTAAAAAAAAATTAAAAAAGGATAAAAAAAAAAAAAAGTGGATATTTATTATAGCAAAAAGTACAAAATAGTGTTTTTTTTTTTTTCAAAATTGTCGCTCTTTTGTTTATAGCGCAAAAAAAGAAAACCGCAGAGGCGATCAAATACAACCAAAAGAAAGCTCTATTTGTGGGAAAAAAAGGACGTCAATTTTGTTTGCTTGCAACATCGCACGACTGCACAATTGTCAGTTAAAGCGACGCAGTGCCGAATCGCCAAAAGATCGCCCGGTCATTCAGCAGCCAAATCTTCCGGGGCTGAAGTGGTTAAACTTTGACAGGTTTACTTTAACAAAAATGTGTACCAAGAGAAATATGAGGGCTACTGTGCTGACCCTTCCTCCTAAAAATGCCAGGCTATATCCAGCTTGAATACTGTCTGGGTCTCTGACGTAGAAGAAGCATGCAATAAGTGAAATCAGATTCCTACTTGTTCCAGGTGGAAAGGTATTCAAACAGGGGGATCATCATGACAGGCGGAACTAGTTGGGAACTAGAATATTCAAAAGGATGCCAGCTTGTGTATATGTTATGTGACAGGTCGGTTCTTAAAGCTTACCTCTGTGGTCTATGATTTCTGGCATACCATTTTTCATTCTCTCGATTTACAAATGCTCAGTATATTTCATTTTTTGGTTTCTGAGCTGCAGTATGAAGAAAAATCAATACCTGTGATGTCATCCAATGTTGTTCAATAATCCTGCTGTATAAGGTCAATACACAGCAAATTTATTTTTTGGAACCAAGCCGCCCCCCCACCGGGAGAAGACAAGATCAACTTGGTACATTCAGCCTTCCCATTAACGGTTCGAATCACTACTGAACCGGTCAAGATTCGAACCATGTATGGTTGGCATAAGGAGGATGGCTATCCATGCCAGGAGAAGGATTTCACATGGGTGTTGAGAAGAACGGTAGCTGTGCTGCACAGAGCTGGCACGCAGGTCTGGTTAACAGGACAGGAAATTATGCATAAAGAGCCTAAATAGTGACATGCACAGCAGAGCTGATGGAAATCTTCAAATAGAGGACAAAGGTAAAACAACTGCCAACATGCCAGTAGAAAGCCTTTTTTGCCCAAAGATGAGCTTTAATGCGATTGTTGTCAAACTGGATTTGTCAGTAAAAGTGTTCCCTGTAAACAAAGACAATCTCTCTCCAGCCACCCACACAGCTGAACACCAATCCATTGACATGCGTCTGTTCAGAAAGCAATACTTGCAGAATTGTCCACTTTCTGGTCCCACAAAGCACTAGATGGTTCTACTCACCAAGCCCAACATCACGGCAGGAGAGTAAAGTATTTACTAAGGTAAAGAGGTAGTGCTGCGCTGTATAATAAAGCTGTAGAAACTAAGGTATATTAAATAGGTATGCACACAAGTAAGTGCTGATTATGCAGAAGATAGTGGATGATGTGGATTTTTTGCTTAAATCACATAAAATTGCATAAACGTGACATAGCTTAAAATTGCATAAAATTGCATGAAATCGCATAAAACATCATATTCAAAGGATAAATCCGTGAAAGGTGTGAATTTTTGTGCATAAATCACATAAAATCGCATAAACGTGACATAGCTTAAAATTGCATAAAATCGCATGAAATCGCATAAAACATCATATTCAAAGGATAAATCCGTGAGAGGTGTGCAGAGGTGTATCAAGTGAGAATGATGTGGGTGAATCACATAAAATCATATAAAAATGACATCTCTTAAAATTGCATAGAAACGCATAAAAATTGCATAAAGTTGCATCAAGCGTCACATTAAAATAAGGTGAATCTGTGATGGGCGTGCATAGAGTGCTGCGGTCAAGTACAAGTGGTTAAAAAATATGACACATAAAATAGTCGCAATAAAAATTGCATCGGTGCATAAAACCAACTAGGTGGATAAGGATGTGTAAAAGGTAAGCATAGCCAAAAAAATTGAATACAATCAATAAATAAGTAATGCAAAAGTGCAAGAACAGTCCGTGGGGGTGAGCCCTTTCCTAGCTAGGGACACTACCGGAAGCGAGGTACGAGCTCGATGCTCGTTTATCCCATGCAATTTTGAGCAACATAAATGTGAGTTTACTGTATTTTACTTGTATTGAATAAAACCTTTTAAAAACGTACTACACTATCGAGACCCTTCCTCTCCTTATCCATTTTTGCGAGACACATATACCTGAACTAGAGCGTACACCCCAGTAAAAGAGACGCCCAAACACCTGGATTTAAAGGGAGCCGCCCGCCATAGGACACAGAAGCCCCATTGAGAACCAGCTAACACATATACACGCTGTTACCTTACAGCGGTAAGGTAAGGGTACATCCATTACTATATTCCACGGAAGATCAGGAACCACCTGCAGCTACTGGTCACAATAACCACCAGCACCGATACCGTTATACCCCACCAGGATTTGTCACCAGCGCCATAGCAAACCACACTTTGCCCACACTAGGAAAGGGCTCACCCCCATGGACTGTTCTTGCACTTTTGCATTACTTATTTATTGATTGTATTCAATTTTTTTGGCTATGCTTACCTTTTACACATCCTTATCCACCTAGTTGGTTTTATGCACCGATGCAATTTTATTGCGACTATTTTATGTGTCATATTTTTTAACCACTTGTACTTGACCGCAGCACTCTATGCACGCCCATCACAGATTCACCTTATTTTAATGTGACGCTTGATGCAACTTTATGCAATTTTTATGCGTTTCTATGCAATTTTAAGAGATGTCATTTTTATATGATTTTATGTGATTCACCCACATCATTCTCACTTGATACACCTCTGCACACCTCTCACGGATTTATCCTTTGAATATGATGTTTTATGCGATTTCATGCGATTTTATGCAATTTTAAGCTATGTCACGTTTATGCGATTTTATGTGATTTATGCACAAAAATTCACACCTTTCACGGATTTATCCTTTGAATATGATGTTTTATGCGATTTCATGCAATTTTATGCAATTTTAAGCTATGTCACGTTTATGCGATTTTATGTGATTTAAGCAAAAAATCCACATCATCCACTATCTTCTGCATAATCAGCACTTACTTGTGTGCATACCTATTTAATATACCTTAGTCTCTACAGCTTTATTATACAGCGCAGCACTACCTCTTTACCTTACCTTAATTCCTTGGGATCCGATAGTTCCTATCAGTGCTTTGCCGCAGTATTCCATTAGCCCTATTTATTCACCAGGCAAGCGCAGAGATACATACTATACCAAAGTATTTACTACCTTTTTTACAGGGAACACCTGTTAGCAAGTAGTCTTGCCATTTTAGTCACTTAAAGATATCACTTAAAAATGTCTTTGGACTGGCAGGAACACCAGGGATATCACACAAAGGAAGCAATACAAAGAGAACAGGATATTTTTCATAGCAGTACATGGTATAGTAGACACATATCAGGAATATGAAATGTAGAGTTTACATATTCTTTAAACCAGCCATAGATAAGGTGGTTTTCTTCACGGGTTGCAGGGAAAAAAAATTGTTCAATTCCCCCATCAACATAGGCAATGTTGATGGGTTGGGGGAACCCTCCCACTGTGCTATTGAGTTCTCCCAACAGGGGGGTGCGGGAACTGTCCCTGTTGGGAGAACACAGCGATTATTGCTAGTGGCTTTAGCAATATCTCATGGGTACAACCAGCATGCTGGATTTTTACAAGTCGGTCGATGGATCGACTTTACTACAATCAGCCTGCCCATAGATGGTTCGGATCTCGGTCGGTCCTTGCTGAACCATCCAGGATTTGAACCATCTATAAACGGCTGTAACATGTCTCCAGGCTTTGACCGTCTCCTGAAGCAAGTCGCCACTCTCCAAAAAATCCTATAGCATGTTTGTAGTCACTGATCATCATTTGTAAGGATGAGCTCAGGCGTGTTCGAATGGTCCACGTGCAGAGCCCGCCAGGAAGTCGGCGCAGCGATGCGCTAATCACAGGCCTTGAGACATTGCCCGATCTCTGCAGCCGCACACCAGGCAATGTCTCACTGCCTGTGATTAGCGCAGCGCTGCGCCGACTTCCTGGCGGGCTCTGCACGTGGACCATTCGAACACGGCTGAGCTCATCCTTAATCATTTGTTTTCAGTTGAATTACCTCTAAATGACTATTATTGGTGATGTCAGGGGCCCCTTATATCAAGTAAGCTGACCACCACTGGGTTAGGAAGTCAAAATAATTACAGCAGACCCAAAGCATCAGCATCTTTTATTAATAAATTCTTTGTTGTTCTCCTTTCATGTTTCACAAAGTAGATGGGAAAGTGTACCTTACGGCCTGTTTACACCTATGCAGGTTGCAGTTTGCATGTTGCAGGTGCATTTTTCAATACATGCTATTGATCCATTGAAGTCTATGGAGCTAAAAATTAGAAAAAATTCCCTGACCCTTCCCATAAAATGTACAGATGTAAACATGACACATAGGAAACCATGATTAATGGATTGTAGTGCGTTTCTGCAAAACTGAAAATGCACAAAAAAAAAAAATGCATAGGTGTGAACCAGGCCTACATCTAGAGATATCAGATATTAGGAGATTTAAATGTCTTCACCTAGCAACTATATCTTAGGTGTAATATGTAAGAGATAAACTACAAAAAAAAAAAAAAAAACAGCGCAAGAAAAAAAAAAAAAAAATAATCGGAACTTCCACATCTGGCAAAGTATTTTTTTTATAGAATATGAACACGGTTTATGAACCTCACTCTCACAAACAAGTGCGTCCTAGAGAGATAAGCGAGCTACGCGTTTGTCACTTGCCACAAAACTAGGGGCTAGTGGGTATTTTCTCTTTCAGCCAGCGGCTGAACAAAGAAAAACTCAGATCCCTGCATCCACATAAGTGACGTGGATGCAGGGATCTCCACTGATGTGCTGTTGTATCCCCCCCAATCAGAATACATTGTTTTTACTGCCCCCTATCTGCAAGTGTAAAGGAACCCTGAAAATTGCCATTTTAGTAACTCCCTACATAACATGAAAATCCAGAAACCACCTGGTCAAGTTGCTATCTGGCTCCTAAACATTCAAGTTTAAAGTCATTAGAACCATAATCTTTGTGAATGGAGGTTAATAAAATGCATGCTGTTCCATAGATCTGAAACGAGTAATACCTGCAAAGCCAGATTCCTCTCGGACAATTTAAGGATTATGGTGGGCCAGTGTGAAATGTACAAACACAACAAGAAAAAACAAAACAGAGATCGATTAACATTGGAGAGAGAGGGAGAGAGAGAGGAGAGAGAGAGAGAGAGAGAGAGAGAGAGAGAGAGAGAGAGAGAGAGAGAGAGGGAGAGACTACACACCCCTGTTGAAATGTCACATTTCTGTGATGTAAAAAAAAAAAATGAGACAAAGATGAATCATTTTTCCACCTTTAATGTGACCTATAAACTGTACAACTCAATTGAAAAATGAACTGAAGTGTTTTAGGGAGGGCAATTAAAACTAAAAAACTAAAATAATGTGGTTGCATAAGTGTGCACACCCTCTTATATCTGAGGATGTGGCTGTGTTCAGGTTTAGGCAATCACATTTAAACTCATGTTAAATAGGAGTCAGTACAGACCTGCCATCATTTAGGCCCCTTTCACACTGGGGCGGTTTGCAAGCGCTATTGCGCTAAGAATAGCGCCTGCAAACCGACCCGAAACAGCTGTTGCTGTTCCTTCAGTGTGAAAGCCCGAGGGCTTTCACACTGAAGCGGTGCGCTTGCAGGACGCTCAAAAATGTCCTGCAAGCCGCATCTTTGGCTCGCTATAGGAGCGGTATATTTACCGCTCCTATAGCGCCCGGTCCCATTGAAAACAATGGGGGAGCGCGCCGAACCCGCCCGCAAACGTATTGACCCTTTTTCAGCCGCTCGCGGGGGGTAAAAACACCCCGCGAGCGGCCGCAATGCGCCGCTAAAACGCCGGTAAAGCGGCGCTAAATATAGCGCCGCTTTACCGCCAGCGCTAAATATAGCGCCGCTTTACCGCCAGCGCCCCCACCGCTCCAGTGTGAAAGTAGCCTTAGAGTGCCTCCGATTAACCCCAAATAAAGTTCAGCTGTTCTAGAAGGCCTTTCCTGGCATTTTCTTAGTCGCATCCTACAGCAAAAGCCATGGTCCGCAGAGAGCTTCCAAAGCATCAGAGGGATCTCATTGTTAAAAGGTATCAGTCAGGAGAAGGGTACAAAAGAATTTCCAAGGCATTAGATATACCATGGAAGACAGTCATCATCAAGTGGAGAAAATATGGCACAACAGTGACATTACCAAGAACTGGACGTCCCTCCAAAATTGATGAAAAGACAAGAAGAAAACTGTTCGGGGGGCTGCCAAGAGGCCTACAGCAACATTAAATTAGCTGCAGGAAGGACTCTTCCCTCGACGCAGCTCTCGAAACCATCAGACTTTATGGCAGATACTCTGGACTAAGGATAAATTGGAGAAAATTCCAGATCCTACCTATTGATATCAGTGTCCCCTCATTTCACCAAACCTCCTCCCCGCTCCTTAGAGTAAGCTCTATGAAATACCTGGGAGTTACAATCAATAGAAACCCCTGCAGAATTTGTCAAGCTCAACATATAACCCCTAATTACCAAATTGAAAGCCAAAATGCCAACTTGGGCCAAGCTTCCCATTGGAGTGATGGGTAGAATAAATGTAATAAAAATGGTCATCTTCCCCGAGATTCTCTATGTGCTTTGGCACTCCCCAGTCTACCTACCACTCCGGCTATTCAAATCTATAGCAGCGATTCTTAACTCCTTCATATGGGGCACCTCCCGGCATAAACTTTCATGGCAAACACTGAAAAACCCAACTGATCTAGGTGGAGCAGCATTCCCTGACTTCAACCTCTATTACCTGGTAGCACAACTATGCCATTTCTTCTACCTAGACAAGGCCGACAAACACTGTTACTTGACATTTATTTGCCCCCCCCCCTTTCTCCCTAGCTTACCCATTCATTCCAAATCATTCTTCAGATCCCATTAATGCCCATGCACTCGGGGATTGCAAGGGACTACTATATCACCACTGTAGGGTCCGGCAGGTGGTAAAACGCAAATTGAAACTGCCCACCACACATTTCCACACACCCTTATGGGACTATCCCAGTCTGCAGGAATTATGTAAATTGCCTGGACGCACAGTGTGGCTCCACTATGGGATAAGATAATTTATCCGATGAATCATTTCAACAATTGAAGGATGACTTCTCCCTTCCCAACTCCATGCACTTTCGCTACCTCCAGCTCCGTCACGCTCTCCAGACACCGTTCCCCAATACATCCCCAAATACAGCAAGTCTTGATATCCTGAGTATTACGGCGGGGCAAGATTCTCTCAAATTGATATCTGCAATGTACAATGCTCTTGTCCGCCCGACAGCAGTGATCCTTGCATATGGACTGAAAGACCACTGGGTGGGAGACGTGGGGGAGCTGGAGGAGGATGAATGGGAAGATGGATTGGACTCACATAAAAAGGTCTCTACCAAATTATCTGACCGCCTCACACAACTGTACATATTACATAGAACATACCTCACCCCAATCCGTCTGGCCAAATACAAACCCAATTATAACCCACTATGCCCCAGATGTGACAGCCCCACTAGAACATTCTTTCACATTATATGGTCGTGCCCTGTGATACAAGATTATTGGATGCATAGTGTGCAATTCATCCACAATGAAATGGGATTGCCTCTAACATTATGCCCCAAACAATGTCTCTTGGGAATATTCCCAGACCCAGACAAGTTCCAAAAAGTCTCTTCTCACCGCCAGACTACTAATAGCAAGAAAATGGCTTCAAGCCTTGCCTCCAACACTTCAAGAATGGATTGCTGCCATTAATAGAATCCTCCCATATAAGAAAGAAATATATATACACGCTCATAGAGGTTGCCCGGCCAAATACGGCAAGATATGGGACACATGGTTGAGTAATGCCGCCACCTGCACTGCTATCTCTGAGTAGAGTTTATATACCACCCATCGATAGGACTTGGGTTCAATATAAGTTCTCCTAGCCCAAACACCTGCGGTATGGTAGGAACCTTTGATTGCATGCATTTCACCCATGTTAATATATACCTGATTTAGGCCACATAGTTATGTTTATGAATAACTGATGTGTCACTGTACCCCTATCGTTGTTTACTTAAAATTGACCTGTACCCGAAGCTGTAATACTGTATAATATGTACACTGTTTATACTTTTTCTCAATAAACACGTTTTTACTTGTAAAAAAATTAAAATAAATTAGCTGCAGGAATATCTGGCAAGTATTGGCTGTGTAGTACATGTGACAACAATCTCCTATATTCTTCATATGTCTGGGCTATGGGGTAGAGTGGCAAGACAGAAGTCTTTTCTTAAGAAAAACTATCCAAGCCCGGCTAAATTTTGCAAAAACACATCTGAAGTCTCCCAAAAGCACGTGGGAAAATATGTTATGGTCTGATGAAACCAAGGTTGAACTTTTTTGGCTACAATTCCAAAAGATGTGTTGTTATTGCTCCAAACCTATCACCAAAAGAACACCATACCCACACAGTGAAGCATGGTGGTGGCAGCATCATGCTTTGGTTTTTTTTTTTCCTTCAGGTGGAACAGGGGCCTTAGTCAAGGTAGAGGAAATTATGAACAGTTCCAAATACCAGTCAATATTGGCACAAAACCTTCAGGCTGAAGCTGAACATGAAGAGGAACTTCATCTTTCAGCACTAGAACGACCCAAAGCATACATCAAAATCAACAAAGGAATGGCTTCACCAGAAGAAGATTCAAGTTTTGGAATGGCCCAGCCAGAGCCCAGACATGAATCCCATTGAAAATCTGTGAAGTGATCTGAAGAGGGCTGTGCACAAGAGATGCTCTCGCAATCTGACAGATTTGGAGTATTTTTGCAAAGAAGAGTGGGCAAATATTGCCAAGTCAAGATGTGCCATGCTGATAGACTCATACCAGGGGTGTGTAGACATATATATATATATATATATATATATTATATATATATACACACACATACACATATATACACACACACACACACACACACACATACACACACCTCAAATTTGAATATCAAAAAGTTAATTTCAGTAATTCAGTTCAAAAAGTGAAACTCATATTATATAGATTCATTACACACAGAGTGATATATTTCAGGGATTACTTTCTTTTAATTTTGATAACTATGGCTAGTTATCAAGTTGTTAATAAGTCATCTAGTGAAAACCCAAATTCGGTATCTCAGAAAATCTGAATATTACATAAGGCCAATAAAAAAAGTTTTTTAAAAACAGAAATGTTGGCTTACTGAAAAGTATGCCCATGTACAGTATAGTATGCACTCAATACTTGGTAGGGACTCCTTTTGCATAAATTACTGCGTGAATGCCCCGTGGCATGGAGAAGATCAACCTGTGGCATTGCAGAGGTGTTATGGAAGCCCAGGTTGCTTTGATAGCAGCCTTCAGCTGATCTGCATTGTTGGGTCTGGTGTCTCATCTTCCTTCTGACAATATTCCACAGATTCTCTATGGGGTTTAGGTCAGGCGAGTTTGCTGGCCAATCAAGCACAGTGATATCATGAACATTAAACCAGGTATTGGTACTTTTGGCAGTGTGGGCAGGTGCAAAGTCCTGCTGGAAAGTGAAATCAGCATTTCCATAAAACTGGTGAGCAGAGGAATGCATGAAGTGCTCTATAATTTCCTGGTAGAAGGCTGCGCTGACTTTGGACTTGATAAAGCACAGTGGACCAACACCAGCAGATGACATGGCTCCCCAAATAATCACTGACTGTGGAAACTTCACACTGGACCTCATGCAACTTGGATTCTGTGCCTCTCCACTCTTTCTCCAGACTCTGGGATCATGAGTTCCAAATGAAATGCAAAGAGCACTTTGGACCACTGGGCAACAGTCCAGTCCTTTTTCTCCTTAGCCCAGGTAAGACGCTTCTGACGTTGTGGCTTGACACAAGGAGTGCAACAGTTGTAGCCCATGTCCTGGATACGTCTGCGTGTGTGATGGCTCTTGAAGCACTGACACCAGCCATAGTCCACTCCTTGTGAACCTTATCCAAATTCTTGAATGGCCTTTGCTTCACAATCTTCTCAAGGCTGCGGTTATCACAGTTGCTTTTGCACCTTTTTCTAAACACACTTTTTCCGTCCAATCAACTTTCCATTAATATGCTTGGATACAGCACTCTGAACAGCCAGCTTCTTTAGCAATGACCTTTTGTGACTTACCCTCCTTGTGGAGGAAAGTAATGTCAGCAGTCTTCCCCACCATTGTGCAACCTACTGAACCAGACTGAGAGACCATTTAAAGGCTCAAGAAACCTTTACAGGTATTTTGAGTTAATTAGCTGATTAGAGTGTGACACCATGAGTCTACAATATTTAACTTTTTCACAATATTCTATTTATTTCTATTTATCTGAGATACTGAATGTTGGGTTTTCACTAGCTGTAAGCCATAATCAAGGTTAAAAGAAAGAAATGCTTGAAATATAGCACTGTGTGCCTTGACAAAGAAGTATTCATACCCCTTCAAATTTTCCACATTTTGTCATGTTACAACCAAAAATGTAAATGTATTTTATTGGGATTTTATGTGTGATAGACCAACACAAAGTAGCACATAATTGTGAAGTGGAAGGAAACTGATAAATGGTTTTCAATTACAAATAAATATCTGAAAAGTGTGGTGTTACATAAATAGTAAGGTTGAATAAAGACACCAGTCCATCCAGTTCAACCTGAGTGAGTGTGGGTGCGTGTCTACAATTATCCCTATTTAAGGTACCCATATAGCGCCGTCAATTTACGCAGCGCTCCACACATACATCCCTACCCTCAAGGGGCCCACAATCCAAGGTTCCCAACTCACATTCATATACTAGGGCCAATTTTGAACAGAAGCCAAACCCATGCAGGCATAGGGAGAACATGCAAACTCCAGGCAGGTAGTGTTGTGGTTGGGATTCGAACCAGCGACCCTTTTTACTGCTAGGCAAGATTGCTACCCACTATACCACTGTGCCGCCCCCCTGTGTGCATTTGTATTCAGCCCCCCCCCCCCCCAGTCAATGCTTTGTAGACCCACCTTTCACTGCAATTTCAGCTGCAAGTCTTTTTTGGGTATGTCTCTACCAGCATTGCACATTTAGAGAGTGAATTTTTGCCCATTCTTTGCTAAATAGCTCAAGCCCATAAGTAAATTGGATACCGAAAGACTTAAGCTGGCCTACATTTAGATACAAGGTGGTATGGTTCAATGTCCAGGCTCCCTGCCCTTAACCTATCCCGGAAACTCTTTTCTTTTCGATTTCCCACCTCTTGTTCTAAATGTTACTTTTTATTTTCAAATCTTTTGTTCTCTAATCTCACCATATCCAATTTACTTACTTATGGGCTTCAACCCAATGACCTGTAATTGAGGTGTCATCCAGCTAACCACTGGTTATCAGAGAGGTGGTCTCGCTTTTCACTACAGGATAGTTAGTTTTCCTCTACCAAACTGCATTTTCTTGGGCCTGGAGTAACCAGTGCTCCCAGCACAGACCTGGTGAAACCCCCTTATAAATGCCCCCAATATCCCTTGAAACTTGCACTTTAAATGATTGTGAAGGAGTTTAAAGCTGTATATATATATATATATATATATATATATATATATATATATATATATATATATATATATATATATATATATATATATATATATATATATATATATATATATCTCTTATATTAGCGATGAACTGCCTGGATTTGTATTAGCAGCACTTGCTTGTACTACCTTGCAAACGTTTCATATTGAAACACAAAACATTCAGTTTATAGTACTGGATTAATAGATAAATGAGACCCACCCCTAAAAAAACAAAACAGACTATCGCTGCTACAGCTACAAGTAGAGAAACTGGTGAGGCCTGTTCAGAGAGGGCCTCACCCAGCCCCCATTATGAACACATGCAACCTGGATAGCAACAGCAAAATATAAGACAAAAAATAGAAATATGAAACCACCCTTGTACTACAGAGAACACTTGTCTGGGGATATCTGTTAGGGCAGAAGAGCAGTTTATGTTCTGATATTATATATATAAAAAAAATATATAATATATTATATATACACACACGTGTGTGTGTGTGTGTGTGTGTGTGTGTGTGTGTGTGTGTGTGTGTGTGTGTGTGTGTGTGTGTGTGTGTGTGTGTGTGTGTGTGTGTGTGTGTGTGTGTGTGTGTGTGTGTGTGTGTGTGTGTGTGTGTGTGTGTGTAAACATTTTTTATATTTTTATAATATTATTATTATTATTGATTAATTCATGGAGATTTGGCTTCTGGTTCCCTTAGAAATATTCTAACAATACATTTAAATTTTAGACAAATTTTTCTACTATCCCACAGTACTTTCTCAATGACTTATTAACAAAGTGCACCTGCTTCTTATATGGCTCATTTCAAATAGCTTGTTTGAATTGTAAAGCATCATTAGTTTTGTGGTTTTGAAGCTGAACTTTGGGGGGGGATTTAAGTACACGATCAGAAAACTGGATGAAAAATTTTGAAGCGATCGCATGATAATCTGATCGTTAGTACACAGCTTTCGAGAGTCAATCACGACACTGTGCAAAATTATCCGAAGGGACAAATACAAAAAATGTTCTCATATGTTACCAGCTCATACGATTTTCGTTTAATTGGTACGGTTTTCGTCCGAAAATACAATACATTACTTCCAAATGTTTATTCTGTCTGTCACTAGGGATGAGCCAGACACAAGTCTGAATCTGCCTCAGCTATCCTGCTGGGAAACTGTCAAAGCCAACATCATAGGCAGCAGTGGCATTCCCCACCCTGCAACTGTGACCTATGACTACCTATTGGCATGGACAACTTCTTGGCGGGATACCCCACAAATGCACATCAATGCCTTCCATGCAAATTAAAATGTCAGTGCTACACGAAGGGTCCTTCACACAGGCTTTCAGAACAGGTCCACCTGATCGGACCTTGAGGTCTCCTCTATTGAGCGGCAGATGTCAGTGGACACATGTCCGCTGACATCCGCCACCATCTGATCTGATCCTGCCCGCAAAATTCAGATGGATGGTGGTCCTATTTTCCATCCGTCTGGTGGATTGAATCGGATTGCATAAAAAACAGACAGGCGGTCCATCTCCACCTGATTTCCCCATAGGAGAGGATAGAGGACTGTGTCCTGTCTCAGGTGCCCGTGTCCTCCCCCAGTGAGCAAGGGGAATCCGCAAGATGGAGGTGCCCGTGTGAAAGGGGCCTAAGGGCTTATTTAGACGCGTAGCTGGGGGTAGCACTTCAACTGTCCAACAACCACATTAAGAAAAGGAAAAATATTGCATTTATTCATTTTTTGTATTGGAGACTGCAAAGAATTACAAAAACAAAAAAACTTGATCAAGGATGTACTTCACAGGTTTCTCCACACTCTTCCTCCAGCCCCAGGACTGTATGGATGTATAGACCTACCATTATAAGGTGGGACAAGGTAAAGAAAGGTCTAGGAGTTTAGTGACATAACCACAATCTACGAATCCCTCTGCCACTGTGATCAGATCTGTGAATGGATGAGGCAGTTGTTCAGGTGGATAAGTTCTGCAATGCGGGTTAAGTGGCAACAGTTTGGGGGTGGGGATGGTGAATTTGACCATGTTTCATGTTACACCCTAAGTAGGGATACAATAAGTGATGAAAGCCTCTATTGCAGATAATTCAATAAATAACGGGAGGTGTACCATCATCCGAATATAGCAATTGGAGAAAACCAGAGACCACCCCCAATGGTCGCCAGAGAACAAGGGAAGAAATGGACTATCTCGGTACCCAAAGACTGCATAAAAAGTTTAAAATGTATATTTTTATTGATACATGATTTAAAAAATATAGTTATAGCCAGATACAAGGATTAAAATGGCATACATCTCAAATACACAAAAGATCAATTGAAGCGTAAAAACATGGGTGACGCTAGATAACACCCTAAGGCCCCTTTCACACTGGGGCGGGGAGCCGCGGTGACGGTAAAGCAGCGCTATATTTAGCGCTGTTTTACCGTCGTTTTAACTGCAGAATTCGGCCGCTAGCGGTGCGGTTTTACCCCCCGCGAGCGGCCGAAAAAGGGTTAAAGACCCCCGCAGAGCGCCGCCGTAGCGGCGCTTTGCGGCGGTATTGCCGCGGTTTTCCAGCAGTTTCCCATTCAAATCAATGGGAAGGAGCGGTATAGGAGCGGTATAGGAGCGGTGAACACACCGCTCCTATACCGCTCCAAAGATGCTGCTAGCAGGACTTTTTTGCCGTCCTGCTAGCGCACCGCTCCAGTGTGAAAGCCCGCCGGCTTTCACACTGGAGTGAATGGGGCAGGATTTTTTCAGGCGGTATACAGGCGCTATTTTTAGCGCTGTACCGCCTGAAAAACGCCCCAGTGTGAAAGGGGCCTAAATGATGCAAAAACCTGGGGTGTAATGTACATTAATCTTCATGATGGGACCAATATCCTCTACACGTTTCATGGACATTTCCACTTTTTCAGGAGTGTTTTTGGATAACGTCTGTAAAGAAACATGTACATCAGCTAAGTGCTATACACAATAAACACTAACACTGGAGGTGTAGTGGGAGGAAGCTACATGTGCTTACCAACGAGGACCGGCATCTGCAAAAGGCTTCCTGAAGAAGCAGAATTGTCCGTAAAACATGTAGAGGATATTGGTCACATCATGAAGATTAATGTACATTACACCCCAGGTTTTTGTACCATTTAGGGTGTTATATTATCTACCTTCACCTACACTATATTACCAAAAGTATACAACTGCAGGACACCTGCCTTTACATGCACATGAACTTTAATAGCATCCCAGTCTTAGGCCGTAGGGCTCAATATTGAGTTGGCCCAGCCCTTGCAGCTATAAACGGCTTCAACGGCTTCTTCTCTTCTGGGAAGGTCCACAAGGTTTAGGAGTGTGTCTATGGGAAGGTTTGACTAATTCTTCCAGAAACGCATTTGTGAGGTCAGACACTTATGTGGACAAGAAGAAAAGAAAAAACTGCGCCAGGTAAATTAGCTAAATGCCTATAAAGTAATCAAAACAATCCAATTAGGAACTACTGGTACATGACCAGTAGGTAAAATAATATGAAGATGTATATGCACACAAATTCTAATAAAAACAATAATATCTGGAGGTAATAGTAATGAATAACTGAGTGGTTAGCAATGGCAACATGTGACAAGAAAGTCATATAATGTAATCACACACTGGACCATATGTGAATCAACCTGTAAAAAAATATAAAACAGTTCAAGAGTTGAATGCCATCCTAGGATATGGCTTCCTATTCTTAGGGACCAGGCACTCCAGGTTAAATTTCTTATCACACCGCTGTGCTCCACACCACACGAAAGTGCCGCCACCAGTATAAAATCTCCTTACCAGATGGTAGGCAAAATAAAGCCACTCAAACTGAGCCCATATAGGAATCCTGACTTCCAAGAGGGGACGGACATCAAACAAACGATCTCCCAGAGTCTGCCACTCACAACGGACACAAGACCTCAGACCAGACCCAGTATGGCAATCAAATCCGGAGAGTAGCACTCAGCGGTGCATCCAAATGTGGCCAGAGGAGAAAAAAGGCAGACCATAGCATAATATAGTTTTAAAACATATAATGAGTAGTTTATTGATAAAAAGTACTCACATTTGAATAAAGTTAAAAGCGCATAAAGAAACTCCTATGGAGTAAACACAGGACGCCGGCCGGCATATACAAAAACGAACCCTTCCTCCTTCCAGAGACGCTGAACGCGATGACGTCACTGCACGCCTTCCTATGTGGACAAGAAGGCCTGGCTCACAGTCTCCGCTCAAATTCATCCCAAAGGTGTTCTAACGGGTGGAGGTCAGGACTCTGCAAAGCGATTTGGGGGGTGTCATTAACTTTACATTGACACCCGCAGCAGAGAGCAGAGAGCAGTCTGAACTGCCTCCGAGTCAGATGCGATGCGAAAACCTGCACATGAATCGCGCTGGTTCCCGCATCGCACCAGTGTGAACCGAGACTAAATCTAATTTTCTCTTAAGCCGGCCATAGACGGTTCAATCCATGTATGTATAGGCAGGCTGATTGTTGCATCCTAAAAATCCTACATGCTAGCTGTACCCAAGTTGATCGATGTACACAAATATATAGACCTTTCAGTACATCTGTTAAAATGTACAGTATTTGACTGCATCTGCTAAATAGTACGGACTGGAAACATGAGAGGTGTACTAAAAGGAACCATAGTTTTCAAACCTTGACAGCAAAAGTGACAAGTGGATAATTAATGGTAACTATGTGCAACATATATGTACACACATGGCTGTTTACAATTGTGCATTGCTGAAACTTGTTTACCATTAAATACTATTGTCACCTTTGTTTGAATCATTTGTTGCATTTACACGCAGCTGATTTCCTCCAGCCTCTTTGAGCTGCTTCTGGTCTATATGCATGTTTTCAGGACTGGACTGAATTCCTCAGCAGTGGACCATATCTGCACAATGTGTGTTGGTAGAGCGGTTTGTGGTCGCAGGTGCACAACTGGGAGACAGTTGTCACTATGACAGAAAGTGCCCTAATAAAGACATTCATAGCAGGATTACCAGGTATTATATTGGTAAAAGCTGCATATTTAAAAATATGGAAATTAATTAACAGGTTACACAGGAGGTTTTGCTGATGTGGTTAAGATTTGATGGGTTCTGAATAGATTTTATAAAAAAACAGTCACCGTTTCCCATCTTGCGCTAGTTAGTTCCATATTAAAGTGGTAATAAAGGCAAAAGATTTTTTACGTTAATTCGTTCTCTGCATTAGCCCTCGGTCACACCAATGCGATTTGTCATACGATTTGACAGTTCAAAAATCGCATGACAAGTCACACCCCATTTTCGGCAGAGGAACCATTCAAATTGCTGCACTACTTTTCTGCGATTTTATTGAGACTTGCATTGACGTCTGTTAAAAGAAAGTCGCAATGAAGTCGGGGATTCAAATCGCATTGATCAGCAGCTTTGAAATCGCACTGAAGTAGCGCAAATTCAAAGCCGCGCTGGTGTGAACCAGGGCTTACGGTAAAAAAAAACATTTTTAAAAGCTGCTCCCCCAGCCCCCCTTAAACACTTACTTGAGCCTGATCTTGATCTAGCGCTGGATGCACGAGTGCCCCCATAGCAAGCTGCTACATCAGTGGCAGGGGACCCCAAAAGAGGAGTTCTGGGGCTGCTCTGCAAAACCACTGCACAGAGCAGATAAGTATAACCTGATTTTTATTTTCAGAGAGTTTAATTATATATAAAAGTTTAATTATTCCACTCTTTCAACTTGTTCCATTATACCCTCCAAATAAGCACTTTGCCTACCAAGAGCTTAGTTCGATTTAAAAAGTGAGAAATGGATGTATGTATAGTTGGTCCATGTCATGTTCATGTTCATTCATTTTGTGGCTAGGGTTCAAATGGTCTGTTGGCCAATGATGCAAGATCCTCGGCTCCAAAAGGTTGTCAACCTAATGTTCCATTATGTTATCTCACATAACTTTCCATGCCAAATAAAAAGTAATAGCAACGATTTTTTGATCATGTAATGCATTGTATGCTTGTCTATTATTCTCAACTTCTGCATGTTCTTTCTAATGCCGCGTACACACAAGCGGATTTTCTGTCTGAAAAATCTTGGATGGTTTTTCCGACGGAATTCCACTCAAGCTTGGCTTGCATACACACGGTCACACAAAAGATCGCTGAACTTTCGACCGTCAAGGACATGGTGATGTACAACACTACGACGAGCTGAGAAAATTAAGTTCAATGCTTCTGAGCATGCGTCGAATTGTTTCCGAGCATGCGTAGGAATTTTGGTAAATTTTGGAAATTGGTACAGACGATCGGAATTTCCGATCAATTTTTCGGTCGGAAAAAAGTTTAGAACATGCTCTCAATCTTTTGCTGGCTGGAATTCCGCCAGCAAAAGTCCGATGGAGCATACACGCGGTTGCATTTTCCAACCAAAAGCTCTCATCTGACTTTTGCTGGCGAAATTTCGGATTGCGTGTACGCGGCATAAGGCCCCTTTCACACTGAGGCGCTTGTAAACTGCCTGTAAATCACTGAGCACTTTTGAAGCGCTTTCCATTCATTTCATTGGAGAGGGGTGTTTTTTCACCACCCTGCCAGCGCACTGTGTGAAAGCAATCATTGGTTTTAATGAAAATAGGTTTTAGTGAGCTTTTCAGGCGCTTTTTTTTTTTTTTTTTTTTTTGTTCCGTGAAAGCGCCTGAAAAGCACCTCAGTGTGAAAGGGGTCTAAGAAAAAATAAATAAAAAATACACGGGCTGGACCTACACTTCATGCAAGTTTTGTGTTATATATGCTTTTCGTGCATTTTTCATGTGCTCCAATCGAAGTCTATTGAGGTAAAAGGCACCTGTACCTATTTCCAAGTGCACTGCACAGGTGTGAACTGGCCCCATAGACAATAATAGGAATGCCACTGTCACACGATGGCCAAAGCCTGACAGATCACACAGGTGTTAATGGGGACTAAAAGCAAACTCTTTGGCAGTAGGTAGGAAGTAGGTGTTTGTATACAGTCATGTTAGTGTAAGGACGATACCACATTCCAATATATTATTACAGGGGGTCCCAGACTTACGAACGCCCGACCTACAAACATCCCCTACTTACGAACCGGGCGCTGCGGGGACCCTCCGCCATTTTCCGCCGTCCTCCGGCCGTTCTGCGCATGCGCGGCCAGACGGAGCCTCGTAAAATGACGGCAAACTTCGGAAATGTCTGTAATTTGCCGCGCATGCGCAGAACGGCATTAGAAGGAACATCGAAAATGTCCGTAATTGTCGGTCTGCGCATGCGTGGCCGACTTACGAACAATTCCGAGATAAGAACAGGCGGTCAGTCCCTAATGAGTTTGTAACTCGGGGACCCCCTGTATTATACAGGATTTATATAGCGCCAACAGTTTTCGCAGTGCTTCACAACTTCGGGGGAAGACAGAACAGTTACAATACAGGAGGGATCAGAAGGCCCTGCTCGTAAAATATAGTGATAGATGGGGGTATCACCGGGGTGCTGGGCAGAGGCATCTTATTGCTGCCACCCCTTCCAGCAGAAGGCTCCTCTGACTCACCTGGCACTGAAATGTACTCCGCCAGTTGCAGAGAACTCCATATCCGATCATACAATGGCTTCATAAAATGAATTAACATGCACAGGCCCTGATCTAAAACAAGCTCCGCTGTCATTCCTTTACTTCATTAACATCTCACAAAACTACAAAAACCATAAAAACAGAATCAAGTACAAAGTCTGCATTCGTTAGACATACCATTTAACATAAGGAGTACATGATCCCACCATTTGTAAACAAACTGCTCTCTGCTATACACAAATGCTTGGGGCCAAAGTTCTAATAGCAAATGCAACTCACCCAAAAATCACTTGTATACCGAGTCCCTTGAAATCCTCAGGACAAGGGTTAGAGATCACACAAAACACACAACATACTACTGCATGTAAACAGTCATGTACACAATTCATACCGTATCAGACACCATTTTACCGATGGCAACAAACATACCTGCGAAATGCACTTGTTCCTACAGAGATCAGGCCTAGAACTCTCCACCTACCTAAAGTGCTGTAGAGGCAAAACACCACTTACCTTCATAATATTCACCCCGAAGCTGGTTGTGGGCAGAGCAGACGCTGGGAATACATCTCTGTCCCTTATTTCTGTTTTGAGTTTGAAACTGACAGCAAATCGCCAGTCTCAGCCCTGGGAGGGCCGGCTGCTATTACTGACCAAGACCTGAAATTCCAGTTCTCTTACATTGCTGCCTGCTTTCCTAGGCAAGTCAGGCCGGCCTACATGGTGTCAGATTGCACACAGCGAGCATTTGTAGCACCTTGCAAAGCAAACAGATCACATACCTGGATGTGCCTCTACCTGTTGACTTCATACTTAACCATTTCATCCCTGGTCCCGACATAAAACAAATATACAATGTCTATTCCAACTAGTAGAATTTTAATCTATGCTTTATTTTATTTTTATTTTTTTTGCACTTTAAAAAAAAACTGCAAACACAAAAGCGATACATGGATAATAATGTGTTTATATATTCAGATATAAAACACATATAATGCAGACGTGTAATGATAAAACAAAAAATAGTAAAATGTATTTAAGGCCCCTTTCACACTTGTGGGACTTCAATGTCGTGCGATTTTACCACGATTTTGCCGCGATTTCAAGGAATACCTGTGTAAGTGGTATCGAAATCGTAGCAAAGTAGTGCAGGGATTACTTTGAAGTCGGAACGACTTGAAGTCGTACTAATATGAATGGCTGTCATTGGAAATCATGGGGAACGACTTGTCATGCTTCTTTGCAGTCCCAAATCGTGGGACAAGTCGTATAAGTGTGAAAGGGGCCTTACTGTAATTCTGTCTTTGCACTAGCCTCCTGTAATCCCCTGTGTAGTGACATTCAGACTAGCAGCAATAAAAGGCAGTCAGGCTGTTGCACAGTGCAACAAATAGAGCTTGCTGATTGGAGGAGAGAGCACAGATATAGCTAATCAGTGAGCATGCTGCTTTTAACTATCCAATCAAAGACTTGGCCAAACTGTATTGCTCTGATGGCAGAGTGTCACTCCCCCCCAGTGATTGCCCAATCTTTTCTCCATCCTGAACCAAAATTATTATTATTATTATTATTATTATACAGGATTTATATAGCGCCAACAGTTTGCGCAGCGCTTTACAACATGAGGGCAGACAGTACAGTTACAATACAATTCTATACAGGAGGGATCAGAGGGCCCTGCACGTTAGAGCTTACAGGCTAGAAAATAGATAAAATACTGGGAACATCTCCATCCCATATCCTAGGCACTTGTATGGTCTTTTAGGACTTGTTTACACTACAACGCTGCAGGTTGGCATTTGTTGTGTAGGAGCGGTGTGTTTTGTTGTTACAACACATCGCAATGTTTACATTTTTTTTTTTTTTACAATATTGCCGAATAGCATACAATATTACTATATGGGATAATGTTTCCCCCACAAGGGTCTCTGCCTGCCGGATACATATTGTAAGACCCTTTTCACACTGGGGCATTTTTCAGGCGTTTTTCAGGCGCTTTAGCGTTAAAAAAAAGTGCCTGTAAAGCGATTGAAAGAAGCCTCATCTGCAAACCCAATGTGAAAACCCAAGTACGTTAAGAGACCTTTCACACTGCCAGCGCCCGAAAAAGGCTCGTAAAGCAACGCTTAAACTAGCGGCGATTTACCAGCGTTTTTCCGAGTGCTAGTGGGGCGCTTTTAACCCCTGCTAGTGGCCAAATAAAGGGTTAAAAGCGCCCACAAAGCGCTGATGCCAAAAGCGCTTTGCAGGTGCTTTTCAGGCGTTTTGCAGGCGCTTCCCATTGATTTCAATGGGAAGGGGCGCTTTAGGAGCGGTGTATTCACCGCTCCAAAACCGCTGCTTGCAGGACTTTTTTGACGCCCTGCCAACGCAGCGCCTCAGTGTGAAAGCACTTGGGCTTTCACATTGGGATTGCAGTTGCGGCTTCTTTCAGGTGCTTTACAGGCGCTTATTTTAACGCTAAAGCACCTGAAAAACGCCATAGTGTGAAAGGGGTCTCGGTGTGAAAGCACTCAGACTTTCACATTGGGATTGCAGTTGCGGCTTCTTTCAGGGGCTTTTTTTAATGCTAAAGCGCCTGAAAAACGCCCCAGTGTGAACGGGGTCTAAGAGAACTATTAGAATACGTCCGGTGCGCACTCGTGCATATGCGCGCGCTCACGGGCGGCTGCACATGCATTTTTTTTTACTTTATTGAAGAGACACAGAGTCACTTCATTCAAATCTATACACTGCAACTTGCTGCAGTGCACTGACATGTGGTGCAGGGAGTTGCGCTGTGAAAACATGTGAAATATCAGTATTTTTGTACAATGCACATCACCGCAGCGATGTGATGTGAAAAGGGCACATAGAAAACATTTGTTTTCTATGTGCCCCCGAGGTACGCCTGCATTAGTCCAATAGGAGTGAACACTGCTCGAGGTGTATGTGCACAACGCCCATATATCATGTCCAAAGGCAAGGGAGCCCACCCGGCTCGCCTCTGAGAAGCAGAAATAAGAAGGAAGTAGATGGCCGCACACTCCGTAAGGACATTGATTTATTTATTGGTACATATCAAAAGGTACAAAATAAAAACATCACAGCATGAGGAGCACAAATAGGGTTGCCACTTTTTCTTCAGCGGCGCACAGAAATTTTTATTTATTTTTTATTTTTATTTTTTAGCATACACTATAGGATTGTAACAGACCTGGGACACCTTTGGGCACTCCAAAGAGAATAGTAATGTGGTGTGCATAGTGCCCCCCTCACCCTCCTGTCAGGCCCTGTTCCGAGCCTGTTCCTATCTGCATATTTTGTCCGGGTTTCAGGTGGACTGAAACCGGGACACATGATTCAAAACCCGGACTGTCTGGGTGAATCCCAAACAGGTGGCTACCCTGAGCACAAAGGAGATCAGATGTTGGCACGTTTCACACTTATAGCATAAAAAGAGGGGAATTAGGACTTTAATGGCACCACACTAAAAATAAGGTTATAAAAAGATATCTATTTTATTGAAAATAAACAAATAGTTAAAAAGAAAAACTGTTATACAAAGTATTGTGTTTAAAGCGGAACTTCAGTCATTTTTTCATCTTTCCATCTATTAAATCTTCTGCCCTTGTTTTAACTTTGGATAGTAAAACATTTTTTTTTCTGCCAGTAAATACCTTATACAGCCCACTTCCTGTTTGTCTGGTCATTAGCCTAGGCCAGCGATGGCGAACCTTGGCACCCCAGATGTTTTGGAACTATATTTCCCATGATTCTCATGCACTCTGCAGTATAGTTGAGCATGATGGGAAATGTAGATCCAAAACATCTGGGGTGCCAAGGTTCGCCATCACTGGTCTAGGCTTATGACATCATGCACAGCTCTCTCTCACTCTCATGAGAGTTTGCCAGGTAGGGAGGGTGGATGAGTCATAAGAGGGCCAATGAGAGCTGCAGAGCTGGAGCTGTGCCTGTGTAAATCAAGGAAGTGAACAGGCAGCAGCTTCAGCTGCTCACAGTTAAAATGGTGGCAGCCAGACTTAGTGGAGGTAGATTTCTGCAGCATATTTGGCACGTACAGAATCACAGTATATATAAAATAATACGCAAAGTGGTTGGAGGGAAGCTTCAGAATGGCAAAGATGTTTTTATTACAAATGATGTGAGTAGACAGTAACCGCTTCCCGACCGCCTCCTGCACATTTATGTCAGCAGAATGGCACGGCTAGGCAAAGGCACGTACAGGTACGTCCCCTTTAATTGCCTAGCCATGGCGGCGCTTGTGACCTGGTCGGGAGCTCAGTGACCACGGCCGCGGGACCAGCGGACCCGGTCGCCGCTGGTGTCCCGCGATCGGGTCACGGAGCTGAACGGGGAGAGGTATGTGTAAACAAACCTCTCCCCGCGCTTCCTACTCTGCCTGTCACTGATCGGCTGTTCCCTGTCATCGGGAACAGCCGATCAGTGACGTCGGACGTCAGCCACGCCCCCTACAGTAAAAAAAACCACAACATGTCACACTGACTCCTCCCCGCCCCCTAGTGGTTAACTCCTTCACTGCCACTGTCATTTACATAGGAATCAGTGCTATTTAAATAGCACTGATTTCTGTATAAATGACAATGGTCCCAAAAATGTGTCAAAAATGTCCGATGTGTCCGCCATAATGTCGCAGTCACAATAAAAATCGCTGATCGCCGCCATTACTAGTAAAAAAAAATTAATAAAAATGCTATAAAACTATCCCCTATTTTGTAAACGCTATAACTTTTGCGCAAACCAATCAATAATCGCTAATTGCGATTTTTTTTACCAAAAATATGTAGAAGAATACGTATCTGCCTAAACTGAGGAAAAAAAAAAATTTTTATATATTTTTTGGGGATATTTATTATAGCAAAAAGTAAAAAATATTGCATTTTTTTCAAAATTGTCGCTCTATTTTTGTTTATAGCGCAAAAAAATAAAAAACCGCAGGAGCGATCAAATACCACCAAAAGAAAGCTCTATTTGTGGGAAAAAAAGGACGTAAATTTTGTTTGGGAGCCACGTCGCACGACCGCGCAATTGTCAGTTAAAGCGACGCAGTGCCGAATCGCAAAAAGGGGCCTGGTCCTCTGGCTGCCAATTGGTCCGGGGCTGAAGTGGTTAATATATGTTATTGAAAAGCCAAATATTTAACTGGTATCACCAAAGAATCCTCAGATTATGGGTTAGGAGCCCCCAAGTGGTTACAGTGCATACACAATACTACAAACAACCACAATTCCTAGTTGTCAGGTTTCAAGAGGTCACTGAGGGATGGTGATGTCCAGCTAAAAAGTTCCTCATCCTTCCTCTGGGACCCGCTGGTGCATCTCAGTGACACGGTGCTGGGGAAGTAATAGGAACGGAGAGGCATGTCTATTGATGGAATATCTGGGAATACGGAGCCCTGAGTATGCAATATTGCCGAATAGCATACAATATTACTATATGGGATAATGTTTCCCCCACAAGGGTCTCTGCCTACCTAACTATTAGAATACGTCCGGCGCGCACTCGTGCGCATGCTCATGGGTGACTGCAGGTGCCCATAGGCACCAATGCGCATGCGCAACGGACTGCGTGCACGTGCAGGAGCGCGTCCCTAGTGCCAATTGGCACCAGACAGCCTATTTAAAGGGTGCCCTGACCCCTGATCAATGCTGACTGGTCTTCAACTGTTCCCTGATACCCTGAATCCTGCGATTATCCTGCTTGATAATCGTTGCTGAATTTGGCTTTCCTTGACCCTGCTTCCTGATTACTGGTTTCTGATCCCGGCTTCCCATTTGACCTTGCTTCTGCCTAATGCCTTGGTACCTTGCTGCCCGCCTGCTACTGAACCTGGCTAGCCTAGTGACCTCACTCCTGTTCCCTGCTCAGAAGTGCATGACATGCAAAACTGGTCGAGTAATGAGGAACTATTTTAGCTGGACATCACCATCCCTCAGTCACCTCTTGATAACTGACAACTAGGAATTGTGGTTGTTTGTAGTATTGTGAATGTACTTGTAACCCATAATCTGAGGATTCTTTGGTGATACCAATTAAATATTTGGCTTTTTAATAACATAAATTAAAACATGATACTTTGTATACACAATTCTTGTTTTTAACGATTTGTTAATGTTCAATAAAATATATATCTTTTTATAAACTTATATTGAGTGTGGTACCATTAAAGTCTGAATTCCCTTCCTCCTATGCTATATCTTGATTCAGGGATTAGGCACAGTATATACCCCTCCATGTCCACAGTACCACTCTGTGGTGATAGATAGGAAGTATTTCTGGACAGCCGCACTCCGAAAAAATTGCCTTTTATTAAAAAAAAAACACAGAATCAAAAATACATGCCACAGCAGAACAGACAGAAGAACTGACGCGTTTCACACTACAGTGCTTACTCATAGCTCATATGGTGACATGACATGCTGTAATTACGTTTTACACTTGGTCTGCACTTACTCGTTACAAAAACACATTGATCTGTGCTGAACAACTGCAACTCAATGCAGATAGTGTGAACAAGCCTTAGACCTTCCTTCACATGGCTCCACTAGCCATGCAAGATGACCCAACCCAAACTGTCTCTTGCCCAGTGCCCTTCTGCTGGTCCTCTTGTACTGACTTTGTGGTAGTTCCTCTGCCTGTCTTTCAAAGAGGAACCAGGATTAAGTAAGTGGGAGGGGACCAATAAAAAGACAAAAATCTGAAAAAATGGTCAATGTGTGAAGTCAAATCAGTTTTTGCATAATGGGGCCTGCCGGGTTTACAAGCATCATAACATAATAGGGTTGCACTTTTTATTATTATTGCTGCTTCACAAAATATTCTCTGTGAAAATGGCTGTTTTAGCCACCCATCTGATATATATATAAATATTTAAACCAGAAAGATTATGGTCAGGACTGCTGTGTACATGCTGGGACTTCTAGTTCTACAGCAGCTGATTGTCACTCTACACAAGTAAATTAGTCATACAAAATACTGGACGCAATCAATAGGTTATCAGAAGAGAAATATAGAAGCATTTTATGATACTGACTATATTTAGGATCTTTTAAAACAGTTTTATCTTTTTTTTTCTTAACTGACATACAATCTTTGTTTTACAAATAAAAAGAAATAGGATTCACAGAATGTGGGTTGTTTTTAAAGAAATAGCCCAGCAGAAACTCTTTCCCTTTGGACTCTCTCTTTCTCTCTAATGGTATCTCTGTAGGCTCTGCCTGAATAGGCATGGGGATGGGGGGGGGGGGGGAGTCACTGCTCTGACTTATTCTATATCAAACTGTTGTTACTTATTATTCTTTGCGTTTACCAAATGCCTTTGCAATTCAAGATATTACCTTGTAAAAGCAGGCAGTGACGTCATCACGCCTGTCGCGGGGTTAGATGTTGTCTAGCAGAAATGCTAATATATTTTCTTCTTATGCGAGTAGATGCCTAGCGGTATTAGCGGAGGATCGTTTCCCCACACCTCCACCCTTCAACCTTGTTGGCTTTCTGTGTGATCGTAGGAGGTCATCCACCCTTCCATCCACTGTGGGATTTTTTCCCTAAAGTGCCATTAGACCTTCTATATTCAGAGGTCTAAACATCTAGTAAGCGGCCTTGATATCCTTCTTGGTGGTGTACACAGTGGTGAAGATCATGGTTCCACCGGGACACTCAAGTTGTTTTTTCCAGACCAGACCACTTTTCTACGCACTTTATGTGGCTGTATTGTTCCTTCATGAATTTGTGGACATTTTATTTATTTCTAGCACTTCATGTGGTTGGACTTTTCATGAACTGTATGTTTTACCTAAAATAGTGCTTTAATTTACCCAAAATATGCATTTGTAGTCTAGTGAATTCCAAATCCCTCTCCGACCTATGAATGAAAATGATGCCACCACAATTTTTTTGTTAACGAGTTTCCCGTGGCTTTAGTGACGACATCAGCCATGTTACCAGTGTCTCCTTACACTTGAATCCCTTAGATCCTCAGATGACATGTCCTAGTTCTCAGAGTACTGGCTAGCTTTGTATTCCTTTTTTTTTTTTTTTTTTTTTTAACATGTCATTCTGAGCTATAATTAAAACAACTAATCAGGTGACCTGTTATGTATACATTCACAAGTCAGAATGGTGTTACATGGCAGAATGCCCTTGGGATCTCCCCCTCCCAAGTGTAGGGAAGGCTCTATATACAGACAACAGCTACCCACCCCCACTTTGTGGATCAAATTGTTCTATATTCTGTTACCAATTATCTTGGTAATACTGATGCTAGCATTGGCACCATCAAAAAGAAGAAAGATAAGAAAACAGAAGATTTTTTATAGAAAGGGTATCACATTTTTTTTAAATTAAGATAGGCTCCATATCAGCAAATAAAATCCAAGAAGAGATATGTAATATATATATATATATATATATATATATATATATATATATATATATATCAGCTTAGGAATCTTTAAGGGCCCGTTCACACCATAGAAACGCAGTCAAGGTGCATTCCGGATGTGTTTCTATGGGCACATTTTTGATGTGATTCGATGCATTTTTACCCTCTTTTTTTTCTTCTTCACCTTAAATAAGGACATGTGCGTTCCGCTGTTTTTCTGATGAATTTTACTGTGTTCCTACAGTTCAGTGCAGAAAAAATAAGGTGGCCATAAACAAATTGAAAAAAAATTTGAGTAGTGTATGCCCAGCTGTAGATGTCATGACTGCATTAGTTTTCCTTTATAACATTTACTGCAAGTACAGAAAATGGCAGGTGATCGTGCCAGAATTCCAGTTTCTTTTAAAATGAAGTAAAAAAAAGCCTTGATGCAGCCAAAAATCAATGGAATGATAAGCTGGAATAGAATACATGTATGTTTAGGGTTTAGATAAGTTTTATGTACTGGATTCAAGAAGGCTGGCAACTCGGATGCTCTCAAATAAAAGTACTTTATTTGTTACATGGGTACACAGAAACTGACGCGTTTCGGCTATGAAGGCTTCATTAAAGTTTTGGGTACTGCTTGAAAAACAGTGAGAAAGTGGTGTTTACTTATTTATAAGCGTATTTTTGATTTAACCACTACAATATCCACCCATAGTAATACGACATCCGCAACTGGGATCTCTCATCCTGGGCGGGCATCATATGACGTCCTCAGCTTCGCGCCCGTATAGGGGGCGCATGTGCACTGTGGCCACAATGTCCGCTGGGCTCCCGCGATCGCTCGTGACAGAGCAGGAACGTAGATCTGTGTGTGTAAACACACAGATCCACATCCTGTCAGGGGAGAGGAGACAGATCGCGTGTTCCTAGTATATAGGAACAGCGATCGGTCTCCTCCCCCAGTCAGTCCCATCCCCCCACCCCTTGATCGCCCCTAGTGTTAACCTCTTCCCTGCCAGTGACATTTATATAGTAATCAGGGGCTATTTTTAGCTCTGATCACTGTATAAATGTCACTGGTCCCAAAATAGTGTCAAAAGTGTCCAATCTGTCCGCCATGTTGCAGTCCTGATAAAAATCACAGATCACCGCCATTACTAGTAAAAAAAAAAAAGTAATAGTAAAAATGCCATAAATCAATAACCTATATTGTAGGCGCTATAACTTTTGCGCAAACCAATCAATATACGCTTATTGCGATTTTTTTACCAAAAATATGTAGAAGAATACATATCAGCCTAAACTAAAATAATTTTTTTTTTAAATATTGGGATATTTATTATAGCAAAAAGTAAAAAATATTGTTCTCTTCAAAATTGTCGCTTTTTTTGTTTTTTGTTTATAGTGCAAAAAAAAACCCACAGAAGCTGGTCAAATACCACCAAAAGAAAGCTCTATCTGTGTGAAAAAAATTATCAAAATATAATTTGGGTACAGTGTTTTATTACCACGCAATTATCAATACAGGGGGTCCCCGGGTTACAAATAAGATAGGGACTGTAGGTTTGTTCTTAAGTTGAATCTGTTTGTAAGTCGGAACAGGCACATTTTTTAAGTGTAGCTCCAGCCAAAAAATCAATTTTTACGTTTTTTAGATAACATAGAGAAGGGTTATCACCCCTGTAACATTTCTTTTGCGGTCTGTGCCCCTGTTCAGAAGATTTCATCTCACCTTCTGTCCCAATGACAATCGGATTTTGAAAATTTTGGGTTGTTAGGGAAGCATGGACTGGTGATAAAGCATCAGTGGAGACACCTTTTCCCCCTAATAACTCTTACAGGAGTGAATTTCCCTTCCTAGGGGTGGATTTCCTCTCACTTCCTGTTGTCTCCCTCCGTTTGTAAGTAGGAGTCGTTTGTAAGTCGGATGTTTGTAAGTAGGGGACCCCCTGTATTCACAATATTACAGCGCAGAAAGGGGGTGAAAGTGCCGGTATTGAAGAAGTTGTTATAAAAGGAGATGAAGCCCCAGAATTGAGAAGCCACAGCAAAGTTCCTGCTTCACCACAACCTGGAAGTGTGAGCCGTTTCCAAGCTGGAAGGCGCCATCTTTCCAACACCTCGCGGGTCTGAGGTTCTGCTTTCTTGCAAGGATCCAGAAAGGGCTTCCCTTTCCACACAGCCTTTCTGCTGCCCACGAAGGGCTGTCAGATCTTTTATATTGGCTTTTGACAAGCTTCTTCATTCCCTATGCTAATAAGTGTATTTTATTATTATCTTGTGTTTAGGATTTGAATACACAAAGGTTGCCTGTTCTTATGTTCTCTAATTATTTCCCTGTTTCTTTCACAAGATACACTAAATAGCACTGCAATTCAGAAATATGGGAAGCTAGTAAGTTAATAAATGCACTTGATTCAAATGTTTATTATTAACTCCTTGAAAACAGCAGAAAGCTAAAATACAAAATGTCGATTGATTTGGAATTTTGTTTGGCCAGTCTTGTGAATCACACATCTGCCACACTGCACAGCCAGGAACATCACTGTTATTTCCTGGTCCAGTTTGTGGCCTCTTGCAAGCGGGTGCCTGAGCCCATGCATCGTAAACTCCCATAGTATAGTATGGATCGTTTTTAAAGAGAGACTCCAAGCAAACTGCTGTAAATACAGTTATTAACTACAGTTTTATACAGCATGGCTGTATGCAGGCAATTGCTCATATAGCATACGAGTCATACCTCCCAACTTTTTGAGATGGGAATGAGGGACACCTATCAGCAAAAGCATGCAGGCATAAGACACACCCCATTGCCACGCCTCCTTAACCTCCCTGGCGGTTTTCCCGAGTGTGGCTCGGGTTAAATTTCAGCACCATTAGCGGTAACCCTAAGCCATACTCAGGATTGCATTGCAGGATCATGGTGCGGTATACTTACCTTGTCCCCAGGATCCTCCGATGTCCCCCCCCCGGTGTGTCCATGGGCTCTGTCCTCCGCCCGAAGCCTCTCTGGGCTGAGCCCGGTGGCAAATTCAAAAAAGTGAACAATCATAATAAGTACAGTACACTGTAATCTTACAGATTACATTACTGTATGAAATTATTTCACCTCCCTTTGTCCCCAGTGCCCTGCATGCAGTTTTATATTATATACTGTTCTTTCTGCGTGGAAACTTGAGATTGTCCATAGCAACCAAAAAGTGTCCCTTTACATCAAAAGTGGTTTTAGCCCAGCTAGAAAACAGCAATAGTAAATTAGAATACTTGCAGAATTGAGCGATAGTGAATCGTGGGGAAATTCATTTTATTATTCTTGTATTATTATTTTTTTATAATTATTTATTATATTATAATTTATGATTTTGTGTTTCAAACTTCATCATACCCGGGATATCTACTAGACTCTTGGTGGACAGATTTAAGTGTGTTATTGCTAAGAATTACAGGCCTACAATATAAAATACCAAATTTCTATGCAAAATAATTGTACCACTTTGAGAAGCAAAAATCTGACATAATCATACTGCCAGGGAGGTTGAAGGAGAATTGTACAAAAAAAAAAAAACAACAAAGAAAACAAGTGTTTTCTTTTTAACCAGTACTATTGCTTTATATTGGCTTTGGAATTTACAAATGCAGCAATTTAGAAATCAGATGAAAAGGTTTAGCACTGGGAAACACTTTTTGATAGATAAAAAGTGCATTTTATATACAGCTATATTGATCAGACCAAAATGAAGGACAAATGAGGAGGAAAGAGGGACAGAAGGACATTGCTCCAAATCAGGGACAGTCCCTCGAAATCAGGGACAGTTGGGAGCTATGTATGAGTATATGCTATACGGTCATTTCACTTACACCTTTATGCTACACAAGTGTTCACTTGAGCACCAGTGTATACCCAAGTACAGCCATTCATGTCTATGGGCAGTTGTATACAGCTCCTGCACTTTCCAGGTTGGGGGAATTTGCTGGAATTTAAATTGCATGGGCTCGGGTGCCTGTGTACAAGAGGCCTACAACTTCTTCGATTTCTAGGACAGAGGTTATCACGTAGATTATTTGTCCAGTGAGTGGGCTGGAAGCAGAGCAGTGACAAAGAAAGCTTTATTGGAAAACTAGTGGGCCATTGTCTGGATGCGCAGTGCTGTGTAAATTGCAAGCCTGGACGAACAGAATTACAAATTCTTTCAGTTTTTGTTAAACTGTATTTACAGCAGTTTGCTTGGCGTTTCCCTTTAAAAATAAAATGGTGCTCTTATACTAGGCTGTGACAAAAAAAACAGTATAACACGTTACACCTATTTTCTGTGTCTTATTGAACCACAATTGCGCAATAAAAGTCAAATTTTGGTCACGGTTAAAATTGGTGTCTGCTGGTTTTACAGCTATTTATACTAGTTATTTCCAAGATGTAGGAGTGTGTGTAAAGGTTCATTTATACAGCTGGGAAAAAAAAGGGCCATACACCGCCAATATATGTGTATATATACAATATTGTGTATATTTCTGCATCCAAGAGTACTTGTGTTTTCTGATTGGTGTACAGGCGCAGCCCATCATTGATTTGTACGGGTGGCTGGATGAACACACCTCTGACTCCCAGGCAAATAAATACACTCATACTTTACAGTGTACGTTCCTCTGTGTCTGTGTGAATGAGATCCAGTAATAACATGTACCGATACAAACACTCTTGTATGCTGGAGCAATAGGTGCTTTCCATTTTCTAGTTTAGACTAGTGGGGAAATTGTACCCATGTATTCAGGTGTGCTGCTAAATAGGTACACAGCCGCCCATACTCATCGAGCCCGCACAAGTGCCTCCATGGGAAACAGATTCCTATGGGGGTGTTCCATCAGAATACCGCTACCCACCAGAATATGTAATGGAAGTGAGGTTCTGTCACCGCCATCTTGGTACACTCCACACTCGGCCGCAGTAAGAAGGAGACAGCAGACATCTTTTTACACCCATCGAAGTCTTGCATGTCACACTTATTTTTCCAGTAAACTGAGCTTATTTAGTGTAATACAGTATTTTAAAATCTGTGACACTGTTTCGATGTTGAATGTTAAAAGCAGCAGCAAGCCTGCTGATCTCACAGGTTTGCTAATCTGACAGAACACTGCTTTTAAAATTCAACATCAAACGAGTCTGAGGGATTTCAAAATACTGTAGTACACTATATAAGCTCAGTTTATTGGTAAAAATAAGTGTGAAATGCAAGACTTTGGTGGGGGTAAAAAGATGTCCGCTGCCGCCTTCTGACTGCAGGCTTACTGCGGCCGAGGGCAGGGTGTACCAAGATGGCGGTGACATTACATATTCTGATGGGTAGTGGTATTCTGATAGAACACCGACACTCGCCAAAGAGTAAGAGCCAGGGGCATGGGCGGGGAACCCCAGAAGAGGAGGATCAGGGCAGCTACAGCATGTGAAATACCGTTGCACAGAGCAGGTAAGTATAACATGCTTGTTATTTTAAAGGAAAAAAACCCCAAAAGGTTTGTTACTTTAACACATATTGACCTCAAAAACAGACAGCCATCAGTTTGACCAATTTGGATATTCTACTAAAACCAATGCCTTTCCCAATGAAAACAATGTGTTTTTTTTTGTTTTGTTTTTTAAATCAGATACTTTTTTTATTAGAAAAAGTTTTTTTACAACTTATAACAATACTAATACATACCCATCAAACTACATAAAAATTACATTTACAAAAAAAAAAAAAACAATCCTAATAGACTATGCAACGTCCAGATTATGCATTCATTGTTACTTTAGACCTACAATTTAAGCAATGGGTTAATAATTACCGTTTTCATAATAACTTTGCAACCTTATAACACAAGTTTTTATGCTTGTTTAATATTTACTTCTTAACAGCTTATATGTATTTCTGTTGCCTACACAGGATCTATCACTCTACTATCATTAAACTCATCGGTAGGCTCATCTTATTCACGCAGACAGATAAGAGTCTAATCATCGTGACCTAATCTTTCTAAATCTTTTGGGGCATTTCCTGTTTATATGTCAATTCTTCCTTTCTTAAATTACAATTGAGTAGTTGGTGGGAAGTTTGAAATCCATTTCTGCAATATATGAGTTTTTGGGCTATACAGTATACACAGACCGCAACCACATCACATGCATTTTAGGTGGGAGGATATCTTTTCCGATATAATCCCTAACAAGGCTTTTTTTGGATCAGAGTGAACATTTGTAGAACATATAGTATTTAAAGTATCAAATATATACTCCCAATACCGATGTAATTTAGGGCAATGCCACAACATATGTATAAGTGTGCCCGTTTCGGTAGTACATCTTGGACAGTTTGGTGTTGCGGCTTTACCCCAAGTGTGAAGTTTTTGAGGAGTATATAGTGAGACCTGTGAATGATAAATAACTGGGTCAAACACTGTGAAGAGGATATAGGGACTTGGTTACATTTTCCAGAGCTTGTTTTTTTTTTTTTTTTTTTTTTTTTTTAATTGGACCATTTATTTAGTACAACTGAATTACAATTCTCAAATCAAACCTTATTAACAAATTATCGTATTTGTAAGGCCAATATAAGGCTGCAAATCGGTCTTGATCATTGGTCCAAGTTGAACACAGGGCCAAAACCTATTTACAAGTGATTAATAAACCCTGACCTTCTTATTTTTGTTGTCAAATGTCACAGAATATACTGTACACTGGGGCTCTGAACAGAAGAGGGTGGGGTTTAGCACCTAGAGGAGGCAGCGCCTAATCTTGACCTGGACAGAAGTCAAGGCCTACTGTCCTAGGGGCTCCACAGCTCCAATTTAAAATGGAAGTTCACAAAAAAAAAAAAAATGGTGAACCCCCAACCCCCCTTCCCCACCACCTGCAGCACTTACCTCCAGGGGTCATAAGCTGCTATTTCCCATGCAACTGGTGTAGTGGTCCAGGGATTGGAAAGCCCTGCTTCCCCCCCACCTTCTTTCCTTAGGGCTCTCGGGATGGATCAGAGTGATGCTGTTATGTAACCAATCTGAATCGATCTGACCCATCCTGGAAGCCCCAAGGAAAGAATGAGAAGAAGGGTGGGTATTTCAAATGCATCGGCTGCATGAGAAGTGACAGCTAATTACCTATGGAGATGGTACAACAGGGATGGGGAAGATGGAGTACATGCGGGAGGGTGTAGGGTGTTAGTACACCTTTTCATTTTTTGTGAGATGAATGTCTAGTACACACAATGAGAATATCGGACAAATGATCATCTATTTTTTTTTTTCATGCTAGTCTAATATCGAAAACCAATAAAAATACTAAAGTTACGAAAATTCCCATAAGACAGAATACAACTGGAAGTGATGTAATGTATTGTATTGTAATGTATTGTAATGTAGTCTTTCGTTTTCGACCATTCATGTTCTTGTTCACTCGATTTTTTGTGTTTTGAGTGATTTGTGCATTTCTGTGTAGGTAGTCCTATTAATGTCAATTGGGACCCAGCAGCTGTATGGACACAGATGCTGCTCCCAATCCGTGTGGATGGGGTCCATGGCCCTGAAGGCAGTCAGTGTGCATTTGGGAACATATACCTGCACGGATGTGAAATTGGAAGCAGCGTCTGTGTCCATCAAGTGACATCAATCTGCACGGGCATGCACGGAACACTTGTGGGTAAGCACGACCCTTGCATGGGCATACGCTGTGGTACACCCTGTTTGAACCAAGCACTTCAGCAAAGTTGTTACTCATTTTCAGGCTCACTAAGGCTCAGTTCACACTTCCGCGACCTGGGATCCCACTTGTGAGACCCCAAAGCGTGCGACATGTGAAATCCCATGTTAGTCAATGAGAGCTGTCTTAATTAGCACTACTGAAGTCACTCCGACTTTAAAAAAACGTTCCTGTACTACTTCAAGACAACTTCCATCAGACTTGTGCCCACTGACTTTAATAGAAGTCACCTCCAAGTCGGATCCTCATCTATATTGATGTTTTTTGGAACCGACATTACAGGAAAATTACCCAGGCATTCTCGAAATTCGCATCAAAGTAGTACTCAAGTCACCAGCAAATCACCAGGAAGTCACCTGGCAAAGTCGCACCATAAGCCGCGCGACTTTAAGGTAGCGGCAGTGGGAACCAAACCTAAAGGATTTAGACATAGTCAATGTAAATTTAAAAAAAAGGTGTCTGGTAATTCACTGCTGATAAAAGCAGCCTTAAAACAAATACATTCTAAATGATAAAAATGATTATAATTTAATTTAATAATTTATATATAAATGCTCTATTCAGGTAAACAGTCATTAAAAATAATAATCTGTTTTGGGACAAGTACATTACACTGAAGCTAGTCACATTATTTAGCTACACCACCTTTCATAAAGAAAAAGATCAAAGTGTTTCTAATTACGGTATATAGAACAATATGGTTGATTACCTAACATTTAAGGTAAATGTCCTGGAGTCAAAGGTCAGCAATAAAGAATCCCATTATAATATTAACAAAATCAGACAGAGAATTCACCCAATATACACCCAAAGCAGAGGTACAATAACAATGTGTGTGCTCACAATGTCCAGCACAGCGTAACTAATGATGCTACTCCCTTGTGATTAGTTTTTTTGCCCTTTAAAGCGGAACTTCACTTGCTCAGTCAACATTGACTATCTTTAATCCTTATGTTGCTAGCATTAGTAAATAGATAGGAAAGTATATCATAGTTACTTGTTTTAAACTTTGTTTTTAAAATTTCTTTAGCTACTTCTTGGTTTCCATTCCCAGGCAAATGATGTCATACATCCCAGGAGCATTCAGGAGAGGAGGAGGGGGGTTTTCTCAGCTAAGCACACCCTCCCGCCTGCATGCTTGAGCTAAGGGCAGATGGATTCCAGGAAGTAAATGCTACATGAATCATCTGCCCTTACTCAAAGTTTCCATGCCCAAAAATGCTAGTGGGTGTTTTTCAAAGTGATTTCTCAACAAAATAAAGCATGGAGACATAGATGGATGGGAGAATTTGCTTTGAATATTAAAAATTCATCAAACAGTATTTTTGGTTTGTGGTTCTCAGATACTGTGTTTAAGTAGCAACTTTATTATGCTGGTCATACATGGATCAATATCTCTTTCAGCCCTGCAAAAATTGAAAAGGAGAAATCAATCATCCCTTCCATCGATCTTGACAGCTTGGATGGAGGGATCTCCACTTCTGGCTAATTTTATTCAGGTAGCTGCATTCCTGAACAGTGACTGTATCGGATAGGATGTAGTCACTCTTTGGTGGATCACTTTCCACCTGGCGCAGTCCATATTTAAATCAACACTTGTCAAGAAGGGTGGTGCTTGCAAGGCCACCCACAGATTATATTTTGGCTGATTCAGCAGGAATAAGGCGAAAATCAGGCTGTCTATGGTTTTTATACTTAAAAGCTGGATGCCTAGAGCATATCGATTTGTTGTATAGAAATATGTAGGCTGCCAATGCTGACTTCCTTATTAAAAATCTAGTTAAAAAGTTAGCCATGTGTCTTGAGTCAGACGCAGAACAAGCATGCAGCATGGGATGGCTGGCGTTTTTTTTTTGGGGGGGGGGGGCCGCCCCCCCCCCCCCCCCCCCCCCCCCCCATCGGTCGATCGGTCACCAGCCTGCACTTACCTCATCTAACGGGCAGCGCTTCTTCCGTGCGATGGCTTTCCCTGCGTCTTCTCCTCCTCGGCATCATGGCGGCTTACACCGTGACTCCTCCCTCCTCCTCATAGGCCAATTGGGTGACGGGTCTCAGGACCTGATTGGCCAGGAGGAGAATCAGGAAGACAATAGCGAATATTCATTCGCTATTGTCATACAACTGGGTGGTCTCGCTCACCCTTTTTTGAAGCATATTAGAGCCTCTGGCTCTAATCACGTGCTTCAAAAAAATAAAAACCATTGGAATACATGCGTCTGGTGCCCTGCATGTAGATTAGGGTCCGGATGCATGGATAGGGGGGTGAATTCAGAACTCTTAATTTGCATACTTGTTCCTGATTAGTGACTAAGGGTTCGTTCACACCAGGTGCAGTGTGCGACGGGAGTAACTTTGGTCGGGGGGCTTGTGAAACCCAGCTTACCTTGGAGAGCTCTGGAATCTCTGTGGGGCTGCGCTGGCAGGCTATTCAAGCACAGTCCCACTGCAAGACAAAGAAAAATGCCTTGTCTTCAGTGTGGTCGATTCACACCACTGCGTTGCGGTAGTGTGCAGGCAATGTGCACTGAAAAAAAAAAAAAAGAACTATGTGCAGTACTTTTATCCAATGCAGCGTGGGTCACTGCAGGCCAGCTGATAGAACTCTATGAAATGTGTGACATTTCAATAAAGTTTGTCAGAAAAAAAAAAAAAAAAGGTGAACAGTGCGATGCGCCAGTATCAGTGCATCAACACTGTGCTGGTCTGGCTGGACTGCAATGTACAGCAGCTGCTGCGTTGCAAGGCAGTGGCTAGTATGAATAAGTCCTAAAACCTTTGAAGCCATATCAGCATTATAGCCAGGTAACTAGACTTTTCAGGTGGTCAGCAGTAGCAGCCGACAGGTTTCTTTTAATACAGGTTCGCTTTAGCTATTTCCCCTATAAGGGGTGGTATTGCAGACTTTTTATCTCACAGACAACAGCTTGTTTTGTATTGCCACAACTGATGTTTTGCCAATGTACAAAACTTTCCATGCATAATCCACTATTTTCTTTGGACAGAAGCTAGTACACATTTTTTTTATTTTTTATTGCCAGTCTGCCTTTTTCCTCATTGCGACACAATGGATGAACATAGGAGGCCCAGGCTGCAGCCAGTGGAGGAGATCCCCGGCTGATCTCAGGCGCTTAGCGCTGGATATATGAGAGGGCGAGCTGGCAGCTGGCCCCAAGTTGTGTCATATTTTTTTTTTCTTTTTATATCCTTTATATACTTTCCAGTGTGTTTTTAAACCATATCTGGAACGCATGTCCAATAATTGCCTTGTATTCCAAAGGCTCTATTTCACACCAGTGCAGAAAGTTCCAATGCTTTTAACAAAAGTACAACCTGCTGCAGTTTTCTTTAGCTTTGAATGTGTCAAGGTGTATCTAAATGCATGTAAACACACAAGAAGAAAAAAAAACACAGTTCAAAGATGTAGATTTAGAAGGTGCTTCAAAAATGCAATAAAAAACACCTGTAAACGCACATGCAAAAACGCATACAGAATGCTGAAATCATGCTGTGAACCAGCCCCTAATGTTCTTTGTTACTAATCAAGGAAGATAGGGTCACGTGTGTCATTGAATTTCCTGGATATGATCATTCCAAGATCAAAAAGCTTTATTGTGCACCCATAAGAATCAGTTGAAAGCATTATGCCGCGTATACACGACCAGACTTTTCGACCGAACTGGTCCGATGGAACGAATCCGTCGGACAATTCAACCGTGTGTGGGCTTTATCGAACCTTCAGCGGACCTTTTCTGTCAAAAAATCAGACAGACTTTAGATTTAAAATAAACTGGTATGAAAATCGCTCGCCCTCCTACTATTCCACACCACCACTGCGCACAAAGAAAAATTAGTTAAACACCTGTGTGTATAAAAATAAACTAAGCAGCTACTTAAATAGATAAATAATGTAAAGTGATTTTAAATGAATAAAACAGTAGCGCTAATAATCACAGTGTCTGTGAATAAACTAAATATTTAACCTGTGTAAACAATACTGAAAAATATGTATAAACAGTGCTAAAAAAACAACAACACAATTAATCACCTATATACATAAAGTGAACAATTAAAGTGAAGTGTGATTATATATTTTTTGCAGGTGTCCAAAAAAGGAAAACAAATCCAAACAAAAGTTCATAAACTGTTACTTGTAGTGATAATGTTTCAAAAAGTGACAAAAAAGTGAATGAAAAATCCTGAAGCAAATAAAGTTTTGAAGTGTCTTTAAACCAAGTTCTTGAAGTGACTTGAAAGTCAAGTTGAGGAATTTTGTATGCTGTTGAAATAAATGGTTTACTCTACTTCACTATAGGAAGCATCTCTTTTTTCCTTATATGTGGAGTGCAATTAGCTAACATTCTGTCTGGATCCATCTGTGACCCATGTGGAGCTATTAAGCGAGTTGGCCGAGCATAAGAGTGCAAGGCATACACTGCTGGTGAGTGCGTTTCCTTAGGGTGCGGTAGCACTGAACACAGGTGTGGTGGAAGTTATATTTTTTTTAAGTCACTTCAAGAACTTTGTTTAAAGACACTTCAAAACTTTATTTGCTTCAGGATTTTTCATTCACTTTTTTGTCACTTTTTGAAACATTATCACTACAAGTAACAGTTTATGGACTTTTGTTTGGATTTGTTTTCCTTTTTTGGACACCTGCAAAAAATATATAATCACACTTCACTTTAATTTTTCACTTTATGTATATAGGTGATTAATTGTGTTGTTGTTTTTTTAGCACTGTTTATACATATTTTTCAGTAATGTTTACACAGGTTAAATATTTAGTTTATTCACAGACACTGTGATTATTAGCGCTACTGTTTTATTCATTTAAAATCACTTTACAGACTTTAGATTTAGAAAATGTTTCAAATCTTTCCGACGGACTCGAGTTCGGTTGAAAAATCTGTTCGTCTGTATGCTAGTCCGACAGACGAAAACCGACGCTACGGCAGCTATTGGCTACTGGCTATGAACTTCCTTATTCTAGTCCGGTCGTACGTCATCGTGGTCGAAGCCCTCGGACTTTGGTGTGATTGTGTGTAGACAAGTCCAATTCGACGGAAGTCAGTTGAAACGCCGTCAAAAAGTCAGACGGAATTCAGTCCGTCGAAAAGTCTGGTCGTGTGTACACGGCATTAGTAGTGGACCTCTCTAGGCAACTGAAACAGGGGAGCTATATATGATTCAGTGTGTCCAGTACAGTAGCGATGTGAAGGTCAGTGGGAGGAACCATTGAGCACAGAAGGGGAGCAAGAGATCGACACTCCAGGAAGTGTCAGTTTCTCATCCTACTTCAAAGGAAGATTTGCCCTCAGTGGAACAGATTGGTGGTCGAAGAAGTATCCTCTTTTGCAAAGAGAGTTTTGCAGTCATTTTTATTTACCCAATAAGATTACTTCAAGTCTGTAAACAGGCTTGATAGATGGTTTAGTGAATATGGTAGCCCAAAGAACCATGCTGACCATTTTTTTTTTTTTTTTTTTGCTATGCCTGTAAGGCAATAATTCTACATTGGAAGAAACCTTTGTCTCCTTCATTACAAGCCTGGAAGGGACTAGTGAATGCTGCACTCCCAAGACCACATAGTTGAACCGAGGCGGCCCAAAGTTTGAGAAAGTCTGGGGCTGATGGACCACCTCAATTGAGAAGAATGGTTAGTCCTACATGGGTGTCTGCTGGGGTTGGGTACAGTATGGGTGGCGTTGGCTGTCCTTTAAGTGCAAAATTGGCCCGCAGGCTATCTGCTTTCTGTTTTTGTACATCGGCTGCTATGTAGGCCCCCTCGATAATATGACCGTAATAGCTATCTTGGTCAGGGGCTACCCTATGTGGGGGTCCAAACTGTTTTTTATATTACTGTCCTGAACATTTTTGCACTGTATGCTCTACTATTATCTCTGCTTGGAAGGTGAGCGAGACAAACTACTATCACAGAGAGAGGCGGGGGATGGGGAGTTTTCTATGGAGGCTGAGTGGTCCTGCATGATCAGTGCTCTACTTCCCCTTTATTTTTGGACTTGGTTGACTGCTTTTTGTATTGTTTCATAAACAAAACAAAACAAAATAAAGGGCTGTAAACAATGCATTTCTTTAGGCACAATTTAAAGCTATCATGCTAATAATGTGAAATGGAGACTAGCGCGCCATCATCTGGCTGGATAGAACACTGCATAACAGTAAATTTTATATTTTGCATAACTATTGGGCTCAAAAATATAAATGTTTCCTTTTTTATTTGTCTTGATCATAATGAGGAAAGAAAATATGTACTAAAATAGAGACAGTCATTACCGACCCCTCCTTCTGAAAATGCTAGTTACCTGGCTCAAACGAATCACTATGAAGAAGCTCCTGAATAAGAAAGTCCTACTTTTTATTGAGGTTTTGTGACCTAAATATTTGTACTAGATCAGTACTTATACAGAGAAAATATTAGAGCCAGGAGGAGATTTTGCATTTGCATTTTGAGAAGTGTATAAGCAATGAGAGGCCCCATATTTTTCCCACAAGGTTTACTTTTAAAATCGCTAGGCCAGGATGGGGAAATCAACCTAAAATTAGCAAAAAGTGAAATACAAAACCAACAGAAACTCTAATGCCCCGTACACACGGACTTTCCACCAACAAAACCGTGGATTTTTATTCGAAGGATGTTGGCTCAAACTTGTCTTGCATACACACGGTCACACAAATGTTGGCCAACAATTCCGAACGTGGGAGCGTGGTGACGTACAAGACGTACGCCGAGCCGAGAAAAAGGAAGTTCAATAGCCATAGTGGCTCCTTCTGCTTGATTCCGAGCGTGTGTGAACTTTTGTGCTTTGGACTTGTGTACACACGATCAGAAATTCCGACAACAAAGTTTTGTTGGCGGAAAATTTGAGAACCTGCTATCAAACATTTGTTGGCGGAAAGTCCGACAGCAAATGTTCAATGGAGCATACACACAGGTCGGACTTTCCGACAACAAGCTCACATCCAACATTTCCTGTCGGAAAATCTGTATACATAAAAAAAATAAAAATAAAAAACAGTCCAACACAGAGTATCTAAACATAAAAACAAAATAGTAATATAAATGCTGCTTACTAGTCCTCGATTGTGGTGGCTGCGTCCGGTTTCTTTTTTCAGGCTATGTACATTTTCTGCAAATAGAGAAAATTGACATCTTGTGTAACTTGCTGTGTACTGAACTGAAAACTCAGTGTTATCAGCTTTCCAAGCTTCTGGGGGCTACATAGCAACTCCACTCTATGACATGGAAACTGGGAAAGCAGGAGGTGTTTGTAGTGCATATCAGGAGAGAGCAGTCCTAAAATGTGGTGGCAGTATTCGCATTGTGTTTTTTTGTTTTTTTACTATGTATTAATCTGGTGATCCTGCTAGTAACACACTTATGTCCTAGGATGACAATGCTCACTAAGGTCTCATTTACACTTGCGCTGCTCTCTAAATTGTGATCCACATTCAGACTGCTCTTCAAAGAGCATTTGACTGGCAATACAAAACGTCCTCACCACCTATCAAGTGCTCTCTGAAGAGATACGACTGTGGATCGCACTTTAGAGAACAATGCAAGTGTAAATGAGGCCTTAGTGAGCATTATCATCCTAGGACAGAAATGTGTTACTGGCAGGATCACCAGAAAATTCAATTAAAAAGAAAAAAGAAAACTAATACTACCACCACACCTAAGGACTGGTAAAATGTAGATTACATTAATGATTTTGAATTTGGATACGCATTAAAAACGAGTGCTGCACAAAATGAACATAGCACTTGCATTATACTTGCATACATTTTGCATAGGGGTGGTAATGTCTCCAGTATTTCTGATAGGGACGCTACACTTCACCAAGTGCTTATCAGTCTCTGGCAGAAAACATTGTGTGCAATGTGTGACACATGACCAGCAGCTCTTCACAAATGTAGTTATGGCAAAAGAGCCTGCAAAATGTGACCCATTTATTCATGAAAGCATTGTGTGCCTGCAGCGGAGACATCCAGAGACAGAAAATCACATGATTTATGGACTGCTCTGATTCTTTACAATCCTTGGAAACAGACAGGAATAAGTCTAGTCCCCATAGCTGTTAACCAGGAGAATCAAGACAGGATGCCATTGGCCAATAAAAATGACATGCGTCCCCTACACTAGGACTAGGTATTTTATTCACCCTTGCATCTAAGCCTAACAGGTAGGATGGCCCATCAGTCTGCTGTAACCATCCTATAGACCAGTGGTCGCCAATCAGCGATCCGTGGACCACTAGAAAATGTTGGTGGTCCCCATGGGTTCTGCCACAAATCAACATTGTGGCAGACGTATACTGCCCAATGTTGGTCTCAATGCGTGCTGACAGTCAATGCCTCTGCCTCTGATACCTGATGCCTCTTCTTTAGTTCCGGCTCCTGTGAACTCAGAGGGAGGCGCTGGGAGTACTGCAGAGAGTGGGAGGAGGAGAAGGAGGAGGGGACTTCCACTGGCAGCACTGATCACAGACTGTGGGAGGGAGCACAGAGCTACAGCACATGGCTGGATAAGTTGGTGAGATCCACTGATAAGCCTGTGTAAACCTCATACACACTATGAAAAAAAAAACTGACGAAAAATTCCGCTTTCGTTGTGATTGTACGATAATCTGATCGTTAATACACAGCTTTTGTCTGACATTTTCCAAAGGGACAAACACAAAAAAAAGGTAAGATTTTCATTTCATTAGTACAGTTTTCGTGTGAAAATACATTACATCACTTCCAAATGTTTTCTCTGTCGTACGAGATTTTTCGTACTTTAGTAACCTATTCGCATTCGATATGGAGACTTGCATGCGCGATCATTCGTCCGATAATCTGATTGTCTGTACTAGGCTTATGGCCCGTACACACGATCCAAATATCGTACAAAAACTGTCGTCCGCGGAAGAATTGTACGATTTTGCGGTGTACACTACTTTCGACAGACAATCACGACAGTTCATCCGATATTATTCGATCGGACATGCACAAAAATTTAACTTGTACGATTCCAGATCATACGATATTCGTTTAGTCAGTATAGTTGTCGTCCGAAAATACAATACAAATACATGACAACACATGACATCACTTCTGATTTTTTTCCCTGTCGTAAAAGAATTTTCGTGACTTTAGTAACCTATTCAATTTCTACTTGCGACTATTAAGCGGAAAAGGTTGTACGATCTGCCGTACGATATTCGGATCGTGTGTACGGGCCATTAAGGTGGTCCGTGAGGTCTAAATGGTTGGCAACCACTGATATAGACAACTATTTTACTGCTGACATCCTATTTGGATGAAGTTTGAACATTTGCAACTTTCAAATATGCATGAAAAGAACCTATGAACACTCTCACTAAATTTAAAAGGGGACCTGTGCTAAAAAAAATATGGCCAATGACCTCCTTCGAAAAATGCTAGTTGCCTGACAGCTAGGCTAATCCTCCGAAGTCAATGATCTGCAAAAGCTGTCAGCTAATAAAGTATGAGATCATTGTTGACATGCGTGTCCTGATCACTGACATACGTGTCCTTGTCAATTTGTCCAACTGGATTCAAATTTCTCGTATGGCCAGTCCCGCTTGACAGAAGTTGATCTAAGGATCGGCTTCTTTAAAACTGAAATGTTGGAAAACTTCGTTCAGCGGCTGCAGTGACTGATCAGTGTATTCGGACATTCCCTGAGGAGTCTCCTGCTATCAGAATACAATCACAGAGCTGGGAGGGAGGATTCCTCCATCTACCTTCCCCACTGGCTGATTAGAAGTCATCTATGGCCAGCCTAAATTAGGATTCACCTCTCTTTGAAGGGATTACCTCTTACTGCCTATTATGTTCTAAAATGAAGACTTCTATCGAACATGGATAGCTATGCATTGATCACAATTGGCTGGTCCCTTCTGAACCAGCCAACATTCGATCAGCATATGGCCTGCTTTACTTGATGAGCACTAAGCACAATAAAAAGGAATGTATGGGTTTATTTTTTTTTTTTTTTTTTTTTTTTAGTATGATACTTACCTAGATGGATACTGCATCTGTCCCCCGATGCCTCTAACACTGAGAGCCGAGCTATCGAACACCGCTGATCGTTCAAATCTCCCAGCTCCGTGAGCAGAGAGCTGCTGACTGTCAGACACCGCTCTCTGCTCTGCCCCTCCTCACTCACTGGAATGCTGAGCTGTGGAGGGGGCGGAGCATCCGGCTCAACCTCTCAGTGGCTCACTCAGAGCCTGAGATGGGTGTCGGTCCAGGGATCTGGGCAGATCAGGACTCCATGTCTGTGATGACGCGCGAGCCTGGACCGACTCCGACATCAGCAGAGAGCGGAGTTTAGCCCACTCTCTGCTGAAAACGGGTCACAGGAGTGCAAAACTAATCGCACTCCTGTGATCCATAGGAGAAGTACAGCCAAACAAGCTTTGGCTGTACTTCTCCTTTAAGTACAAACAGTCTAAAGCTGGGTGGGTACACGCGTATCGAAAACTGGCTGGTCCTGTTCAACAGAAGGAGGAGCCCCCCGCTTTCAGAAAAAAATACTGCAGCGGGAGACATGGTCACAAAAGTGGACTATAAAAATAAAAGAAGGGTTTTGGATGAAATTTGGCTTTAAGAAACCCTACCTTTATGACATTTGCATTTCGAAAATCACTGTTTTTTAAAAAAAAATTCTGTGTTCCTTTGTTGTATCTCAGTGCTGCCGATCTTCTGCAGACTGATTGCAGCCACTTCCTGTAACACCACAGTTCCTGTATGGCAATTCTCAGGACAGGATTCCTGGTGGTGACTACAACAGACCATATCCCTACAATGTGTGCTATAACTGCCATTTGTAGTATGCCCTGAAAGTCTGTGTGAGCGGGCGACAACGCAGGAGCCAAATTACATAAG
>CM053027.1:470171120-470488620 GCA_028564925.1 Lithobates sylvaticus
ACAGTGAGAGCCATTATCCACAAATGGCGAAGACATGGAACAGTGGTGAACCTTCCCAGGAGTGGCCGGCCGCCCAAAATTACCCCAAGAGCGCAGCGACGACTCATCCAAGAGGTCACAAAAGACCCCAGAACAACGTCCAAGGAACTGCAGGCCTCACTTGCCTCAGTTAAGGTCAGCGTTCATGCCTCCACCATCAGGAAAAGACTGGGCAAAAATGGCCTGCATGGCAGAGTTCCAAGGAGAAAACCACTGCTGAGCAAAAAGAACATCAAAGCTCGTCTCAATTTCTCCACAACACATCTTGATGATCCCCAAGACTTTTGGGACAACATTCTGTGGACCGATGAGACAAAAGTGGAACTCTTTGGAAGGTGTGTGTCCAAGTATATCTGGCGTAGAAGGAACACTGCATTTCAGAAAAAGAACATTATACCAACAGTAAAATATGGTGGTGGTAGTGTGATGGTCTGGGGCTGTTTTGCTGCTTCAGGACCTGGAAGACTTGCCGTGATAAAAGGAACTATGAATTCTGCTGTCTACCAAGAGATCCTGAAGGAGAATGTCCGACCATCTGTTCGTGTACTCAAGCTGAAACGAACTTGGGTTCTGCAGCAGGACAATGATCCTAAACACACCAGCAAGTCCACCACCGAATGGCTGAAGAAAAACAAAATGAAGACTTTGGAGTGGCCTAACCAAAGTCCTGACCTGAATCCTATTGAGATGTTGTGGTATGACCTTAAAAAGGCCATTCATGCTCGAAAACCCTCTAATGTAACTGAATTAGGACAATTCTGCAAAGATGAGTGGGCCAAAATTCCTCCAGGACGCTGTAAAAGCCTCATTGCACGTTATCGCAAACGCTTGGTTGCAGTTGTTGCTGCTAAGGGTGGCCCAACCAGTTATTAGGTTTAGGGGGCAATCACTTTTTCACACAGGGCCATGATGGTTTGGATTTTTTTTCACCTTTAATAATAAACACCTTCATTTACAAATTGCATTTTGTGTTTACTTGTGTTGTCCTTGACTATTGTTTAAATTGGTTTGATGTACCGAAACACTTAAGTGTGACAAACATGCAAAGGAACAGGAAATGAGGAAGGGGGCAAACACTTTTTCACACCACTGTACATGCATAATAATAGAATAGAAAACGATTGTTTTTCAGTGTCAGTGCAATTACCTGCGTTTTTCTATGAGGAATCAATTCATATCTTCTCTAGTACTTTACCTATTACAGGGCAACAGTTCACAGATAGCAGCAAATCCCTGCTAGGAGTACGGTTTTAAAACTTGTGGGTTTTCTATGAATAAAATTATTGGCTTTCTTATTAACACTTGAAAAATATCAAACATTCTACATTGAAAATCCCACTAAAAATACACGCCACGCCTTTCCCATAAGACATCTCTGTCCAGATTAAGCTTACGATGGCTGGATATTTTGCAATGAAGCTTGCAGTCTTTGCAACATCTGTAATTGCTGGTGGTTCAACTGACAGGAAGCACAAACACAGATATGCAATACAAGCGACAAATATTTCCTGCCTTTCCGGCACCAGTTTTAATTCTTCACTAGATAAAATAAAGAGGACAGGTAAATACAGTATAGACTGACTAGAGACTACATCCATTTTTAAAAGAACAAAATTGTTTATTTGTGACATAGATCATATCAATGTTATAAACTCTATAAAAGGACAGGTCTGCCTATAATATGCGTATCAGAAAATCTGTCATTGGTGTCTTCTGACCCACATGTGTATAAACACATGCTTGTGATTACTGGCTAAGTGGTTAGCACTTCTGCAATACAGCACTAGTGTCCTTGGTTGAGGCGCGCCTCTTCACTGGTCTTACGATTCGATTATGATTATCACGATTCAATTCCCCGATGCATCACGATTACTGCCCATGTTTTGCATCAAAAAAATACAAGCAGTCAGAAGAACTCTATTTTTTTTTTATCTGTTCTTAAAAAAAAAAACACACACACACAACACTCCCCGAATGTAGCAAAGTCTAAACACAGCAGACAACAAATTAAAGAGGAGCTCCAGGCTCCCCCCCCCCCCCCCAAAATACTGGAGGAGATGCTAAAAGACTGCAGACATACTACAGGAGAGGGTCTGAGAATGCAGACATGATACAGGAGATGGTCAGAGACTGAAGACCTACAACAGGAGATGGTCAGACTGCAGACCTACTACAGGAGATGGTCAGAGACTGCAGACCTACAACAGGAGATGGTCAGAGACTGCAGACCTACAACAGAAGATGGTCAGAGACTGCAGACGTACTACAGGAGATGGTCAGAGACTGAAGACGTACTACAGGAGATGGTCAGAGACTGCAGACCTACTACAGGAGATGGTCAGAGACTGCAGACCTACTACAGGAGATGGTCAGAGACTGCAGACCTACAACAGGAGATGGTCAGAGACTGCGGACATACTACAGGAGATGGTCAGAGACTGCAGACCTACTACAGGAGATGGTCAGAGACTGCAGACATACTACAGGAGATGGTCAGAGACTGCAGACCTACTACAGGAGATGGTCAGAGACTGCAGACATACTACAGGAGATGGTCAGAGACTGCAGACATACTACAGGAGATGGTCAGAGACTGCAGACATACTACAGGAGATGGTCAGAGACTGCGGACATACTACAGGAGATGGTCAGAGACTGCAGACACACTACAGGAGATGGTCAGAGACTGCGGACATACTACAGGAGATGGTCAGAGACTGCAGACACACTACAGGAGATGGTCAGAGACTGCAGACATACTACAGGAGATGGTCAGAGACTGCAGACATACTACAGGAGACCGTCAGCAAGGTAAGTATGGCAAGTATATCTTTTTTATTTTAGAGAGAAAATAATAATACCCTTTAGTATCACTTTAACAAATCACACTATAGTATTCATTTTAAAAAAGTACATATTCTCCTGGAAGTACAGTATATCCACAAATTTACCCCCTTCCTGACCAGAGCACTTTGCGATTCGGCACTGCGTCACTTTAACTGAAAATTGCGTGGTCGTACGACGTGGCTCCCAAACAAAATTGACGTCCTTTTTTTCCCCACAAATAGAGCTTTCTTTTGGTGGTATTTGATCACCCCTGCTGTTATTATTTATTGCCCTAGAAACAAAAAAAGAGCGACAATTTTGAAAAGAAAAAAAAAAACGCATTCTTTTTTACTTTTTGCTATAATAAATATCCTCCAAAAATATATTAAAAAAAAATAGTTTTCGTCAGTTTAGGCCGATACGTATTCCTCTACATATTTTTGTAAAAAAAATATCGCAATAAGCGATTATTGATTGGTTTGCGCAAAAGTTATAACGTTTACAAAATAGGGGATAGTTTTATGGCATTTTATTTTTTATTTTTTTTTTACTAGTAATGGCGGCGATCAGTGATTTTTATCATGAGTGCGACATTATGGCGGACACATCAGACATTTTTGACACATTTTTGGGACCATTGTCATTTATACAGCAATCAGTGCTATACAAATGCACTAATTCCAGTGTAAATGACACTGGCAGTGAAGGGGTTAACCACTAGGTGGCAGTGTAGGGGTTAAGTGTGTCCTAGGGGCGTGCTTTTAACTGTGGGGGCGTGGCTGTGTGTGACACGTCACTGATCTCTGCTCCGATCACATGGAGCAGAGATCAGTGACACTGTCACTAGGCAGAATGGGGAGATGCTTGTTTACATTAGCATCTCCCCGTTCTTCCTCTCCGTGAGACGATCACGGGTATCCCTGCGGCCATCGAGTCCACGGGACCCGCGACCCGACTCACGGAGATTTCCATGCGCGCGCCCACCGGCCGCTTCTTAAAGGGTAACGTAAAGGTACATGAGTCTGCCTGTACGTTCCCTTCTGCCACAGTATATCTGCGTGAGGCAGTCGGGAAGCGGATATACACTGCAGAGGGGAAAATATATGCAGATAAAGGTAAATGTATTGCTATTGGGTAGATATACTATTGGGTTATTTGCTGCTGGAGATAAATGTGTTGCTGATAGAAAAACACAATGCTAGATGAAATATGAAGCTGACAGTTCTGCACCTACTTGCCATTGCTACCATATCCTTGGGTAAATGACAGTTATTATATATAGCCATTGTTAAATAGAAGAAGAAGAACAAAGAGACCCGTGGGAGGTTATTGTCCTTACTCGGGTCTCCCGCAGACTGCAACATGGCGACGCCGGGCGGCTGAGGATGACGTCAGCAGCTAGGTGGGAAAAGAGGTAGCGGTTAAAGTCCACAGCTCCTCTTTCAAATTGCTCCTCTTGCTATGAGGAGAGGCAGGGCGCGGTGCGCCGGATGATGTCACACGCCAATCGATTTAGCCGATCGTAGCATCGCGGATGGCTGAATCTCGATGCATCCATGCTACGATTATATTCAGCACCCCTAGTCCTCGGTTCTAATCCCAATCAGGACACTACCTGCATGGAGTTTGCATACTCTCCCTGAGCTTGTGCGAGTTTCCTCTGGGTATTCAAATGTCTTCCCATATTCCAAAGACCTGCTTGTAGGATAATTTGCTTGTGTAAATTGGCCCTAGCAAGTGTGTTTATATATATACATGTGAGATAGGGACCTTCAATTGTATACTCCTTGAGGGCAGGGATGGACGGTAATGTGCAATATGTACAGCACTACATTAAGGGCCCGTCTGTTCTGATCAGCAGGGGATCTGTGAGCTGATCCACTGCCGATTGGACCAGAGCAGGCAGATAACAGGTCCGTGTCCGCTCAGTTTATGCAGAGCAGACACAGACAGAACCCGCACTGCTCTATGGGAGGCCAGAAGTAAACAGACTCTGCTGTCCATTTATACAATTATTCTGTGCATTTTACCTTCTTCCTGCCCAGGCCAATTTTCAGCTTTCAGTGCTGACAAACAAAAAAAAAAAGACAAAAACTTTTGAAAAAAAAAAAAAAAGTTTTCATAGTTTGTTATAAAATTTTTAAAACAGGTAATTTTTCTCCTTCATTGATGTGCGCTGAGGAGGCTGCACTGGTGGGCACTGATCAGGAGGCACTGATGAGGCTGCTCTGATAGGTGGCACTGGTAGGCACTGGTTAACAGTACTGATGGATGGCACTGGTTAGGAGCACTGGTTAGCAGCATGGTGACTGTGTGGGATCGATTTTACAGAACTTCCCTTTTACAGAAGTGGGCAATCGGCTTTATTTTTTTCTCCTCACACTGTCAGCACGAGGTGGGAAAAAAAACAGATTACCAGCTTCTGTTTACATCATGTAATCAGCTGTCATTGGCTAACAGCTGATCACACGGTACCCGCTCCCCCCCAAAAGGTGCCAAACGTGGCAGCGTGGGTGGGGGTGGGGGGGGGGGTCTGGGGGTGAGGAAGCTAACAAGCGGAGCTTCTCCTTTTGTGTGGAGCTCCGCTTTAACTTGGTATCAGCCTCCTGTCCTCGCACAGAACTACTTTGAGGAAGTAGTAGCAAATACTGTATGTGTGCTGCAGTATAGTATATTTTCTCACAAGGAATATGACGACAGAAAACAGAAGATCAATGACCTCTGAACAATTAGTACACAATGCCTAGCTTGTTCCGAGCCCATCCAGAGTATAAAGTAAGCCATAAACTGTTCGTTATTTTCTTGTTCAGCAAACAGACTGAAGGAAAAAAAAAGACAAACTCCTCCACCCAAATGAGGTGGGTGAAGGCAGGGCTGGGACAAAGGGTGGGCAGGAGGGGCGGCTGTGCGCAATGATTTATTGTAGGGATGGGGACGCCTTGACCCTAAGGCCCCTTTCACACTGGGGCAGGAGCCGCGGTGACGGTAAAGCAGCGCTATATTTAGCGCTGCTTTACCGTCGTTTTAGCCGCGGTTTTCGGCCGCTCGCGGTGCGGCTTTACCCCCGCGAGCGGCCGAAAAAGGGTTAAAGACCCCCCGCAGAGCGCCGCCGTAGCGGCGCTTTGCGGCGGTATCACCGCGGTGTCCCATTCTAATCAATGGGAAGGAGCGGTATAGGAGCGGTGAACACACCGCTTCTATACCGCTCCAAAGATGCTGCTAGCAGGACTTTTTTGACCGATTTTTTCAGGCGGTATACAGGCGCTATTTTTAGCGCTCAACCGCCTGAAAAACGCCCCAGTGTGAAAGGGGCCTAAGGGAAGACGGGGCGCAGTTTGGCATTTTTTGCCCTGGGCGCTGGATGACCTTGTCCTGGCACTGGGTGAAGATATCCCCCCTGCCAGGACATTGTATTCTGACAGCTGTACACTGATCAGTGGCCAAAGCTGCTTATCTTTGCAGTTCTTTTTATTGAGTTTGTAGGTATAGTTAGTACAAAACAGAGCTGTGAAGCCATAACCTGGCTCAAAAGGTATGCAATTCTAAAAAACAAGCAAACAGCTTATTGCAATAGGCAATCAGGTAAATTGAATGTAAGAATAAAATGTTCACATGTTAGAAGCTTCCCTCAGAATAGCAATACTCGCTGCGGATTTCCCAGGATCATCTCTCATCCACTAAAACAGGGGGTACCTCAATACCAAGAGGGCATCCCCGATCAACCACTTACAACCCAATCAACTGGAAAGAGACATCTCCGATGAGGTGTTGGTAGAGGGAAAATGAATCCAAATATCCCAAATTTTGGAGAATTTCTTGGTGCAGCCTCTAGATTTATACGTAAATTTAGAAAGAGGTACGACTGTGCTGACCAGGTGTTTCCAGAAGGTTAAAGTGAGGGCCGAAGGAGACTTCCACTTTAGAACTATGGCTTTCCTAGCAAAATATTGAAGCAAACCTAATAACACTTATGCCGCATACACACGAGCGGACTTTCCGACGGACTAGATCCGACGGTCTTTCGACGGAGTTCCGACTGACTTTTCGAATGAACGGACTTGGCCACACACAATCACACTAAATTCTGATGGATTTGAATGTGATGACGTACGACCGGACTAGAATAAGGAAGTTCGTAGCCAGTAGCCAATAGCTGCCCTAGCGTCGTTGTTTGTCCGTCGGACTAGCACACAGACAAGCGGATTTTTCGATAGGAACTGGGTCCAGCGGAGTTCCGACGGGAAAATTTAAGACATGTTCTATTTCTAAAGTCTGTCGGATTTTTCGACTGCAAAAGTCTGATGGAGCCCACATACGATCGAATTGTCCGACGAATTCGTTCCGTCGGACCTTTGCTGTCGAAAAGTCCGCTCGTGTGTACGCGGCATAACAGTCTTAGTAGGAGCCGGGGGGCGAACCAGGACCAAACTTGCAGAACTGGGATAGAGGTGAGCGTAAAAATGAAGCGCGAGTTGTCCCCAGAAAGCCTGGACCAGCCAAGCTGCAGCTGCTTATCAAGAATTTTTTTAATATGTTCCTTCAACAGAAGTTGATGAAACGTGGCAAATTGTGTGGTCAGCGATCAGTTTCAGAGTCTACATAAAATATGGCACCAACATCCCGTGTAGATAAGGGAGAACATTAGGAAGATATGGAACTTTAAAAGTGCAAAGTATTCAAACAACAATATATAAAAAAAAATATATACAAATTGTATTAAATGAAAAACCTCCTCATCATCCCTAAATCCCGCTACAAATCCAAGGGAGAACGAAGATTCGCAGTCCAAGGACCTCGGCTATGGAACGCTCTACCCACTGACACCTGCATGGAAGAAAACCATCGGGCCTTCAGGAAAAACTCTTTTAACAAGCAGGAAGCACAGGACGGATCTAGCGCCTCGAGTCGATTCAGTTCACAGTTGCAGCGCTATACAAGTGTTTCATTCATTCATTCATTCAAAAAAGTCATAAAAACAATACATACAATATAATCATAGCCATAGATGTGTGAAAGGCATCCTATTAATGACAATGATTTACTGTGGTCACGTTCATGTTTTCTACATGTTTCGCCATATGGCTTCTTCAGGAAAGAACGTGGCGGTTAGTTTATTTAGATATAAGAACCTATAATCCGACAGCTCATGATGTGAGTGTGAGGACCTGTGTAGATTTAAAAAAATAAATGAAGAATAAGATCTGGCAATGTACTGCACCCACATAACTATAAATCACCAAAAGTTGCCAGGTCACCCGCAGGGAGGGGTGAGAAAATGATATAATGTCAGATAGTTACAGGTAACTTGAAATCAGGTATATCTGCAAAGGGTGAATTATAGACTGGGAGCCTCAAAAGGTGTCAGGAATTGTACCGCAAAAAGAAAGATCATTTCACAGTTCTCAATTGTGAGTTATAAAAACCCTTCCATAAGTTAGGACATATGTTCCAATCGGAGAAACAGGGGGAAATAAGAAGGGCCCCCAATCACCAAACGATGCCTGTTCTATTTTCCTGTGCAGCTTGATGTGAGGCTCCCAGGGATCCCAACTCAAGAAGTTGATCAAACATTCGACCTCCACTGAGGACTGCCACATATTGATTAAAAATTCATCCAGGCTCAGCTGAAGTGGCTGAATTGATAAGTGTTCAATTATAATCTATAGTCAGCATCAGTGGCCTGTCAGTCCTGCAAGGGTCATAGACAGGCCAGCCAAAGGATAGCCACTTGTATCTACATCTGAGGCTTTTTCCCATATTAGTCTGCTGAACAGGGTGAGTGGAGAGGACATATGAAGCTTCAGGCCCAAAACTGCACTGACCCTTTAAGGCAACAAAGTCAGCACTTATGAAAGACGTTTTCACTGCTGCCAGTATTTTTTAAATCATTTTCAGAGATGCTTGACTGGCGATTCTGTGAAACCCAGCCAACTACGTGCAGTCGTGTCCCATAGGATCACAGACCGCTACATTTCTCATTACATCACGTCTCATGAATTGACCAAAAAATTGCTTTTTTGCACGGAAACACACATATATAAACCTAATTATAATAACTTAAAGTGGTACCAAAGGCAGAAGTTTTTTTTACCTTAATGCATTCTCTACATTAAAGCAGAGTTCCACCCAAAAATGGAACTTCCGCTTTTCGGAATCCTCCCCCCCTCCGGTGTCACATTTGGCACCTTTCAGGGGGGAGGGGGGAGCAACTACCTGTATAATCCTGGTATTTGCTCCCACTTCCGGGCAAATATTGCCGCAACATCCGCGGCTATCTACGCCATGTCCGGCCCATCCTCCACCCCCCTGCGCGGTCTTCTGGGAGACACAGGTCCCAGAAGACAGCAGGGACCAGTGAGATCGCGCAGTGCGACTCACGCATGCGTAGTAGGGAACCAGGCTGTGAAGCCGCAAGGCATCACTTCCTGTAGATGCCAGTGCCTCAGCCCGGGAGCCGTGGGACAAATCGGCTTTGGGTGAGGACATCGTGGGCGACCTGGGTTGCTTATCATTTTTTTTGGCGGAACTCCACTTTAAGGTAAAAAACCTTCATGTCTGTGCCTCCCCCCTCTCCACAATCACTTACCTGACACCACTTTCACTCCAGTACTGTCCCCTCTGGCAGCCCTGCTCTGCTCTCTTCCAGTATGGGTGTCATTGTCACGTCAGAGCCTTTAGTATGGTGAACAGGGAAGTAGTTACACCACCACATCCAAGCCTACAATGCAGATATACAGGGGTGCCTTGACACTATCACATACCAGGAAGTGAATTGCTCGGTTTCAGGAGGAATTCCAGTACAGTTTTCAGGTTCTGCTAACAATTTACATTTTTAGATGCTCCTTATGACATCTATGCTTTTTAAGTTAAATGCATAAAGCATAGCTCCCAACTGTCCCTGATTTTGAGGGACTGTCCCTGATATGGAGCAATGTCCCTCTGTCCCTCAATCCTCCTAATTTGTCCCTCATTCTGGTCTGATCTATATAGATGTATATAAAATGCACTTTTTATCTATCAAAAAGTGTTTTCCAGCACTAAACCTTTCATGTGATTTCTAAATTGCTGCATTTCTAAATTCCAACAGCCAATATAAAGGAATGACAGTAGAAAAAAAAAAAAAAAAAAAAAGCACTTGTGGGTTTAACCAATGTTGTTTTTTATACAATTGGCATGAATGAATGAATGAATGATTTGTATAGCGCTGCACCTGCGAACTGAATCGCCTTGAGGGGTGTGTCCTATGCCTGCATGCTTTTGCCGATAGGTGTCCCTCATTCCCATTTCAAAAAGTTGGGAGGTATGCATAACGTGAAACTGAAAAGTCTATGTGGAATAAAGGCCCTAAAATATTCACAGTCTATGGGCCTCAATGTACATGTGAATGAGGCCTTACAAGCTTTAATACTTTTTTTTACATTGGAGTGGACCTTTACTTTTATATCTAAAAAAATGAATTAAAAAAATAATTTCCCTCTAAATCCACCTAATGATACGGTTTTCATAAGCTGCACCAAAGGAAGCACCTTCATCTTTTCAAGAATCGCACTGCGCCATGATACATTGATGTGAATGGGTATCATAGAGAATAATGTGATTTCCATTGTTCTGCATTGTAGAGTGATGGCAAACGCAGTAGAATTCAAATTAGTGTGAACGGGATCATACAAACATTGTAAAGCAGTAAACCGATTGCCATTCATAAGATACATACCGTATATACTAGAGTATAGGTTGACCCGAATATAAGCCGAGGCCCCTAATTTACCACAAAAAAACTGGGAAAACTTATTGACTCGTGTATAAGCCAAGGGTGAGAAATGGAGCAGCTACTGTAAGTGGAAAAGAGGGTCAACAATGCCCATCTGCAGCTGCATACCTCCCTGTGTCCTGTGCATGCCTACCTGTGCAGATCTGCCTACCTCCCTGTGTCCTGTGTACCTCCCTGTGTCCATTACAGCCTACCTGTGTCCTGTGCATGCCTCCGTGTGCCGTTCTGCAGCCTCTGTGCCCATCTGCAGCCTCTGTGCCCATCACATTTGCACTGATCAGCGTGTAATAAAAACATACGGCGGCCATTCCAGTATTCAAAAGCTGCGCCTCCTCCTTGTCTGCGATAGGCAGAACACTCAATTTCCCAGCAGTCAGTGTTCCACCTATCATGGACATCCGCTCATCCTCATACCACGGACGAGGATGAGAGGATATCCGTGATAGGCGGAACACTGACTGCTGGGAAATTGAGTGTTCCGCCTATCACAGACGAGGAAGCGCGGCTTTTGAAAACTGGAATGGCCACCGTCTGTCTGCATGACACACTGATCAGGTAGGCAGACGGCGGAAACTCAAGTATAAGCCGAGGGGGGTACTTTTAGCCCAAAAAAAAGGGCTGAAAATCTTGGCTTATACTCGAGTATATATGGTACACTGTGTGAGGGGGAACTGTGCATTTAGAACAGGGATTTGCAATTAGCAGACCTCCAGCTGTTGCAAAACGTCCCATCATGCCTCTGGGTGTCATGCTTGTGGCTGTCAGTCTTGCTATGCCTCATGGGACTTGTAGTTCTGCAACAGCTGGAGAACATTTCCACCAGGTGGTCCTGTAAACATAATAGCAAAATTCTATCTTTTTCTGGCCATATTCCTGAAATAACACCAAAAAAAAAAAATGTGAAATACTTTTACTATTTGAAACAATGCAGACTGAGAAAAAGCCATCATTAGATAAAATACCGGGGGAGGACAAAGGCCTAAATATAAAATTGTGTACACAGGCAGTTTTCAAACCCTATGACTAAGATGCCAAGAACTGTATTTTCTGACTAGATTACAATTTTGTTTACAGAACTATGCTTTCCCTTGTCTGAGTAATAAAAATGCTGTTAATATGCTTTACAGAATTCTGACTGACCTTGGAATTTAAAACTAATCTGCAACAGTACCCTTTCCACTGATATGTTTTCTCACTGCACAATAACTTTCTTTTCTGAGTAAGCAGTGCAATCTTGCTGTATCACAATTTATGAAAGATTTGGGTTGCTACAGGTAATTCACTGCTATTTACTGGTAACATTCCCGTCATCTGGGCCAAAAAAAGATAAAAGTATGAGGCATAAAATGTACACCACACATAGATGGTGAGAATATGATTGCTCTCCAAAGTTAGAGGAGTTCTGTAGAGTTCTAGAACATCGGTACTGAAGTAGCAATACAAATAGTTATTACTGACAATCCAATATAAGCTTACTTGAAAAATCTCCTTTCATGTTGTCAGTATGGCCTGTCTGCTGGCCAACCCTTTCCACAACTTCCTGCAATCCCTGCATGCTTTGCAGCTTCTCCTCTGCTCTTTATTTTCAGTTTCTAAGGGACTACATGTCCCATGGTACCTTGCTGCCGGTGTTCCATCAAATTCGGCGACCTGTCAGATTTGGTAATGTCACTTCCGTTACCCACAAAATTAGCTTACTGCGCAATTGCAATGCGTTCCAGCATGGTCGCTATGCTTTCCAATAGGTTTCCTAATCTGACAGGGCACGAAGCGACAGTGGACATCTTGTTCCACCCACGCAAGTCTTGAATGTCAGACTTATTTTAGCAGTAAACAGAGCTTACATATACTGAAATACAGTATATCAACGCGACTGACTGAGGGTGTCCAAAAATATTCTGGGTTTGTTATGACTTATGATCAGTTTAGCGGTGAGCAGTGCGAGGTGTACCAAGATGGCCGTCGCCACTTTCTGACTGCAGCCTTGCTGCTGGTTTTCAAATTTAACATGAAAACAGTATAACAGATTTGCAATGCCGTATTCCACTATATAAGCATGTAAGCTGCTTGAGGGTAGGGACTGATGTGAATGTACAATGTATATGTAAAGTGCTGCATAAATTTACGGCGCTATACAAGTACCTTAAGACCCCTTTCACACTAGCAGCATTTTTCAGGCGCTACAGCGCTAAAAATAGCGCCTGTATAGCGCCTGAAAATAGCTGCTCCATGCACCCCAGTGTAAAAGCCCGAGGGCTTTCACATTGCAGCAGTGCGCTGGCAGGGCATCACAAAAAGTCCTGTCAGCAGCTTCTTTGAAATCAATGGGGCAGCGCTGCGATACTGCCAGCAAAACGCCGCTCCGGCGGCGTTTTGCGGGTGGATTTAATCCCTTTTCGGCCGCTAGCGGGGGGTTAAAACCGCCTCGCTAGCAGCCGAATAACGCTGCTAAAACGACAGTAAAGCGGTGCTAAAGTAGCGCCGCTTTACCGCCGACGCTGGCCGCGGCTTGGTGTGGAAGCCGTCTAAATAATAATAAGCTGAGTTTTCTGCTAAAACAAGTGTGCAATTCCAGACTTGCCTGGGTGTAACAAGATGTCCGCTGCTGCCTTTGTGTTCTGTCAGAATAGGAAACCTTTTGAAACGCATAGCAGCCATTCTGGAACGCATTGCACAGTAAGCCCCTTTCACACATGTGCATCCTAAAAGTAGTGCGATTTTGACGCGACTTGAAGCAATGCCTGTGTAGGGTTGAGGTCTGGGGACTTTAAGTCGCCTCAAAGTCAGACCAAAGTAGTGCAGGGACTACTTTGAAGTCACACAGAGATGAACGCTACTTATTGAAAATCATGGAGTACGACTTGTCATGCGACTTTGCAGTCCCAAGTCGCAGGACAAGTCGCACAAGTGTGAAAGGGGTCTAAGCTATTATTACTGGGATTACGTCACTTTCGTTACCAAATCTGATGGAACACCTGCAAGCAGCGATTCATGTACTGACTCCGGCTTCCAAAACTCCACCTATGTAGTTCTGAAGGTAGGCTCTATGAATTCTGACACACAGCAGTGCCTAATCACAAGGCATAGCGAATGTATATCACAGAATTCTAGGAAGTAAATGGGCGGGATCTTCTCAAATGTCAAGATCATTCAGCTTAATAGAAGTAGGCTAAAAATCACTGGCTGGCGTGGAAATGAATATACGATGTTAAAATTTTGATTGATTATAGCTAAGCTTGAGCAAATGGTACAACTTTCCACTTTTACTGACCCGATCCTCTGCCCCACCTCCCGGCAGACGGTGCTCCCCCATACTTCAGGGTGATGGATTTACCCTCGGTATCCTCACGTCAAATGCAGGACTAAATCGGAGGAGCAGAGAATCATGTAAGTGGAATTAAATGAACAGTTAACCTTAGCAGTGCAGGTACAACCCCACCGCAAGGGAAAATGCTCACGTTTCTTTGAGCTCAGCTTTAACACAATGTATTTGAAATTTAAATTTCAATATTTTTTCAGATTGCTTTAAAATAGTGATGCACCAAAATTTCAGCCGCCGGAAATTATCGGCTTAAAATAGGGTTTTTGGCGCTGTGCCAAATGAAAAAAATATAAATAAAAGGTGCCGATAATGGCTGCTGAAAATGCCCGTGCAATTTTAATCGTGCTTATACTGTGCTTTTCATAGGTCATGGGACTCAACAAATGCGTCAAAAATGCAACACGGGTGCATTTTTGATTCGTTCTTGCTGGGTTTTCAATGCATTTCAATGGGGAGTTTTTGGTGCAGTTTTTTTTTTTTAACTGACCAAATATGCACTAAAAATGCAGCAAGCGTGATTTTTAACACCGCTTCAAAAAGGTGCCGATAATGGCTGACAAATTCATATTTATTTAAATTCATGATATTAACACATGACGGTGCTCTGCCTATGTAAATAAGGCAGAGCTCCATTCTGACAGGGGGAAAGTGAATGATTTTGTGCCCCTTCAAAGCAGGGAATAAAATCCAGTATGTCCCATGGTAAAAGCAGCACATTGTACAGTGACAGTGCATATTTTTAGCATTGATCACTGTGTTGGTGTCGCTGGATCCCTTAAATTGACAAAAGAGTCAGTTAGTGTCTGATTGTTCGCTGACAATATCGCAGTCCCGCTATAAGTTGCTGATTACTGCCATTACTAGTATAAAATTTTCCACAATATATCTCATAGGTTGTAGATGCTATAACTTTTGTACAAACCAATCCATATACACTTATTGCGATTTTTTTTTTAACCATAAATATGTAGCAGAATACATACTGGCCTACATTTATAAAGACATTTTTTTATTTTTTATTTTATTGGATATGTTTTATAGCAGAACATAATTTATTTTTTTAATTGTCGGTCTTTTTTTGTTTATAGAGCAAAAAAAAACAATAAAAAAAAAAAGCAGAGGTGATAAAACACCACCAAAAGAAAACTATTGTTGGGAAAAAAATGACAAGTGTTATTTGGGTACAGCATTGCATGACTGCGCAATTGTTAACCACTTTCAGACCGGACCAATTTGCAGCCAAAGGACCAGGCCCCTTTTTACGATTCGGCACTGCGTCGCTTTAACTGACAATTGTGCGGTCGTGCGACGTGGCTCCCAAACAAAATTGACGTCCTTTTTTTCCGACAAATAGAGCTTTCTTTTGGTGGCATTTGATCGCCCCTGCGGTTTTTATTTTTTGCGCTATAAACAAAAAAGAGCGACAATTTTGAAAAAAAAACACATTCTTTTTTATTTTTTTCTATAATAAATATCCCCCAAAAATATATATTAAAAAAAAATTTTTTCCTCAGTTTAGGCCGATACGTATTCTTCTACATATTTTTGGTAAAAAAAAAAAAATCGCAATAAGCGATTATTGATTGGTTTGCGCAGAAGTTATAGCGTTTACAAGATAGGGGATAATTTTATAGCATTTTTATTAATATTTTTTTTTTATTAGTAATGGCGGCGATCAGCGATTTTTATTGTGACTGCGACATTATGGCGGACACATCGGACATTGACACATTTTTGGGACCATTGTCTTTTATACAGCAATCAATGCTATTTAAATGCATTGTTTCCTGTATAAATTACACTGGCAGTGAAGGGGTTAACCACTAGGTGGCAGTGTAGGGGTTAAGTATGCCTAGGGGTGTGTTTCTTACTGTGGGGGGGGGCGTGGCTGTCAGCTAGTGAATGCTGATCTCTGCTCCAATCACAGGGAGCAGAGATCGGCGTCACTAGTTGCTAGGCAGAACGGGGAGATGCTGTTTATTTCCGCATCTCCCCGTTCCGCCTTCCCGTGAGACGATTGCGGGTGTCCCCGCGGCGATCGAGTCCGCGTGACCCGTGACCGGCCTCACGGGGGTCCCGACCGGCGCGGGAACGTGCCGCGCTCCCGATGGCACGGACGGCATTAAAAAGGGACTTATATATACGCCCTCCTGCCTGTCCGTGCCATTCTGCCGACGTACATCGTCGTGCGCCGGTCGGGAACCAGTTAAAGTAACGCAGTGCGGTATTACAAAAAATGGCCTGGTCATGAAGGGGGGGGGGGTAAATCTTCCAGAGGTCAAGTGGTTACAGACATTGTCCACTGCAATCACCATCAGGAAACCCAACATGAGAAATGCCATGCAGCCACACCTGGAGTACATACAGACATCATGAATAGGCTGTAAAAATGCTGCAGGAGATCAGCAGCTCTGAGATGCAACAAAAGATGAAAAAATATAAAAACAAGGACACAGTGCTTTAGCAAACAAAGTAACATTCAATTAGGGTTTATGCCTTTTTTAAAGTAAAGTAAAGCCGACTTGACCTAAAGGTAACAACAGTGTCGGTGCCTCGTGGATCTGAAGCTAAGGCTGTAATCGTTGCTACGATTTCTGCCCAAGTTAAAATTAAGGCCCAACTTATCAATGCCAAGTATGACGTCAACTAACCAGGGGTATTTAGCATAATCCATCTTTATACCCCTCAGCTTGCTCCATCAGTTCCCTCACCCATCACTAATTTACTGACAGACATATCAGTCTGGATGTTACACCACTTCCTCAAACTCAGTCTTTTCAAAACAAAGCTCACAGTATTTCCTCCCCATGTGTCCCTTCTTCTGACTTATCTGTTGAGATGGATGGCACAACCATCCACCCATCCCCACATGGGGAGGGTGCTGGGTGTTATCCTGTACTCTGAACCCTCCTTCCTGCCCCATATCCAATCACTGTCCAAATCTTGCTGACTCAACCTCCATGCCCCTTCCTAACCAATGACACCACAAAGCTTCTAATTCACTCCCTGGTTATCTCTCCCTTCAACTACTGCAACTCCCTCATTATTGGCTTACCTTTACACATCCCCCCACCCCCTTCAGTCAATCATGAATACTGCCAGACTCGTCCACCTTACCAACTGTTCAGTATCTACTACCCCTCTGTGCCAATCCCTCCACCGGCTTCACCCAACTAATTCAATTCAAAATACTAACAAGTTACAAAGCCATCCAAAACTCTGTCCCCAGCTACATTCCTCCCAAGACCTTATGCCCTTTAGTTCCCTCGTCACCTCCTCCCACGCTCACCTGCAGGACTTCTCTAGAGCATCTGCCATCTTCTGGAACTCCCTATCCCAATCAGTCCAACTATCGCCTACCCTGTCCACTTTTGGCAATCCCTTAAAACTTCTCTCTTTAGAGAAGCCTGTCCTGCCTCCACTTAACAATTGTTCTTTTATTTTCTCCATCAGTTCATCCCCCACAGTTATTGCCTTTTGTTTATCACCTGACCCTTCCTTCTAGACTGTAAGCGCTAACAAGCAGGGTCCTCTGAGCCCTCCGGTATTGAATTGTATTGCAACTGTACTGTCTGCCCTCATGTTGTAAAGCCCTGCGCAAACTGCTGGCTTTATATAAATCCTGTGTATTAATAGGTCTCCTTAATACTCACAGCCAAAAGAACCATTGCTCGATTCAACTAACATGTATATACCTAGTTATAAGCATGATACAGGCAGATGGTCCAAACACCAAAGAAAAAAAAAAATGGAAATGCTCCTCTGATAATCCTTGAATTGATTTTAAAGATGACCCTACATTGTCCTCGTTATTTAACCAAAGTCCTACTACCTTTGTTGTGAATGCAGATCATGTGGCCAGCAACAACGCTGAGCCTGTAGTGCATACCCATAATGCAGAACAATACACTGTGGACACAATTATTAGGCAATTGACCAAATCATAATTTTTATGCATATTGCCCAACTCCAAGCTGTATAAACTTGAATGCTTATTGGATTTAAGCATATCAGGTGATGTGTATTTGTGTAATGAGGGAGGGAGGGTATGTCTAAGGAGATCAACACCCTATATCGAGGTGTGTATAATAATAGGCAGCTTCTTTTCCTCAGGCAAAAATGGGTCAAACATGAAATTTTACTTTCAGAGGGATGCAGCGCTCTTGAAATTGCTAAGATATTGGGGCGTGATCACATAACCATTAGACATGTGCACACTGAAATATTTTGTTTTGGAATTTCGTTTTCGTCCGAAAAATAAATTTATTTAGTTACTCCCGAAATTCGTTTTTATTTATTTCGTTTTTCGTTAAAAATTGCATTCGTCCGAAAATCCAAATGAATTAAGATCGAATCTGTCATTGAAGGCTTATGGTGTCTGTCGAAAGCTCAAAGAAGATTTGACGGAGCAGCTAAACTGTATGACTCTGTATAGTTTAGCTGCAATTCCACCCAATTCCAGCAGCAATCTTTCCTCTCTACGTCGAATCTTTCCTCTCTACGTCGAATCTTTCCTTTCTACGTCAAATCTTTCCTTTCTACGTCGAATCTTTCCTTTCTACGTCAAATCTTTCCTTTCTACGTCAAATCTTTCCTTTCTACGTCAAATCTTTCCTTTCTACGTCAAATCTTTCCTCTCTATGTAGAATAATCTTGGACTAATAGAGTTAAGGTTAGGCACATTCGACCACAGGTTCAATGGACACAGATTGTTATTGTCAGCGTTGAATCTCCTATCTATATCGAACTGTTGTCACAACGAAAATAAAGCATTTGTTTATGTCGGATCTTTCGTTTTTCGGATTCTGCACTTTCGTTATCGTTTGTTAAAACGATAACGAAAATACCTGAAATTCGGACGAAAATGCCTTCGGACGAAAACGAATGCACATGTCTAATAGCCATCAAATGTTTTGTTGCAAATAGTCAACAAGGTCACACAAGAAACATGTTCCAAAAAAAATAAAAAAAATAAATAAAAACACACAAATTAACTGCCAAAGATTTGAGAAGAATCAATTGTGAAGCTAACAGGAACCCATTATCCTCCAGTGCTGATATATTCCAGAACTTCAACCTATCTGGAATACCCAGAAGTACAAGGTGTTCAGTGACCAGAGACATGGCCAAGGTAAGGGAGGCTGAAACCCGACAACCACTGAACAAGATACATAAGTTGAAATGTCAAGACTGGGCTAAGAAATATCTGAAGACAGATTTTTTTTTTTTTTTTACGGTTTTATGGACTGATGAGATGAGGGTGACTCTTGACGGACCAGATGAATGGGCCCGTGGCTGGATCAGTAATGGGCACAGAGCTCCACACTGACTCACCAGCAAAGTGGAGGTGGGGTACTGGTATTATTAAAGATGAGCTAGTTGGAACTTTTCGGGTTGAAGATGGACTCAAAATCAATTCCCAAACCTACTAACAGCTTTTAGAAGGCACTTTCTTCAAGCAGTGGTACAGGAAAAAGTCTGCATCTTCCAAGAAGACCATGATTTTTATGCAGGGAAATGCTCCATCACAAGTACTCCACTGCGTGGCTAGCCAGTAAAGGCCTAAAGGTTTAAGAATAATGACATGGCCCATCAACAGACCAAGAAACTGAAAGACTGCATGAATGGAAGGCTTATGACTGGTATTGAAAAGAAGGGTGGCTATATTTGGTCACATATTTTTATTTTTTAAATGTCAGAAATGTTTATTTGTAAATTTTGAGTTGTTTGCTTATTATTCTCACTAACAGATGAAAATAAACAAGTGAGATGGGAAAATTTTTGTTTTTCATTAACGGTAGTTATAATAATAATTATAATATAATAATAATAATAATAATTCTGCAAACTTATGCCGCTTACACACGATCGGACATTCAGACAACAAAATCCTGCATTTATTTCCAACGGATGTTTTCTCAAACTTGCATACACACAGTTGCACAAATGTTGTCGGAAATTCCGATCGCCAACAACGTGGTGACGTACATCGAGCCAAGAAAAAATGACGTTCGGCTTCATCCAGTACGGCTCTTCTGCTTGATTCCGAGCCTGCGTGGACTTTTGTGCGTCGGAATTGTGCACACACGATCGGAATTTACAACCATGGATTTTGTTGTCGGAAAATTTGAGATCCAGCTCTCAAATTGTTGTCGTCGGAAATTCAGACAGAAAATGTCCGATGGAGCCTACACACGGTCGGAATTTCCGACAACAAGCTCACATCGAACATTGTTGTCGGAAATTCTGACCGTGTGTACGCGGCATAATAGTTGCCCAATAATTGCGCTCACACAAATGATCTCCTAAGAAAGCCAAAACATCACTTTTACTTTCTTAAATATTCAGATTTGAGGTTGACATTTTGATTGACAGAGAGCGCTGTAGTTGTTCAATAATGAAATGAATCCTCAAAAATACAACTTGCCTAATAATTGTGCACACGGTGTACTTTCAAATCCTGGGTCTTCTTGTGCACAGGAGCCATAATACCTTATGGCTCTGTTTACACCTGAGTGTACTGGAATCGTGGGCGGAATCACAATTCCAGAATCGCAGCAAAACACGGGACCCAGTTGCGATGATATTATTTCTTAATGGCACCCCAAACACGGTGCGATTTTGCCATGATTGTTGAGCGACAAAATCGCAACAAAAATTGTCAAGATTACATGAGCTTCTTTGGAGCGAAGGGAAACCCATTCAAATGAGCGCACCACAAAAAAAAGCTAGAAAAAAAAATACATTAATTTAAAATTAAAGATTTAGCCAATCTAACAAGCAAATTCTAAATCCTTATTATACCAAGTATGTAGGCCAAATCAAACCTTCAGCGGATCATGCACAGTAATGTGAAAAATGTACTGATAACCCCATCCATGCTAAACAGCATGGATGAAGGAATCGCCACCCCCCCCCCCCCCCCCAGCTATTATATTCTGAAACATGGCACCCGCAGCCATCAGGTTAATCCAGGGGTCTCCAAACTTTCTAAACAAAGGGTCAGTTTAGACTTTTAGGGGCGTCAGACTGTGGGAGCAAACAATGCCCCATCTTTGGTGTCAGTGAGAGGAATTGTGCCCAAACGTTGGTGTCATTGAGTGGGGAGAATCGTGACCCATCGTTGGTGTCACTGGGAGGAACTGTTCCCCATCGTTGGTGTCATTGGGAGGAACTGTGCCCCATCGTTGGTGTCATTGGGAGGAACTGTGCCCCATCGTTGGTGTCATTGGGAGGAACTGTGCCCCATCTTGGTTTCACTGGGAGGAACTGTGCCCCATCGTTGGTGTCACTGGGAGGAACTGCGCCCCATAGTTGGTGTCACTGGGAGGAACTGCGCCCCATCGTTGGTGTCATTGGGAGGAACTGTGCCCCATTGTTGGTGTCATTGGGAGGAACTGTGCCCCATTGTTGATGTCATTGGGAGGAACTGTGCCCCATTGTTGGTGTCATTGGGAGGAACTGTGCCCCATTGTTGGTGTCATTGGGAGGAACTGTTCCCCATCGTTGGTGTCATTGGGAGGAACTGTGCCCCATCGTTGGTGTCATTGGGAGGAACTGTGCCCCATCGTTGGTGTCATTTGGAGGAACTGTGCCCCATTGTTTGTATGAGATGATGAAATATTGCCCCAAGAGGCGGATAAAAGCAAGCAAAGGGCAGCCCCTGGGCAGCAGTTTGGAGACCACTGGATTAATCAAAGATTGACATCATCTGATTGGATGCAGCTGCTGTTTAAATGACAATGCTCCGCCTGGCTCCATCGATTTTCAGATCGAAGGTGGTCAGGTCTGGTGGGACCACAGCTCAAATCTTGGCCAGTTTATTTGGAAATTCACTATGTATATCTACGTATATCTGAAGTTTCTGAGACATCTCTGGCTGAAGTTAGCTAGAAAAGTAATGTTGAAGGTACATCAGCCATACATAATTTTGTATCATCACTGCCTGGCAATCTTCAAATATGTTGTAATCCTGGTCTTCGTGTACAGGTGCATGAACATCATTCGAATTAGCACAATAACAAGGGATTCTAAAATCGCACACGGTGTCCTAAACCGGTATGTTGGCACTGAACTCTCCTAGTATTGTGATTTACATTCTAAACATCAACTGCACTGTCTCCGTGGTCATACACGCCCTTGTGGATTGTTTGCTTTATCCCAGCCCATGCAAGCTCAGTCACTGCCCTTTGGATCCTCTTACATCACCTGGAATAAACTAAGATATGCACACTCAAATACCTGTGTATGACCCCGGGCTGCCATAAGAAGTTGTACAGTGTGCACAACCAGTATGACCTCGAAATGAAATACTGACTGAGCAATATGTCTGTCTATGAAAAATAGATCTTTATCACAATGCTAAGTTCTATCTGGGGAGACCATTCCTATTGTTTCTATTCATGAGTGCACAATGATGGCTGTCCAGTAGTGGGTTTAGTGGGTCACAACAGCAGCTGGTAAAGCTTGAATGATCACAATAGTGGTACTGCCCATTGAAGGCAGTCAGACAAGCTAAATTTGCTTTCATTTAATAACCTTTAATTTGACATACAAATCATTACAATGCATTTTAGCTATACTAAATTAGTAAAGGAGGCATATAGAAAGTTTTGATAACTATAGCTTAAAATGTAACCAGAAATATAATATTCATAGAAATCCCATAATTATAAAACTTTTTAAACACTGTTTCTAAGTTCCCTATTCAAAGTGGAGAGGGGTAACTAACAGTTATTGCTCACCGCTCTGAGCAGACTGTGAACTTAGTGATCAGCAGTCATTCGATCGCTCAGTTTTTAGTCTTAAGAGCTGAAGTGGGGAAACTGCAGCTTCACACGACGCTGCAGCATAGAGGTGAGTATATACGTTTATTTTTTCTGTAATCCTAAACTTATGCTTTAAGTAAGTTCATTATAGTTGTGTTACAGCCTGAAAGACAATAGCTTCACACTCAAAAGATTAAGATAACTTACGATTATCGCTAGCAGCTGCTATAGCCGCTAGCGATAATCACTGTCTTCTCCCCCGCTGGGAGCAGACAACTGCTCTGCAGGTGGGATAGCCCTGTCAGCACTGTCTGTGTTGATGGGGGGAATCGTGCAAATTTCTTTCCTGCAACCCATGGCTGCAGGAAAGAAATTCACACCATGTATGACCTGCCTCAGTCTCTTAGCACGTTCAAAGGCTCAGTGCAAGTGAATAAAACATTCATAGAAAGAAAAACACTGGTATTTAAATATTCGATTTTTATATGCCTTTACCCACATTTTTTTAAGTTGGTGACATGTTCTCTTTAACCACTTCAGCCCCGGACCAATTGGCAGCCAAAGGACCAGGCTCCTTTTTGCGATTCGGCACTGTGTCGCTTTAACTGACAATTGCGCGGTCGTGCGACGTGGCTCCAAAACAAAATTGGCGTCCTTTTTTTCCCACAAATAGAGCTTTCTTTTGGTGGTATTTGATCGCCCCTGCGGTTTTTATTTTTTTGCGCTATAAACAAAAATAGAGCGACAATTTTGAAAAAAATGCAATATTTTTTGCTTTTTGCTATAATAAATATCCCCAAAAAATATCTAAAAAAATGTTTTTTTCCTCAGTTTAGGCTGATACGTATTCTTCCACATATTTACTGGTAAAAAAAAAAAAATCGCAATTAGCGATTATTGATTGGTTTGCGCAAAAGTTATAGCGTTTACAAAATAGGGGATAGTTTTATAGCATTTTTATTAATATTTTTTTTTTTACAAGTAATGGCGGCGATCAGCGATTTTTATTGTGACTGCGACATTATGGCGGACACATCGGACATTTTTGACACATTTTTGGGACCATTGTCATTTATACAGCAATCAATGCTATTTAAATGCATTGATTCCTGTATAAATGACAGTTGTAGTGAAAGAGTTAACCACTAGGGGAGGGGAGGGGTTATGGGCTCTGACGTGTGTGTGTGTTTTTTTACATTAGGGGGCGGAGATGACGTCTGACATCATTGATCGGCTTTCCCGATGACCGGGAACAGCCAATCAATGACAGGCAGAGTAGGAAGCGCGGGGAGAGGTTTGTTTACACAAACCTCTCCCCGTTCTTCAGCTCCGTAACCCGATCGCGGGACACCAGCGGCGATCGGGTCCGCTGGTCCCGCGGCCGGGGTCACGGAGCCGGCATTTAAAGGGCCACGTACAGGTACGTGGTTTTGCCTGCCCGTGCCATTCTGCTGACGTATATATGCAGTAGGCGGTCGGAAAGCGGCTAAACAGTACCAAGGCCTTTTTCTTCACCCCTGCATGACAGCACTGGTGATTAGTGATTGGCCACCCAAACATCCAATACTGCAATGTGAGAGGATGAGAAGCGAATCATATGCTCCTCATACCCAGAGATCTTTTCCTTAAAGTGGATGTAAACCCCAAATTTTTTTTTTTTTTTTTTTTTTAATTAAGACTTGTACCTTGTACAGTATAGGATTTCATATCATCTGTGCCCAGTCTTTTCACAAAGATTTAATCCAGCTCTGAGCAGTCCTCTTATTTTTTTTCAGTGAGATAAAAAAGGTCAGACAAAGAAATAGATGTCCCCCTTGCTGTGAGTGACAGGTGATTTCCTTATCTCATGCAGGAGTGTGAGAGAGGCAGTCTGTGTACTTCACATCCCCCCTCCTTTCTTCTCCAGCTCTCTCAGGATTGGCTGCTTCACACCTCAGCATGATTGGCCATGCTAAAGTCATGTGGTGACTTCCCTGGGTTTTGACTGGATGTTAGTGATCATGGGGCATAATCCACAAGACCAGCAGAAATCCAGTGTAAGAAATATTGATGCCTGGCCAAGGGGAGTGAAGAGGTGGGAGGGGAGTCTACTGACATCATGATTCCGCCCACCGAGCTCCGGACAACAGACCTGCCCACAGACTCTGCAGTTTTTTGGGTCTCATAACAGACAGAGGGGAGACAGGTAAGAGGCATGTATATCCTTATAGATAACTACTGCCATAGTGGTTTAGAAAGAATGAGAGTGGGTTTACATCCACTTTAATAGAACAGTGGAAGAAGAAATGGTGATTATAGATTAGGGAAGGAAGGAATTAAAGGGAACCTGATCATTTGCCCTGCAGAGTCAAAGTACAGGTTTATTTTAAGTTCGCCTTTTTACAAGTATGGTTAAAAAAAAATTTGTTTAAACATAACCAGTAACAAATTGGTATCTAGGGCGATTGGGCCGCTCCATTATCACAATCCAAAGCTGGTCATACACTAGCAGAATCATTCAAATTTTCTCATTTTAAGAATGATCATTTGATAGTCTGTTAGAGCCCTTTCATCAGTTTTAGCAGCGATTTACCGTTTTTGGGGAGCTTTTCGTGCGATTTTAACCCCGGCTAGCGGCCGAATAAAGGGTTAAAAGCGCCGCTCCTAAAGAAAAGCTGCTTGCAGGATGTTTTTTTGACGTCCTGCCAGCGCAGCGCCCCAATGTGAAGGAACTCTGGCTTTCACAGTGGGATTGCAGATGGGGCTTTTTTCGGGCGCTTTACAGGCCCTATTTTTAGCGCTAAAGTGCCTGACAAACGCCTCCAGTGTAAAAGGGGTCTTAAGGAGGGTCAAATGGATGTTCTTTTTTGACCGTAATGGCAAGAAAATTCAAAGAAGCAGGATGGGAAAAAAAATTCAAAAAAATTTCTAACAATGTATGTGTTGTTCATTAGGGAAAGTCCATTAGTTTCAAAATCAAATGTTAAAGCAAACAAAATTTAGAAGTACTTTCAAACCCCCTTCACCGGGTCATTGAATGTACTGAGAATTTCCTTACCAGTTCATTTGGAACTGGTTCCAGCACTGGGCTCCAGGATTTAGCCATTACCCATTCCAGAACGGATTGGGAGGTATGACATCTTACCCCCCTGTTCTGTAGTCCTAACACATTACTGCCTCATATATAAAGTACGGGGAGTGAGCAGGGTTTCGCTACTAGGGTTCCTCAAGAGGTTGCTCGGGGTTCCTTGAGCAATGATCAATTTCTGCCTCTCCGATAAGTCCCTACTGACACAATTGATCTAGCTATTTGCAAGATACACTTGTGGCCGATGGCCACAAGTTTAAGGTACATTTTTCCCACTGACCATCAATGTATCATGAGTTGTAGATGTAGTCATTTTTAGGCCTCATGCACACTGGACATTTTCTAAACTCTCCTAGAAGCCTTCCTCCTGGCATCAGCTTTTGACAAAAAAAAAAAAACGGACACTTGTAAAAGTGTGTAACGCATTTAGCCACGTTTACCTGCGTCAAGAATTTGGGCCTTAATTAATTTCATTGGCCAGAACAAATCATTTATTTGGGACATTGAAAGTGTATTACTGGCTGGATCACCAGGGGAGAAAAAAGGAAAAAGGCCTGAAAAAAAAGGAAAAGGAATGCAGTCATCACAACTAAGGACTGGCAAGCTGCAATTACATTACATTTCAAACTATAGGCAAGGACTACCTAGCAACCAATGTCTTGCTGCTCCTTCTATAGTGAGAAAAACTGAAGAGCAAAAGCAACAAAATAAGTTCATTTTAAAAAGGTAAAAAGGTATAGATACTAAACCAGCACCGCAGATGTGACAGCAATGTCCCTGCTAATAACTGTTGTGTATTGGTTATCTAGACCTCAGTTCACAAAAGTCTTCATTGTGCTTGGAGTGCTTTCTGTGCATGCCAACCACAGGTAGATTGGATTGGCACGGTAACCCAGCGTTGGGTAAACATTTACTCCTGGTTATAAGGGTGATATGCAGCTTTTAATAAATTGTGAGTGAACAAAGAATTCACATAAAAACTATTTATTCAAGGATACTAATGCTTTTTTATTTTGCTGGCTTCTACAAAACAGCGTAGCCAATGCAGTGAGCTAGGGTTGTATGCCATAGCTCCCAACTGTCCCTGATTTGGAGGGACTGTCCCCGATTTGGAGCAATGTCCCTCTGTCCCTCATTCCTCCTCATTTATCCCTCATTTTGGTCTGATGCATATAGATGTATATAAAATGCACTTTTTATCTATCAAAAAGTGCTTGTACTACACCAAAGTTGCAACTTTGGATGGGTGCAACTTGGATACAACTTTGGCTTTGACAAGTGATAATGGACAACTGTTTGTCCACAAAACACACAAATTGCATTGTATAACATTCAGGTATGACTTTCATGCAACTTCTGAGGGTTAACATTCAGGTCTATGGCCCTCAAGTTGCATGAAAGTCAGATCAAACTAGTGCATGAACTACTTTGAAGTCGCTGCGACTTTAAGTCATGCATATATGAATAGTTATCATTGGAATACATGGAAGGACTTGTCATGCAACTTTGATGTCTAAGTCGCACAAGTGAAAATGGAGCCGTAGGGTACAGCTTTCTAGCGATCTCTAGATAGCAGCGATGAAAACTCAATTTACTTTCCCCTTTCCCTGTAAGCTTGAATAATCACATTTCTTCTATTGGCCTGGACCAACTCATAAAAAAAAATATTTTTAGCCAATCAGAAAAGCAGAGTTATGACACAAGAAAAAGCAAAAAAGAGCTTACAACAGCCTCCATGCATAGGTAATATGAGATGTAATAATTGCATGGTTAATTCCAGCTGGCTGTGGACTATAGAGAGCTGCTGTTGACACCCTCAGTTCATTCTAATGTTAAGGCCATGTATAGATCATCTCATATCTGTGGGTACCTGAACAGCTTTTTTTAATCTAAGACCTTTGAGGTTTACATACTTTTTCCTCTTGCTGATACAAACAACCACAAAGCTACATATCGGTAGCTAAAAAAATCTATTGCTAAAAAAATAAAAAAAAGTACCAATTGTGCTACCAATGTCCTTATCAGCCTTGATCAGGCTGAGTAAAGTAGATTCTAATTAAAAAAAAAACAATTAAATCAAGCAAATTGCTTGCAGAGGTAGAGACATTCACAATTCAGCAGAAGAAATGCTCCAGCATTGAGCAGGCTACCTATTGTAGCAGAATGATGCTGCTAGTGGTTACACCAATGACAGAGGAGTTCTCTGCCCCCCTGTCAACGCCTACACTCAGCCTCAAGCCTACACTCAGCCTCAAGCCTACACTCAGCCTCAAGCCTACACTCTCAAGTACCTGATCACACTTGTGCCATACAGATTCCTCCTCTTGGTGGACCCAGATAGCCATACTTATTGGATGGAAATTATGAAAAATATGATTTTTTTCAGCCCAGGAGCAAAGTCCAGTGAAAATTCTTAGCAAAAAGGTTTGACAGAGAGGCAGGGGTTCTAAAGTAAAAAGAAAATGTAGATTCATTTATGACATATAGTGGCACCCAATACCCTCAGATTGCAGTCATCCCACTACAATTTTCCATAAGTCTATCAGTGACAGTCAAATCTCACAGGGACTATTCAAGAATTATCCTATTTGACATTGTAACTTGAATTTTCATAATGTATAAAGCGTGGAGAAAAGAAATGATCACACAATACACGCATGGATTGACTGGAGCCATCATACTGCTGAACTGGACTGTGCAGATGGGAATAAAATAGGAATCATTTGGGTTAAAAAAGCAGTATTTATGGGGCATCATGAGTTGCTTTTTCACTTGCAACCACAAACTTTTCATGTCATCTAGGTTCTCTGATCTTCCGAATCATAAAGGATGTGACCTAAGGTTACCTCAGTTTTCAAAACATACAGTGGATATATAAAGTCTACACACCCCTGTTAAAATGGCAGTTTTCTGTGATGTAAAATAAGTGAGACAAAGATAATTTCAGAAGTTTCTCCGCCTTTAATGTGACCTATAAACTGTACAACTCAATTAAAAAACAAACAGATCTTTTTTTTGGGGGGGGGGGGGGTAAAAAATAAAAAAAAAAAAATAATGTGGTTGCATAAGTGTGCACACCCTCTTATAACTAGGGATGTAGCTGTGTTTATAATGAAGCAATCAAATTCAAACTCATGTTAAATAGGAGTCAGTATACACATACCGTTATTTAAAGTGCCTCTGATTAACCGCAAATAAAGTTCAGCTGTTCCAGTAGGTCTTTCCTGACATTTTCTTAGTCAAATCCTGCAGCAAAAGCCATGGTTCGCAGAGAGCTTCCAAAGCATCAGAGGGATCTCATTGTTAAAAAGGTATCAGTCAGGAGATGGGTACAAACAAAGAATTCCAAGGCATTAGATATACCATAGAACACAGTGAAGAAAGTCATCATCAAGTGGAGAAAATATGGCACAACAGTGACATTACCAAGAACTGGATGTCCCTCCAAAATTGATGAAAAGACGAGAAGAAAACTGGTCAGGGAGGCTGCCAAGAGGCCTACAGCAACATTAAAGGAGCTGCAGGTATATCTAGCATGTACTGGCTGTGTGGTACATGTGACAACAATCTCCCGTATTCTTCAAGTGACAAGACGGAAGCCTCTATTTACAAAGAAAAACATCCAAGCCCAGCTAAATTTTGCAAAAACACATCTGAAGTCTCTTAAAAACATGTGGGAAAACATGTTACGGTCTGATGAAACCAAGGTTGAACTTTTTGGCCATAATTCCAAAAGATGTTTTGTGCAAAAACAAACACTGCACATCACCAACAGAACACCATACCCACAGTGAAGCATGGTGGTGGCAGCATCATGCTTTGGGGCATTTTTCTTCAGCAGGAACAGGGGCCTTAGTCAAGGTAGAGAGAATTATGAACAGTTCCAAATACCAGTCAATATTGGCACAAAACCTTCAGGCTTCTGCTAGAAAGCTGAACATGAAGAGGAACTTCATCTTTCAGCATGACAATGACCCAAAGCATACATCCAAATCAACAAAGGAATGGCTTCACCAGAGGATTAAACTTTTTGAATGTCCCAACCAGAGCCCAGACCTGAATCCGATTGAAAATCTGTGGAGTGATCTCAAGAGGGCTGTGCACAGGAGATGCCCTCACAATCTGACAGATTTGAAGTGTTTTTGCAAAGAAGAGTGGGCAAATAATGCCAAGTACAGATGTGCCCATGCTGATAGGCTTATACCCAAAAAGAGTGCTGTAATAAAATCAAAAGGTGCTGCAACAAAGTATTAGTTTAAGGGTGTGCACACTTATGCAACCATATTTAATTTTTTTTATTTTTACTTCCCTCCACCTAAAGATTTCAGTTTGTTGTTTAACTGAGTTGTACAGTTTATAGGTCACATTAAAAGGTGGAAAAAGTTCTGAAATGATTTATCTTTGTCTCATTTATTTACATCACAGAAATCTGACATTTTAACAGGGGTTTGTAGACTTGTTATAGCCACTGAAAGGAACTGCATTTGCAGGCAGATCTAGTACTAGCGTGGTGTTCATAAAAGTGTATGCAAACCCTAAATGAATGACATTTAATTTGCTAAATCTCTTGCCTTTTCTATGTAAAAAATAAATGAAAATAGCTTTGGCCTTTTTTTCATCGCTTCTTGCATTCTCAACGCTTCTTTAGCCACTTCCTGTCTACATGGCATTTCTCATGATGGGTTTCCTGACAGTGACAACAGTGCACCAAGCCTGTGTAAAGCTGGCCATACACTGATAACTGTTCCTTCACCCTGTAGGCTGCACAGAAAAAAAAAAAAACAGATTCTTCTACCCACCCTATATGTACCGATCTCCCCCTGAAGCTATTGCATTTTACCAGCCGGCAACACCGGCTGTCAAAATAGGCACACATCTGATTGGCTGTAACTGCTTTTTGGCCAACAAGGCCACCCATTATAGCTGGTTCCTTAGAAAATGTATACATTGTATGGCCAGTTTAATGTGTAATGAAATGGTCACTTGTAGTTTCCAGCAGAAGCCTGTGTTACAGGGTAAGGAGGAAGGGGCGGGACAACTAAAACGTCTTTCAAGGATGACTGAAGATCATCTGTGAAAATACTGAAAATTATTTCTAAAAGTAGATTAACATGTTAAAAATGAATATTACGTTATACCGGTTTCCATAGCGACCAATGGTTTATGTCACTAATGTTATCATGTAGCTTTGCTTTTCTATACTGTATTGTATGGTCTTATATCTGTATGGTTTATAACCTTAATAAAAAATATTAGTAGATTTTATGGATTGGGTTTAAATAGAACATAATTTATGCCATGTCAAGTTGATTTACACATAAGTATTAAATAGCCAGAGCTGAGCAGAAACAAAAAACAGTCAAATTGTACATGCACAGGTTTAGGCCCCTTTCACACTTGTGCGATTTTTGCTGCGATTTCAAGGAATGCCTGTGTAAGTGCATCAAAATCGGACCAAAGTAGTGCAGGAACTACTTTGAAGTCGAACGTCTTGAAGTCGTACTAATATGAATGGCTGTCATTGGAAATCATGGGGAACGACTTGTCATGCTACTTTGCAGTCCCAAATCGTGGGACAAGTCGTATAAGTGTGAAAGGGGCCTAAGCAGAAATTCCCAGTGACAGCCATACCCTCGGAACAGTAGTTGCCTGCCAGGGAAATATAGTGCTTGACTGGGCCTCCCCTTTACGAAAGATCAGCAGGAGGTGTCTGCTATGGTCTAATATCATCAGCATCATCATAGTAATTAATATCTAGTCTATTCTAACAAAGGTCAAATTAGGTGATAACCATATAACATGTAGGAGGTATCTAAAAAAGACAACATATGTGAAGAGGTCTCCAATTTTCAGCGGCTAAACCAAACAAATTGCAGCAAGCCAGACTTTTATTACTAAAACTCAAGAAATTCTACCACTTAAAAAATGCATATTTCAGCCTAAACCTTGCCAAAGTTCTCTTCTAACTCATAGCTTTGCAATCCATAACGAAAGGAAGGTGTCAAGACCTACCATACAATGTGTGTCAAGAAGACCTACCATACAATGTGTGTCAAGAAGACCTACCATACAATGTGTGTCAAGAAGACCTACCATACCGGGTGATTAAAATGTCAGAGATACCGATGGCCAGAGAAACGTCATTCTAATGTCAACTTTAACTGCAATATCTTTATACTGCTCAGTCTTTATAGCACTCTTAGTTTTGACAAAAACAATGATAACACCACCAGGAGGAACTTATTTATTGGAGCAGGGAGCAGATTTATTGCTTATGAAAATTGAAATCCTTCATTACCTGAAGGCAGGTTTGATTTAACTTCTTAGTTGGCCGTACACACATACATTTCTTTCCTTCAGCCTGTAGGTTGAACTAAAAGAAGTCTAAGTTTCCTCCATCTACACTAAACAGCACGGATGGACGGATCTTTCCTGCCTCCTATTGTATTTTGACAGATGACGCCCATGGATGTCAGAATACCTGAACAGTGAGGATTGACTGCGCTTACTGTTCAGGCAACAATATTCTATGCAGCTCCTTCGATCTTCTGATCAGTCTGTTGAGCTGATTTGTATGTGGCCAACTTTAGTTAAAAATATACTGCAGTCAGCCGATAGAGGACAACAGATAAAGCTGGACATACGCACATCAATTGTCAATCAATTCACGCTGAGTTGGCCAAAAGTCACTTCTTGGTTAGCCCCGATGGCGGCACCCGTATTGATTTCCAATCAACTTTTCTCAAAAGAGCCAGGTGGAAAATTGTTGGCCTAACAGCGCTCACACCCTGTCCAAGACAGTCACTGCTCAGGGTATTCTGACAATCGGCTCCACCGGCTGTCAGAATGTATAATCCAGCAGCAGGAAAGCCATCTATCTGCGATGTTGGTGTGGATTTAGCAATATGTTATGATTTCTTTTGTTAAGCTCATAGATTGAATGAAAAATCTATTCATCTATGTCCAGCTCAGCTATCGGACAAGAATTTTTATACTATGCTATTGTTATTATTATGATCTTAAATGGGCGTTCCAGGCCAATACATTTATTTTTTAAAAGTCAGCAGCTACAAACACTGTAGCTGCTGACTTTTAATAAGGAAACTTACCTGTCCAGCGATCCCACGATGTCGGCCGCCCCGAGGCCGATCCGTCCATCGGATCGGCTGCTGGCGCCTCCATCTTAACGAAGGGAAACAGACAGTGGAGCCTTGCGGCTTCACTGCCCATTTTCTACTGCGCATGCGCGAGTCGCGCAGCGCTGTGTGAATGGCCCCGTTGTTTTCTGGGACATGCACATGTCCCAGAAGGCAACGGGGCCGCTCACCGAAGAGGAGGAAGCGCCGCGGAATAGGAAGAGGCAGATTAGGAAGACTGCCTAGCAACAGGGGTTTCAGGTAAGTGAAAACATTTTTATTTATTTTTTATTTTATTTTTTTAAAGATTACTTTTTTTTTTTTTTTGGGTGGCCCTCCACTTCAAAGTGGTTGTTAAGGGTAAAGGTTTTTTACCTTCATGCATTCTATGCATGAAGGTAAAAAACCTTCAGGGTGCAGCTCCCCCCCCCCCCCCCCCACAATACTTACCCGAGTCCCATTTCAATCCAGCGATGTGCACGAGAGCAGCAGCTCTCCCAGGTCTCTCCCTCCTTATTGGCTGAGACACAGCAGCGGAAGCCACTGGAGGATGGAGTTTGGGATGGGACTGAGCCACGCTCTGGGTGTCCTATAGACACACAGAGGCGGCTAAGATGTGAGCACAAGTAGCCCCAGAGCAAGCAGCTTGCTGGTGGGGCACTCAGCAAGTGTGAGCAGCCAGAAGCACCAACGGAGGACCCGAGAAGAGGAGGAAGGGCTGCTCTGTACAAAACCATTGCACAGAGCAGGCAAGTATGATGTGTTTATTATTTTAAAGGAAAAAAATATAAAATAACGTACACATGTACTAAAAGCCAGCCGGTTCAGCAGGAACCAGCCAACTTTCAGTATGTGTGTACTCTTCTCTGTTCGACAGAAGTCAAACGGTCTAGCTGGAAAGACCAGCATTCAATGAGCACATGCAGCCAATGGTTGCAGACACACATCAGTGTAATCTGCAAAAGGGGGGGACGGGGGGACGCCCCCTGTCAGAATACAATAACTCAGTGGGAGAGATCCCTGCATCCGTATCACTTGTGTTGATGCAGGGATCTTTCATGCTTCTTTTTCCATTCAACCAACTGGTCGAACGATAAAAAACTGTGTGTATGCCCACCTTAACGGTAATGTCCATCATTAGTGATAAACTAAAAGAACTGATACAGTTCTATCAAAGCGTACATTATTGCAACAGTTCCTATTTTATAAACAATATATTTTCATTCTCCATGACAGGCAGGAACTGCACTTGGGCAAACATGTCACTGGACCAGCAACAAGGATCATTTTTGCTCTAACGAAAGGCACTGCATGCCAGTGATGCCATAGATGTGACAGTAGGGTACGCTGTTTACGGTTCACCCCAATACCCTTTACAGGGTACAGACAACTACATAAGGACTCCTTACATTCTGACTTCTAGCATTGTTATCCTAAGTTCTGACAGCGGTGTAATACAAGGCAGCCCTGGTTTCATCACAAGGAGATCGATGTTTACCTGACATCTTTTGCCTTTCCAAGGCTGACACTAAACAGACAGCACTTACCTTGACATTGGTTCCTTTGTACCCTCAATGCATACGTTTCCAAAAGTCGCACGGCAGAAAAAGGTTTTTAAAAGACAGCAGTGTTAAAATGGCTACGATAGATTAGGGAAGTGGTATCTTTGCCTCAGCCTTATGAGTCACACATGAAACTGAGTGTTTGTGAAGAAGGGAACGCCCATGTTGCTTGGGGCCCAATTATCCTGCTAGGTCAAACATGCAAATGTTGCAGGTAAGACAACACACAGTGCAGGATGGGAAGAGGAACGCCCTGCCCCACCTTAACCACTTACAGAGCAAAGTGCATGAGCCAGGCAGATGGAAATACTGACAGAGTAGTGACATTGTGACTACAGCATAGGAAGGCTAGGAAAAAAAATATCTGATTCATTACAACACTAGTCAATGCACATTCTGCCGCAAAACAGACAACCAAAAAAGGAGCAGCGCATGAAGGATTTTAGAACTCTGATGTGTATTAACAAGGCGGCAGTCCTATGGTGGGCATATTTGAATTGATTTTATCTGATTTTAGCAAACAATCCAATAGGAAGAATTCCCCAGTCAATCGATTTAGACTCGATATACTGTAGATTGCATTCAAACAAACTGAGCCGATCAACCAAGGCAGCAGCACTGAGATACTTTGTTCATGAATTCAATCGTATTTCAATCATTCATTTTATAGGCAGAGTTGAGCTTTGGGCATCCTCTAAACACATCCTTATCAAACTGCAGTTTAAAAAAAAAAAAATTATAATCCAATCAGCTCTGGGCCAGGTCATTCCCACCTTGCATCACATAAAAACAAGGGGAAGCCTGATGTCAGTGCCCTTATATGAACACATTCCCATATTTAGTCAATTATAGAAATCAATCATTTATTGGACACATATATTGCAACCATTACAGATTAAACCAGGGGTCTCAAACTGGTGGCCCTCCAGCTGTTGCTACAAGTCCCATCATGCCTCTGCCTGACAGTCATGCTTGTAACCATCAGCCTTGCAATGCCTCATGGGACTTGTAGTTTCGCAACAGCTGCAGGGCTGCCAGTTTGAGACCCCTGGTTTACACCAATTCTAAACTTTTAAAGCCCATTCACACTAGGCAGTGTATGCCCTTAAAGCGGTAGTAAAGCCGCTGACTTTTTTTTTTCTCTACACCTGTAAGGCCCCTTTCACACTGACGGACCGTTCAGGTCCGCCTGTCAGTTTTGACGGCGGACCTGAACGGGCGCTTCATGCTAGTCTATGGAGCGACGAATGTCAGCGATGACATGTCCGCTGACATCTGACCCAGTCCGATCCGCCAAAAGCAAATGGATGCCTCTACGTCTGGATCCGTCAATGGCGGATCGGATCGGGTGAGATCTGATGAAAACAGACACGCTGTCCGTTTTCATGCGATCTCTCCATAGAGACCAGCGGTGACAAGTCCCTCAGTGAGCAGAGAGGGACTTGTCATCCGCCGGCTCGGCGGAGATCAACGGAGAGATCTCCCACTGAGCCTGCGGACAGAGGCGGACTCCGTGCAAGCGGATCCGCCTCGTGTGAAAGGGGCCTAAGGGAAAAGGCATAATGAGCTAGTATGCAGCGCATACTAGCTCATTATGAAATACTTACCTTAGAACGAGGCGCCGGTATCTCACCCGATCCACGCCGAGGGAGCTGACATTTTCCCTCGGCGTGTCTTCAGGGTATCGCGGCTCCGGCGCTGTCAGTGGCCGGAGCCACAATGTCATCACTCCCGCAAGGTCCGGCCTCTGCCGGACTTTCAGCCGAGAATCCCCAGAGCGCATGCACCGCTGAAGTCAGCAGCTCATTGCAAGGGCAATATCTCCTAAACCGTACAGGTTTAAGAGATATACTTTTTACCTACCAGGTAAGTAAGCCTTATTATAGGCTTACCTGTAGGTAAAAGTAAAAAAAATTGACTATACTACCGCTTTAAAGTGGATCTTATATGTATTGGAGAACAACGAAACAAAAGCACTATTTAACACTTGACACCCACCAGTATTTATGTCATTACTTCGATGCTAAAATAACGTTGTTATGGCAGCAGCCAACTGCCATAACCCAGGTATCCTCTTGTTCTGTGGGCGATTGTCTAAATAAAAATGGTCTCAGTGGCAGATTCAACGCGAGACCACTTTTAGAGGCGGCAGGAGAGCCCCCACCAACGCTTTCCGGTCCTTTCAGAGCTTACCAGAGAGATCAGTAAAAGCGGAAGAGATCTGATCTGCTGGAGGGATGGGCAGGAAGTCGAATGAGGGCAAGATGGCCTCCACATAAATCTATGTCCTTGGAGGACCAGAGAGCAACATCTGATCTCACGTCCACCTCATGGCCTTAAAGGACTGATTTTTTATTTTTTTTTGTTAAAGTGGAGTGCCAAAAAAAAATAAAAAATTAAGTCAGCAGCTACAAATACTGCAGCTGCTGACTTTTAATAATCGGACACTTACCTGTCCCGGGGTCCAGCGATGCGGGGAAACTAGACCCCCCTCGTTCCCCGCTCCGCTCGCGGCGCCGGCATTCTTAATGTGGGAACCCGGCTGTGGCTTCACAGCCGGGCACCCACTGCGCATGCGCGAGCGGCGCCGTGCGCCGTAATTCAACGCTCACTCATCTGGGACACATGACAGGTCCCAGATGACTGTGCGGCGCCTACAGGAAGTGACGTTTAGCCCGGGCAATGAAGGTGGCAGACTACGAGGGACCCCCTAGCAACAGGCATTTAGAGGCGAGTAATAATTTCCAATTATTTTTTTTTACATTTTTCTATGATTTTTAAGCCACATTTTCTTTTTTGGCAGCAACCCCACTTTAAAGTCAAAATTACATTTTTTCTAAAGGGTAAATGAGAGATCTGGGGTCTTTTTAACCCCAGATCTCTAAATAAAGAAGGTCCTGTCATGCTTATTTCTATTACAAGGGATGTTTACATTCCTTGTAATAGGAATAAAAGTGATAAAAAATAAATAAATGAAAGGGATAGTGTAATAAAAAGAAAAAAAAAATCGTAAAAAAAAGAAAAAAAAAAGAAAAAAAACTTTAAGCGCCCTGTCCCTCCATGCTCGCACGCAGAAACGAACGCATATGCAAGTCGCGCCTATGTAAACGGTGTTCAAACCACACATGTGACGTATTGCCACAATTGTTAGACTGAGAGCAATAAATTCTAGCACTAAAAAGGAAAAGAATGACACTTATTCAGGAGTATGGATTGCTGCTCACCCCTTCAGAGTGAACTAAAAAAGAGAAGTTTTCCCCCCCAAAAGAGGGAAGTGGGGTTTTTAGGCAGCACAGTAGATAAAGTGAGATAATTGATACGACATAGGTCAAAGATAAAAGAAAAATTGTTTTATTTTATTGGCACCACTGTGACAATAGATTTAAAAGACATGAGCCTCATTTCAAGAATGCCATACAACAATCATATAATAAAACGTACAGTATTGCATGGACAAACAGTGCTTTTCACAGTATCATATTTCCTAAGAGCAGAAACAAGGGAAACAAAAAGTAAAACCTGACGCGTTTCAACTATTATCTGTGTAAGTCTTCTTCAGAGGATTACTTTTTTAGAAAAGACGTCTTTATCTGCTGGAATATAAAGCATAATGGTATAACATGCTTGTAAGCATGGAATAAGTACAGTCATCTCTTAGTAACTATACATGGTAAATACTGACATCAACCATTATAATGAAGCTTTATATATTTACCCACGTCTGTGTGATTGGTATTATGGGCTTCTTTACTTGAGGGTCTTTCTAAAATGATTCTCCTTCTCCATGCGGCTCCAGGGCGCTTCCCCACCGATCGAGGCGAGCCAGGCAACAGATTTCCGGGTGCAGGGCTTACAGGGGGTCACACGGGTTTTGACCAGCAGCAGCCGATTGAGCTGGGTGGGGTTCGGGACGGGGGGGGGGGGAGGAGGGGGATAGAATCCAATTCCTGCATCAATATTCCAAAAGAGGGAGAGGGTTGAAAGAGTGTTGTTCTAATTCTAATGTATAAGTTATTTATCTTTTTTTGAGACATCATATGTACGTTATATTCGGATGCCTTATCAGAGGGCTTGTCCCTCTTGCGGATAATATATAGCCTGTTGATATATGACCTATTATGGCATACATAATATGGCCTACCTATCCCATGTGCACCACTTTTTCTTCACGTGTGTATACCTTCCCTTTCCTCTTTCATTATAAATTCTATGTATTGGATGTTATTGTAAACAGACCCATGTGAGAAGTGGGGCGTTCGTGTGAGGGAAGGATAGAAGGGGGAAAGAAAAGGGGACTGGGGGGGAAGGGGAAGGGGGGGAGGGGGGGGGGACGGGGAAGGATGGGAAAAAGTAAAGAAAAGAATAAGGAGACGGAACATGACTGTATGGCGCGCACATACAACCAGGGGAGCAGGAAATGGGAAAAGCAGGGGGGGGGTGGGGGTGTGGGGGGGTGTGTGGGCGGTTGGGTTAGGGGGGAAGACGGGAGGAAGAAACAAGGGGGAGGGAGAGAAATGGGGGAGAGAGGGGGGAAAAAAGAAGGAAGAAAAGAGACCGGAGGGAGTGATGGGACGGGGATTGAGGGCAGGGTCGGGGAATAGGGAAAGGGGGAAAGAAGGAAGGGGAAAATGGTGAAGAATTGGTGAGGTACTTGTTGGTGTCTTGATTGGGAAGTGTATAGATGTGGAGTGGGAACCTGGAGTGATGAACTCTGTGCATTGCGAAATGATGTGCGAGTGGGAGTGAACTGTGAAAAAATAGTGTAAACTGTACAGTGCCAAATGGACATAGGTCGGAGTGAATGGTCAATGTGAAGAGACTGTGGATAGGACTACATGCTGAAAGTGCCAGGAGGAGGCGAGTGACGGGGGAGGGGGGGGGGAGGGGGAAAAAAGAAAGGAAAAAGGGAAATGGGAAGGGGAAAATAAAGTGGCATGGTGCAAAAGATAAAATTATGATGGTGTGTCTTGGGTATGTTTCACTAAACACATAATGCAAGTACTTAACCAAACACATGGTATGTATTTGGATACGTATGAAAAAAGACATAGTTAGTATCAATAATTACCTTGTTGGGTCAAATGCCAGAGGCGCCCCCCTTAGTAGTGTTGCTATTGCACAAATCCTAATCCCCACAATGAGGGGAGCCACAGTGCCCTCTTGGGGGACCGTGCAGGAAGAAAAGGGGTATATGTCTGCAGCGTTAGATGTGTGTCTGCAGTTTTAAACCACCTGATGGAATGAGAGATACGCAGGGTAAATACTTTGGTCAGTCATCTAAATGGGATAGTATTAGGAAAGGAAGGGAAGGTGTACTTACTGGTTCGGTGCTGGTTGGATGCGTACCCTCACATGGAGATAAAAATTACTCTCTCCTGTGGGGTATTTATGGGTATAGGCTAATTGGACTTATGAATATCAGGTGTGTGGGAGCGGATGGTAGGAGTGGGGAGTGGGCGGGAGGTGGGGAAAATGGGAGAGGGTGGGAGGGCCAGGAAAGGGGGGGGGGGGCAGCCAGGAAAGGGAAGGGCCCGATACCTGTCACTCCAACGTTCGGCTGCGGCCGTCATGGCGGTCATTGGACCGCCTCGTGTGGCCTCCTCGGCGTTCCCGAAGGCCAGGGCGGTCCCGCAATTGCGTTGTCTCCGTCGCAAGTGCGTGACGTCACGCGCTGTGCGCACGCACGCGGCCTCGCGCATGCGCACTAGCGCTAGACTGGTGTCCGGAAGACAATCGGGGATGCCGCCGGCAAGGGGGATGTTCCTCGACGCCAATTATCTGGACCAGCCAGGGCATTGGCCGAGGGAGTATATGGAGGAGACACTGGTGGAAAAAGCTCCTCCTCCCCTTGCCGTGAAGCCGTGCACCTCGGTATGACCTGAACACACCTAGACCGATGGGGGCGGATGAGAGCCACCTAGAGGGGACAATCAAGATGAAAAGAATGTTTTTATACGTGCAAAGATTACAAAGATTACAAGAATTATCCTTGCTTAATGGGCATAGTGATCTAAAAAAAATCCCTCCTAGGCGACGAGGACCTCCTCGTGTACACGAGCCATATCAAACTATGGCTACGGTACATTGATGACGTCCTCGTCGTCTGGGAGGGACCAGAAGAAATGCTGCTAGAATTCTATAATTATATCAATGTCAATGAATACAATCTAAAATTCACGATGACACATGACCCAAACAAGATCACCTTTCTTGATGTCCAATTGGAGCGTAGTCACGAAAATAAAATCTCTACAACCCTGTTTCGGAAAAGCACAGCAGGAAACACAATTCTCCATGCTGACAGCTTTCACCCCAAACCTCTTAAAGATTCGATTCCTTATGGGCAGTATTTGCGTATTCGCAGAAACTGCTCTGAGGAGTCCTCATTCAAACTAGAAGCCAAAAATTTACAGGCTAGGCTACTAGCACGCGGCTACAGCCGCTGTTGCCTACGGAAAGCCTATAATAGAACCTGTACACAATCTCGCAGCGATCTCCTCACAAAGAGAACCGTAAGGAAGAATCATGATAATAATTTTACCCGAATTATTCTTCAATTTTCGAAACAACACAATGAGATCAAAAACGTTATTCAAAAACACTGGAGCATCCTGACAGATGACCCAAAAGTGAGTAATTTCATCCCCAACAGCCCTTCAATTACATTCAGAAAAGCCACATCGCTTAAAAACAAATTTGTACAAAGCGAGTATAAGAACGAGATAAAGAGATTGAAACACTGTGTGACCTTTGGCTCATTCCCCTGCGGCCACTGCTCGTGTTGCCGGTATATAAATCGTTCAAAAACCTTTTGTCTCCCAAATGGGACTATGTTCAAGCCACGGCACTATGCCAATTGCCAAACCAGGGGTATAGTATATTTGATGTCCTGCGAATGTGGGGCTTATTATGTGGGGAAGACAAAGCAGGAGTTCCACCGCCGGATGTCCAAACATGTCTACTCGATGCAGATAGGCAATCACTATCTGCCTTTGGGTCGTCATGTGGTCGTCAAGCACAGCTACAGAATGCCCAATATAACATTCACTGCCATCGATCGGATACATATCCCCGATCGAGGTGGCGACTGGAACAAAACACTTTTACAGTGTGAGCAGAGATGGATCTTCAATCTAGATGCCACCTCACCACCCGGACTCAACGAGTCCATTTCTTTCGCCCCCTTTTTGAAGGGGTTCGTTTCAGGAAAAACACAATAAAAGTAATCAGTTCATTCCCCCTCTGGGCCTACGGGTAGACATGTTTGGACTAACAGCATTCCGGGGTGGGACTCCTGCTTTCCCTTCATAACCACATAGTTTCACAATACTCTTTAGCATGGTATTCCTTTATATGTATTTATGCGCCTAAGTTTTCATGTCTATTAAACATTAAAATTGATACTTCATTCTTTAAAAATTCAATACAGTGTGTACTATGTTTTACATGTATTGTCAAAGATTAGATGGCAACTATATGTGTACTGATGGAGAACGATCTTGGCATTTTTTTTTTTTTAGATCACTATGCCCATTAAGCAAGGATAATTCTTGTAATCTTTGCACGTATAAAAACATTCTTTTCATCTTGATTGTCCCCTCTAGGTGGCTCTCATCCGCCCCCATCGGTCTAGGTGTGTTCAGGTCATACCGAGGTGCACGGCTTCACGGCAAGGGGAGGAGGAGCTTTTGTGTCTCCTCCATATACTCCCTCGGCCAATGCCCTGGCTGGTCCAGATAATTGGCGTCGAGGAACATCCCCCTTGCCGGCGGCATCCCCGATTGTCTTCCGGACACCAGTCTAGCGCTAGTGCGCATGCGCGAGGCCGCGTGCGTGCGCGAGGCCGCGTGCGTGCGCACAGCGCGTGACGTCACGCACTTGCGACGGAGACAACGCAATTGCGGGACCGCCCTGGCCTTCGGGAACGCCGAGGAGGCCACACGAGGCGGTCCAATGACCGCCATGACGGCCGCAGCCGAACGTTGGAGTGACAGGTATCGGGCCCTTCCCTTTCCTGGCTCCCCCCCCCTTTCCTGGCCCTCCCACCCTCTCCCATTTTCCCCACCTCCCGCCCACTCCCCACTCCTACCATCCGCTCCCACACACCTGATATTCATAAGTCCAATTAGCCTATACCCATAAATACCCCACAGGAGAGAGTAATTTTTATCTCCATGTGAGGGTACGCATCCAACCAGCACCGAACCAGTAAGTACACCTTCCCTTCCTTTCCTAATACTATCCCATTTAGATGACTGACCAAAGTATTTACCCTGCGTATCTCTCATTCCATCAGGTGGTTTAAAACTGCAGACACACATCTAACGCTGCAGACATATACCCCTTTTCTTCCTGCACGGTCCCCCAAGAGGGCACTGTGGCTCCCCTCATTGTGGGGATTAGGATTTGTGCAATAGCAACACTACTAAGGGGGGCACCTCTGGCATTTGACCCAACAAGGTAATTATTGATACTAACTATGTCTTTTTTCATACGTATCCAAATACATACCATGTGTTTGGTTAAGTACTTGCATTATGTGTTTAGTGAAACATACCCAAGACACACCATCATAATTTTATCTTTTGCACCATGCCACTTTATTTTCCCCTTCCCATTTCCCATTTTCCTTTCTTTTTCCCCCTCCCCTCCCCCTCCCCCGTCACTCGCCTCCTCCTGGCACTTTCAGCATGTAGTCCTATCCACAGTCTCTTCACATTGACCATTCACTCCGACCTATGTCCATTTGGCACTGTACAGTTTACACTATTTTTTCACAGTTCACTCCCACTCGCACATCATTTCGCAATGCACAGAGTTCATCACTCCAGGTTCCCACTCCACATCTATACACTTCCCAATCAAGACACCAACAAGTACCTCACCAATTCTTCACCATTTTCCCCTTCCTTCTTTCCCCCTTTCCCTATTCCCCGACCCTGCCCTCAATCCCCGTCCCATCACTCCCTCCGGTCTCTTTTCTTCCTTCTTTTTTCCCCCCTCTCTCCCCCATTTCTCTCCCTCCCCCTTGTTTCTTCCTCCCGTCTTCCCCCCTAACCCAACCGCCCACACACCCCCCCACACCCCCACCCCCCCTGCTTTTCCCATTTCCTGCTCCCCTGGTTGTATGTGCGCGCCATACAGTCATGTTCCGTCTCCTTATTCTTTTCTTTTCTTTTTCCCATCCTTCCCCGTCCCCCCCCTCCCCCCCCTTCCCCTTCCCCCCCAGTCCCCTTTTCTTTCCCCCTTCTATCCTTCCCTCACACGAACGCCCCACTTCTCACATGGGTCTGTTTACAATAACATCCAATACATAGAATTTATAATGAAAGAGGAAAGGGAAGGTATACACACGTGAAGAAAAAGTGGTGCACATGGGATAGGTAGGCCATATTATGTATGCCATAATAGGTCATATATCAACAGGCTATATATTATCCGCAAGAGGGACAAGCCCTCTGATAAGGCATCCGAATATAACGTACATATGATGTCTCAAAAAAAGATAAATAACTTATACATTAGAATTAGAACAACACTCTTTCAACCCTCTCCCTCTTTTGGAATATTGATGCAGGAATTGGATTCTATCCCCCTCCTCCCCCCCCCCGTCCCGAACCCCACCCAGCTCAATCGGCTGCTGCTGGTCAAAACCCGTGTGACCCCCTGTAAGCCCTGCACCCGGAAATCTGTTGCCTGGCTCGCCTCGATCGGTGGGGAAGCGCCCTGGAGCCGCATGGAGAAGGAGAATCATTTTAGAAAGACCCTCAAGTAAAGAAGCCCATAATACCAATCACACAGACGTGGGTAAATATATAAAGCTTCATTATAATGGTTGATGTCAGTATTTACCATGTATAGTTACTAAGAGATGACTGTACTTATTCCATGCTTACAAGCATGTTATACCATTATGCTTTATATTCCAGCAGATAAAGACGTCTTTTCTAAAAAAGTAATCCTCTGAAGAAGACTTACACAGATAATAGTTGAAACGCGTCAGGTTTTACTTTTTGTTTCCCTTGTTTCTGCTCTTAGGAAATATGATACTGTGAAAAGCACTGTTTGTCCATGCAATACTGTACGTTTTATTATATGATTGTTGTATGGCATTCTTGAAATGAGGCTCATGTCTTTTAAATCTATTGTCACAGTGGTGCCAATAAAATAAAACAATTTTTCTTTTATCTTTGACCCATGTCGTATCAATTATCTCACTTTATCTACTGTGCTGCCTAAAAACCCCACTTCCCTCTTTTGGGGGGGAAAACTTCTCTTTTTTAGTAAATTCTAGCACTAGGCCTCCTCTGTAACTCTAAACAGGTAAACTGTAAAAAAAATTAAAGTGTTGGCTATGGAGATTTTTAAGTACCATCATTTGTCACCATTCCACGAGCATGTGCAGTTTTAAAGCATGACATGTTAAGTATCTATTTACTCACCATAACATCATCTTTCGCATTATACAAAACAAATTGGGCTAACTTTACTGTATTTTTTTTATTATTCAAAAAAGTGTATTTTAAATGGCGTTTGAAAGACCACTGCCGAATACGGTGCGACATAAAACATTACAACGATCGCCATTTTATTCTCTAGGGACTCTGCTAAAAATTATATATAATATTTTGGGGTTCTAAGTAATTTTCTAGCACAAAATACTAATTTAAACTTAAAAGTTCCAGTAAAGGCTTGGTCTTAAAGTGGTTAATTCGTTTTTTGTATTCAATGCAAGCTCCCCCATCTATCCATGCGTCCATGTTTTATTTTGCTGAGGGATCACTTTGAAAACCCCCCCCTAGCATTTCTGGTAGTGGCCATCCTATGTAAGGGAAGATGAGTCATGTAGCACGAGGGTCGGCAAGCTGTTGATTACAATTGGCCCATCGGCCTTGGGCAGCTGACGGGTCATTCGGCAATGCAGCCCAGCACACAGTCTGCCGCTCTCCTCTTCACTGCAAAGCAGAGTGGGATGAATCACAGTACTGGATAGAGGGCAGGGGCAGAAGCTGCTAGAATTAACTTTTCACATTAACCAGCAGGTGATTGGTTGTGGGCAGTCTTAGCAGCCAATCACAAGCTTGGTAATGTAAAAAGTTAACTCCGGCAGCTCCCGCCCTCTATCCAGTACTGTCATACTTCCTGCTCTCCGCTCTGCCATACACCAGTGTAAAGAGAGTGCTACCTACACACTGGTGTGAAGAGGACAGAGGACACTGCAGTGGGGGGGAGGGATGTGTGTAGGGGACAGAGGACATCGTATTGGGGGGAGGGAGCAGACAGAGAACACTAAAGTAGGGGTTAGGGGACAAAGGACACTGCATTGTGGGGGGGGGTGAAAGGGACAGAGGACACTACAGTGGGGGGAGGTGTAGGGGACAGAGGACATTGCATTAGAGGGGCAGAGGACATTGCATTAGGGGGGCAGAGGAGACTACAGTGGGCGTGTGTGAAGGGGGACACTGCTTTGTGGGGGCACAGGACACTACAGTGGGTAGGGGGTTGTGATGTGAAGGGGACAGAGGACACTGCTTTGGGGAGAAAGAGGACAATACAGTTGGGGGGTGATGTAAAGGGGGACTGAAGACACTGCTATGGGGGGGGGGGCACAGGACACAGCAACAGTAGGAGGGGCAGAGGACCCTACTGTAGGGCGAAGGGGGGGGGCAGAGAGGTCTCTACTGTGGAAGGGGGGGGGATGATGTGAAGGAGAGTGGTGAACGCTAGTGGGAATGGACGGGGGATGCACAGGACACTATGTTTTGCTTTTATTGGGCGTTTGATAGTTATTTTTTCAACAGGCGCCCCCCCCCACCCTTCCCCCCCAGGGGGCTTTGATTTCCTTCATGTTGTCCAGGTAGATCGCAGCCTCTGAAAGGTTGCCTACCCCTGATGTAGCATTTACTCCATGGAATCCATCTGCCCTTAGCTCAGGCATGCAGGCAGGAAGGTGTGCTTAGCTAAGAGAGTCCCTCCTCCCATCTTGAAGACCCCAGGGATGTATGACATTTGCCTAGGCATAGAAACCAGAAAGTAACTGAAGAAATTAATAAAAAAAAGTTTAAAACAAGTAAATACAATACATAGTTACATAGTTCGCTAGGCCGAAAAAAAACACAAGTCCATCCAGTTCAACCATAAAAAAAAGAAGATACAGTATAAAAAAAAAATACAGAAATACAGTATAATATAACTTCCTATATATTTACTAACAGCATAAGGAATAAAAATAGTCAATGTTGATTGAGAGAGTGAAGTTCCACATTACTATGTTTTGGAGCAAAAGGAGTATGGCCAAAGCTTTTTTTTGGCCATCCTTCTCTTTTGGGTCACCAAAGTACATTTACATTTGAACGCCTTTGACCCAGAGTCAGCTGATAGCGCTATTGCCTGCTATGAGCTAACTGGGCAGAGCCGTGCCAGGCGGGTCCGCCATAGGAGCAGAGCAGAGAGCGGCGACTAACAGCCACTGATCTTTGCGCTGAACAAAGCGAGAACTGAATGAACAGCAGCGGCCATATGATCACACAGATGCTGCAGCGTGGAGGTGAAGACACAGGTCTGTGTTTACATCCCATACTTCTCCTTTAACCCCTTCCCGCCTGCTCCAGCATCCCTTTAAACAGTTCAGAAAGCCTGAGGGGGAGAGGACAGTTAAGCGTTGGCGATTATGTGACCAATGTCACAGTGGTCACATGATTGGAGTCTGGTCCTGCCGAGGTCTACCCCAGAGCTGCCTTTTAGCATGTTGTCAGCACAAACATTGGCCGCCCAGCGACACATAAATATAGCGTGTGAGCGATATAGCCCACCCTTTTGCTGCCGCGCATATGTGTTGGTGGTCATAAAGGGGTTAAGATAACAGATTTAATTGAGGGCTCACACTATGTGCAGAGACATGCGTTTTATTGCACTAGAAAGTGCAGGTCTCTACAGAGCACAAGGTAAACAATTGCTTTGTATGTGCCCTGCCATCACGTTAATGGAGCCCTCGGATTCACTAGCAAGGGAAACAGTGCCCTGCATTGTAAAATGCAAGGCAACGCCCCCCAAAAAGCTGGAACCCAATGAAGCAGTAGCCCACCAAGGAAAATAGATTGTTTTCCTGTGCAGGTAGTGTGAATGAGCCCTCAATGGACGGCCCAACACACCTCAGAGAACGAAAAATGTTTTGGCTTGCAGCACTTTCAATGCAGGTTCAACTGGAAGGTGCATTAAGGTACCATGCAGATAGAACAGGATAATGCCAGAGTAATGCAGAACTGCCCGCTTGTCCTAGGGAGTAGACAAGTGCAATTCATTTCGCAGCTAATGGAAATTCAGCAGAATTTTGCATCTTTCGGACATTCGGAATGCATCCAATGGGGAGGGGGGGGGGGGAATTGGGTAAGTTTTTCCGTTCAATCCACTGGTTGAACAGAAAAAAAATGGACTGATCTATGGCAAGCTTTAGAAGAGAACTGAAACTGCAGCATACTCAGTAGATGTGGCAATAGCCAGTCTACACAGCCTCAGGCTGCAGTGCGGTCACAGACAAGGAGGGAGGAACAGTGAATAGCAGGGTCAATCAGGTTTTTTACAATCTACAGAAAAAGAATACTCTAGTGGCAATGTGAGTTTTATTAACATTTAGCTGTTTGAGAACAGTTGATTCCTTCATGCAGTAGATTAAGCAAAGGAATCAAACCCAACAAAACCCCAGACAAAACTTTTTTTCAGTTTGGGGAAGCGTGCGTAAGGTTACACCTCTTTCAGCCATTATTGACTTTGTCCCCATTTTAGGGATTCCCCCCCACTTCTTTTGGTTGAAGTTGGGCTTTAATCATAAAGAACGTCAAGTTCAAATATTTGTGTTTTTATATGTTTAAATTAACTAAAATTACAAGCCACTAGGTTAGAGACCAATTTACACTTATATATAGCAGCCGCTAGCGATAATTGCAAGTAAAACCCAGCATGCTGGTTGTACCCAAGTTGATCAATCAACTTGGTACATTCAGCCTGCCCATACATGGGTCAAATCTCCACCGGCCCAGCAGGAATCATGTATGGCCTGCCTTAGATTGTAAGCTCCTTGAGGGTAGGGACTGATGTGAATGTACAATATATATATATATGTAAAGCACTGCGTAAATTGACGGCGCTGTACAAGTACCTGTAATAATAAATACTTGATCAGCCACTCCCCGATAGTCATTGTGTGATCTGTGATTTGCTGGTGCTGTAAAGCCTCCCTTCCCAGCCCTGTACATGCATAGCCTGAACTCCATTAACATAAATGGAAAGTCCATACAGAACTTATCAACCAAGTGATGTGTTTTCCAGTTATGTACAGTTGTTTTTTGAGCGGTATATATATATATATATATATATATATATATATATATATATATATATATATATATATATATATATATATATATATACACATACACATACACACACACACACACACACACACACACACACACACACATATATATATATAATTGTTCACCAATCCACTCTATCGCAATTTCGCACTTCATTTAAAGTCCCACCCCCGTTGCTCTCCTCTTTTGATCATTATAGGGATGGAAGAACATGACCTTACCAGGCCAAGTTCTTCACTCAAAGTCCCAAGGGATGGAAATAGGTGGCCTTACCGGGCCACTACTTCATTTAAAGTCCCTAAACCTCTCCTATTTTTGCCATATATATATATATGGCAGAATTTAGGTGCAGAACTGGGGAGATACTTTTCAGCACTGGACAGATCATTCAGCAAAGACTATCAGGAGACCTAAATTCACCTAGGAGGGGCCAGAATTGGGTTGTATCCTTTAAATGTCTCTATCCTTTATTTTAGCAAGTGTCTAGAGTCTAGACCAGCCTTTCTCAACCAAGCTTCTGTGACACCTCAGGGTTCCTCAAGCAACTTCTACCTCCCAGGAAATCAATGATCTTTTCAGGTACATGCAAGGGGGCATTCTCCCCACTGCTCTACAATGTAAGGATTATTCTTCTAACACTGATCACCAGTATAAGGGGGAACCTCTACATAGACCATCAGCGTTAAGCTGACCATACACTAGTAGAATTTAGTTTGAGGGTTTTCATATTCATAACATTTATTTGATTTTCTAATTGGGGTCCAATCGATCATTTTTGACTGCTGTGATGAGAAAATTCGAAAGAGCAGCATAGAAAAATGTTCTCAAAAAAATTATTTCAAATGGTGTATGTGGCGATCATTCCAGAAATTCCATTCATTCCAATATTGAGTATTACAAGCAAATGTAAAATTCGGCATACAGTAGTTCTGAATCTGTTGGCATTGGTCGACAGCATGAACTGACAAGATCTTTCATACAAATGTTTATTTGAAAATCTACTAGTGCATGGCCAGCTTTACAAAGCCCTTTCCAGTTAAAGCAGGTGTAAACTGTGGCTCCAGGTCGTACTGACCTGGAGCGCGGCAATCACCTGCTAGGAGTCAATCAGGTCGCCACCTCACCGTTTTGAAATCCCCTGCAGCTTAATCTCCAAAACCTACCTCATCAGGAGGTACGTTTAGGAGCATTCTAATTGGTCGGTGCCGGCCAATCAGAACCCTCGTAGCCTGTCCTGTCACCGCAGGCGAAGAGGAGAAAAAGCCGCGGGAATTTCAAACCCCCGGACCGGTGCAGCGGCGATGCGATCTGTCAATGCGTTTGATCACCAGACTCCAGATTAGCGGGACCAGGTGCGATGGGGTGGGGGTCCAGTGTAAGTTCACTTTTTCTGTAAAGGTGAACTTGCACTTTAAGTTAGAACTAAGCCCTCCCATGGCATGCTGACATCTTTCCCTGGTCTTTTTTCCAGGTTCACGCGCTCTGGCTGTGTGATTGCCCGAAGCCACGATCACATCACTCCTGCGCAGGGTACGGGAGCCCTCGGTTCCGGCACAAAGTTCTGAAGTTCCGGCAAGGTATGCCGGACCTTCAGAGCGCATGTGCCAGTGATGTCACTGGCTGCATGCAGGGTGAATATCTTCTAAATGGTTTACATTTAGGAGATATTCATTTTACCGGCTTACCTGTAGGTAAAAATTAAAAAAGCGGGCTTTACCACCACTTTAACATCAATGTGAGGGAACACTACAACTTTCATTGTCCAAGTTTCTTTTCTGGCTATTATTCTTTTTTTGTTTCATTATTAATTACTGAAACTATTATTGTTACATAGAGCAGACCTGGGTGTCAAACACACTACATTCCTTATTATTCCCAATGTTTATTCATTACTGTTCACTCTAATGTCTTATGATCTGTAGATAAAATAATCATTAGTGCCAGTTGCCTGAGACCTGAAAGGTATGCAGGCCATACTTGGGTCAAATTCCGAACAAATTTTCTTTAAAAAAATCTGAAATTTTGTGATCCGATGGTGCCACCATTCATTTTGAGATTTGACCAAACAAGCCTTCAATTTAACCTCATGTTGCTACAGAAAATAAATTAAGTGGCCGGGAATCTTCTTTTCTTTCCAGGTCACAGCTCATGCGCATTTCTTTTTCGATTATATTTTTTGCAGGCTTCTCCCATCATTGATTAATAATTATTTGTTTTTCAAAAAATTTCCAACATGCCTGATCACTCAAATTCGATGGCTGCATGAAATTCGGCTGTAGCTGCGGTCCACGGTGTGAAATTCAAACGAAAATTCCTAATTACCATTTTCAAAAGAAAATGCAGAATTTCGACCCATGTATGGCCGGATTTATTTTACATGTTCCTCTTTGTTAATAAGCTTAAGAAAGGCTCCTCTAGAGCAGGCTGTAACTTTCTAAAATAAGCCACAAAAATGATCAGGTGCCTGATGAAAGGGACAACATTGTGGATAAAATGACAAATAGGCAAACCAGTGGACCTTAGCTGCTAGGACTCCCTCCTGGGGAGAAGAACCATAAGAAAAAGCTGTAAATAAAATCCATAAGCGCTTAGGTCCAAGTGTAGCTGTGTTACTTGTATTACCTGGCATAAAACATGGGAATACCAGTTTTGTAAACAAGAAGTAGTAGTTTATTAAAGTAAAAACCTTCAAAGGCCATGCAATCACATGTGTCAGATGTTATAACCAACCTCCGAGGTAGTGTAGTGCTTGCTTATCCACAGTTGGAAAGGGTCTGAGATGTGTTTCACCACTCACAAGTTCCAATGGGGATGTGTGTGAGCTGTGCTGGGCAGGGAATTCCAGATGCACTGTGAGAATGGCTGTAGCGGTGCTGGAGAGATAAACAATCGCAGGCTGTGGCAATTTACCCAGTGGAGACAACACTACATGTTTCGCGCTACTGCGCCTTGTCAAGTCATGTCTGACTTGACAAGGCGCAGGAGCGCAAAACCTGTCGTCATAGCGACGGGACCAACGCGTTTGGCTTGCTCTCCAAGTGTTCCCTCCTGCCTGGCTTCCACTACGGCTTCTATCAGTCAGGGCAGCGAGAGACGTCATCGCTAGATGCCGCCACCAGTGTTGTCTCCATGGGGTGAATTGCCACAGCCTGCAGTTCATCTCTTCAGCACCGCTATGGCCATCCTCACAGTGGCCCCCACACAGCTCCTGGTATTCCCTGCCCAGCACAGCTCACACACATCCCCATTGGAACTTGTGAGACACATTTCAGACTAGGGGTGCAACGGATCAAAAAACTCACGGATCGGATCGATCCTCGGATCAGAGTCACGGATCGGATCATTTTTCGGATCAGCAAATAATAATTGAATTTGCAAAAACCTGTGAAAATTCCTCACCATATAGTCCCCACTGTAATATCCACGTCATCTCCCCCACTGTAATATCCACGTCATCTCCCCCACTGTAATATCCACGTCATCTCCCCCACTATAATATCCACGTCATCTCCCCCACTGTAATATCCACGTCATCTCCCCCACTGTAATATCCACGTCATCTCCCCCACTGTAATATCCACATCCTCTCCCCCACTGTAATATTGGCAGGGTATCGCAGAGTATTGGCAGGGTATCGCAGAGTATTGGCTGGGTAATGCAGGGTATCGCAGAGTATTGGCTGGGTAATGCAGGGTATCGCAGAGTATTGGCTGGGTAATGCAGGGTATCGCAGAGTATTGGCTGGGTAATGCAGAGTATTGGCTGGGTAATGCAGGGTATCGCAGAGTATTGGCTGGGTAATGCAGGGTATCGCAGAGTATTGGCTGGGTAATGCAGGGTATCGCAGAGTATTGGCTGGGTAATGCAGAGTATTGGCTGGGTAATGCAGAGTATCGCAGAGTATTGGCTGGGTAATGCAGAGTATCGCAGAGTATTGGCTGGGTAATGCAGAGTATCGCAGAGTATTGGCTGGGTAATGCAGAGTATATGCTGGGTAATGCAGAGTATATGCTGGGTAATGCAGAGTAATGCAGAGTATATGCTGGGTAATGCAGGGTATTGGCTGGGTAATGCAGGGTATTGGCTGGGTAATGCAGGGTTTGTTTACAAGTGATCGCTCCGTCATTTGATGGAGCGATCACATTGTAAACAGTGGCCGGGTGTGCCAAGATGGCCGCCGCTCCGGAGCTAGGCCGAAGCCGTGGCCTTTCCTAAGGCCGCCGGGTGTACCAAGATGCCCGCCGCCGCTCCGGAGCTAGGCCGAAGCCGCGGCCTTTCCTAAGGCCGAGGAGCGCTCCGCGGATCGCGGGGTGTGCCGATCCGAACGGGGTGACCCGTTCGGATCACGGATCGGCGACGATCCGTTGCACCCCTATTTCAGACCTTTCCAACTGCAGATAAGAAAGCACTGCACTACCTCAGAGGTTCGTTATAACATGTGACACATGTGATTGCATGGCCTTTTAAGGTTTTTACTTCAATAAAGTACTACTTCTTGTTTACAAAACTGATATTCCCATGTTTTATGCCAGGTAATACAAGTAACACAGCTACACCTGGACCTAAACACTTATGGATTTTATTTTCAGCTTTTTCATATGAAACTTTCTAAAAGCTACAAAACTTACACAAAATAGAGAGTTTTAAGGGTATAGGGATTTCCACCCCTCTCTGTCAATCTCTCCACTGGCTTCTGACTGCCCAGCAAAAAAAAAATAATCAAAATACTAACATACAAAGCCATTTACAACTCTGTCATGAGCTACATCACCAATCTTGTCTCAACGAATCACCGAAACCATCCTCTCTGCACTTCCCAATACCTCCTGCTTCGCTAACTCTCTTGTCTCCTCCTCCCATGCTTACCTCCAGGACTTCTCCAGAGGTGTTCCCGTCCTCTGGTACTCTCTCTACTCCCCTCAGCTTGTTTTTCTCCTACTCTGTCTACGTGTCTGTGATCCCTGAATATACTTCAGGTAAGCCTATTCTGCCTTCAGCTAACTGCATCTTATTTCTCTCATCAGCTCAGGCCTCACAGTTATTACCCTTTTGTTCCACCTGCCCCTCCCTAGTAGATTGTAAGCTCTCTGGAGCGGGGCCCTCCTAACCCTCTTAAATTGCATTAATACTGTACTGTCTCCCTTTGTATAGAAAGGCACTGCACAAACTGTTGGCTCTATATAAATCCTGTATAATAATAGAATTCCATGAATGTGGAAACTCTGATATACAAATGCATCTAGCCTTCCATGTCTCAAAGTTGGTGAGGCCACTGATCACAGAAATGGTCCACCAGGGAGGTAAGAGGAAGCTTTACAGTTACATATAAGAGTGCCCCAAGTTTTAGGGTGCTTGTGAAAGCGTTTGAAGGATTCATTCCTTTGATTTGATTCTACAGCTTTTAGAAAGTTAGAAAGAGAAAATCTTGACTACAACCTTTCATCATTTCTAATAGCAACACTGTTTAAATGTAATTTTGGCTCCGTTTTTGGAGGATCGGAAGGCTACGAATACAACATTTGGAACATCCCCCAACACACAAAACTATTTGGTGTATGTGCCAACCCTGCTTTAAGAACACTGGGAATCACCCTCTATCTGTGTCCACACCCATCACTGGCAGTTAGGACAGGCTGAAAAAAAGTGCCCACACATACCATCTCATCATTTTTTTAAATTCATGTTAAATGTTAGACACAATAGGGGTGCACAAACTTTTATTTATACCAAAGGAAGCCTGTATAGGAGGGAATGTTTTAGGCTGCCATTGGTGACCTCCTTCTGAAGATGACAGCCATCATGATTATTAGACATCTATACTTTTAATGGACTATCCCAGAACAAGTACATAACTAGTGAAGCCTGACCAAAGTCAGGGTCCTAATATGCTTTTGTGGTCCAGGTCATTAAAAATTAAAAAAAACTTGAACTGACCAAAAATGCTTCAAAATGTAACAATGCTGTTACAAGTGCAGACATTCAGCAGTACTTGTGAAAGGGCTCATTTATACGGGCATATGGATCAGTACACCGTGCAGAGGGCTGTGTTTTTCCACCCAAGCGGCACAGGTGGTCCAGGCAGCTGGTTAAAATCAATGACAGTTTGATGGCTGTACAGATCTTTGTGCACATCCTCAAATGTACATCTGCGTGGGATCGATGCACAGCTCTAAACGCAGTCTGTCCTGCACAGATATACACCCAGGGATGCGCGTGAAGATCATTAAATATCACTGCAGTCGCCTGCCTGTCATTAACAAGGTGGCTGTGTTGGCCACCTTCCTCCCGGGCAGATGAACACAGCCCTCTGTGTGGGTGTACTGATCTGTGCACCCACCCATGTGAATGAGCCATTAGTCTTGAAAGCGACTATCATGAGAAAAAAAAGTATGGTGGCTGCCACTGCTAGCCTTCTTTTTAAAAATGCTAGCTGCCTGGCTGTGTTTTGCTTTCATACTTTTGAGTTACATACTCAGAACAAGCATACATATGCCAGAATTTCTTATCTTTAGTTCACAGGCTCAGAAAGCACTGATGCCAACAAATTGCCATTGAGAACTATCACTCGATAAAGGAGAGGTCAGCAATGGCAGCCCCATATTTTCTCATGATAGAGTCACAAAATATATCCCCTGTGGAGCCTCTAGGATCCCAAGTCTCATGCTGTGAATGGGGCTTAATGTATTCCCAATTGAAATGTTGTCCCTCTTCCTGTTACTAATGAACTATTAATTGTTAGAATTATGAAATACCAGAATTTCAGGAGGCATTAGAGCAGGGGTCTCAAACTGGCGGCCCTCCAGCTGTTGCAAAACTACAAGTCCCATTAGGCATTTCAAGGCTGACCATTACAAGCATGACTCCCACAGGCAGAGACATGATGGGTCTTGTAGTTTCACAACAGCTGGAGGGCCACCAATTTGAGACCCCTGCATTAGAGGCTCTGGCATAACGCTTGAAAGACGGGGGGGTTTAGGGATGGTGATGGGGAGAGGTGGGTGAGGTCCCATGTATGGCCTGGGCCTAGGACCCAAGGAGGCTCCGTAGGGATTTATTTGGGAAAAAAAAAAAAAAAAACTTACACACACATTGTTGTCTTAGGCCAGGTTGACATTAAAGAGTAACTGCAGTCTGCTCACATATATTGTAATAAAAACATCTTTGCCATTCCGAAGCTTTCCTTCAACCACTTTGCATATTCATTTTATATATACTGTGATTCCGTACTTGCCAAATATCCTGCAGAAATCTTCCTCCACTGAGTTGGCTGCAACCATTTTAACTGAAGCTGCTGCCTGTTCACTTCCTGGATTTAGACAGACACACAAAGGCTCACCTCCAGCTCTGCAGCCCTTATTGGCCCTCTTATGACTCATTCCCCCCTCCCGTCCTGGCAAACTCTCACAAGAGTGAGAGAGCTGTGTATAATGTCATAAGCCTAGGCTAATGACCAGACAACAGGAAGTGGGCTGTAGAAGGTATTTATTGGCAGAAAAAATTAAGTTTTACTATCCAAAGTTAAAACAACAACAAGGGCAGAAGATTTAATAGATGGAAAGATGAAAAAATGACTGAAGGTGTGCTTTAAAGACAAAAACAGCCAGGGAACTAGCATATTCAGAACGTAAGATCAGCCATAGCAGCCTACTTATTCCTCTCAACACAAGTTTCCTTTAATAGAAAGAGTTTTTGTCCTCAAACTGCACTAAAGTTCTTGTAATGTTGCCTGAAGAAATGTAAGCGAGTGTTGAGCAGAACTCTTCTGTAATGTACTGGAAAGGAAGGGGCTTCTATACAATGGTAACTTTAGCATATAGCTGTTCTGGAACAGTCACTTCCCTTCTTGTGGTAGATCAAGCAAACGAAACAAACTCTCAGATAAACCAGACAGGAAGAATGTGTAAAGGGGGCAAAATGACAACGAAATAGAGCTACACAGAAAATACAAAAGTGTGCTTTCAAATCACCAGAAAAAAGTATTAGAATTATATTATTTTTACACAAATACGATCATAAATCAGGAGACCGAATAGTTTTGCAACATTTTCTTCTTTGTTTTTAAACCATTTCATATTTCTTATTGTTTAAATAAAATAAAAAAATGTGTTTTTCAAATAAAATTGCAAGATTTTGCAGAGCATTATCAGTTATTTCTAAAGAGATCTATTACAGTAGAGTTAGCTGCCTGTGTATTTTTTTTTTCTTTCAGCAAAGCAGCTAAGATTGGCCTAGTAAACTATGAAAAAAGTAGCCTAGGGCTCTAGCTGCTGACTGGAAACCAGAAATATAAAAAATAGTCATACACAATATTTAACTGAAAAATGTAAAACAACCAATCCGCTGCTCGGTCTCCGTCACTGTGGAGCGGAGTTTGTCCATATCTTGACGTATGAGGCCTACATCCATCTGTGCTGCCTCAATCTTGGGGATAGGGGTAGATTGGCAAGTAGCGATTGCCGCCATCACCTCCGCCAGCCACGGTGGCCTAGAGTTAGCTGACTCCATGGGGTCCGTCTGCGAGACCACGTGGAAGCAGCGCCTGGATTGTCTCTCCACATGTGCACAGGGAGATGACGGCGGTACCTCAGCGATGGGGGGAATTTAAGCCTTTCCCCCTTACTGGACTGCGCGCCCGAGGAGCTGCGCCTCATCCAGGTGTTGTCAGGCCAGAAATTAGGGGATTATATCCCGTGGATGCGGATGATATCCAGAAAACCAGTGGAGCTCGTGGAGAATGCAGCCGCTCATGTCGCCATCTTGGACACGCCCCCCCCCCCCCCAAATGGAAGTTTTACACATGTGCAGAAGCAGTAAGACTCCGTTCAGAATAGTGTAACTTGTCATTTGATTTTGGACACATAAAATCGCATGACAAGTCGCAGCTTATAGATTTCAATGGCACATGTTCCTAACTATGCAACGTAAGTCGCAGCGACATTAAAAAGGTTCCTGCACTACTTTTATTGCAGCTTTCTTGCGATGTGAGTGCCAAAGAGTGTAAAGTTGCATGAAAGTTGCACTCAGAGTTGCACTAGTGTGACTCAAGCCAAGGCCTGAGAAGTTTGTAGCAGTGGCTGTGTGGCTCCCTGTGGACTGCACAGAATGGATAAGGTAGGAGCATGGACAGGTGAGAAAATGACTAATGCGGCGTACACGCGAACGGAATTTCCGATGGAAACAGTCCGATGGGAGCTTTTCATCAGATTTTCCGACCGTGTGTATGCCCATCGGTCTTTTTCTGTCGGAACTTTCGATTGAGAACCTGTTCTTAATTTTTCCGACGGAAAACCTTTCTATCGGATTTTCCGATCGTGTGTATGCAATTCCGACACGCAAAATTCTGACACATGCTCAGAAGCATTAAACTTCCCTTTTATAGTGCAGTCGAACGTGTTTTATGCCGTGGTGTTATTGACCGTCGGAATTTGGTGTGACCGTGTGTAGGCAAGACAGTTTGAGCGAAATTCCGTCGGAATTCCGACGGGAAAACCATCAGAGCTTTTTCCGACGAGAATTCCGACCGCGTGTACGTGGCATAAGACGGGGGCAGGGGGAGATTTTGTAAAGAATATCTATAAGAAAGCACAGGTATCATTTATCCTGCAATCGTGGCCCGCTGTCCATATGCAAAATTTAATAATTTAAAGTAATACAAAAAAAATGTTGCTTTGATCTAGTGAACTTTTCGGTTACAACAGTAATCAAACCGGTATTGTCAGAATAAAGCTTACTGCAGTCTTCCCTCAAACAAATATTTGCCTGAAGGGACTTCTGGTCTTTCGCTTGCTACAGTTAATTTAACATGTAATGTACTTTCTATCAGCCATATGTACAGGCAAAGTGTTTGTGCAGAATGCATGCACCACACTCTACTCCTTTCACTTCTGCTTTGTTGTTAACATTCAAATCCAGAGGAGAGCTGTCTCATGTTACAGTTCACAGTTTGCTACCATAAAAGCAAAAATCAGTCTGGATGCTTTATTGATAATTTTACTTTTACTAAAAACACATATTTAAATAGCAAATGAATCAATATACAGTATGCACTGGTTGGATTTGTCTGAGGCCTTGCACCCCATGGGAATTAGTAATTCTTGTTCTCTGTGACCGATTATCATACAGAGCACAACTCCTTCATTTTGCACGTTCATCAGGCTCATCTTCTGAGTGCTAAAGTGGTTTTATTTGACAGATTAAAGTGGCTGTGAAGCCTTAAGGTTTTCACCCTAATGCATGCTATGTTATAAGGTGAACCTGAGCCGATCCAGCGATGTGCACAAGTGTAGCGGCTCTAGCAGCTGTCGCTCTCCTCGCTGGACAGATTGATAGCAGAAGGAGCCATTGGCTCCCGCTGGTGTCAATCAAAAGCTGTGACATGGGAGCAGGGGCGGAGCAGAGTCCTGCTCTCTGCGTCAATGGTAGGGGCACCCAATGAAATAGAGGGGCTTGGAGCGCCAGCGGGGGACCCCAGCAGAAGAGGATCGGAGGCCGCTGTGCAGAGGCCGTTGTCTCATATGTGCTGCCAGCACCATTCTGTGTAAATCCTGAACAGCCATGTGCATTGTTATTTTTTTTATTAAAAAACACAAAAAATTTGCCTTTTAAACTGCAAATTTTATTTATTGATGCTATAGATCACATATGTTAAACACAAGGCCTGTGGCTCGAATCCGGCCCACCATGCCATTTCACGTGGCCCTTGCACCACTCCTGCAGCAGCCCCCCCTCGTCTCCACCTTCACCTTGTCCCAGCAGTCAGCAGTAGAGAGGAGAACAGAAATCCTCCACCAGATCCTGCGCTTCTGCATGCAGCATCAGCACCCCTTGTCTCGGCCTCCCCTGGTCTCAGCATTCAGCAGACACTGGCAGCTGACCCCAGCCCTCCTCCAGACCTTTCACTTTCTGCTTCCCAGCTCTCCCCCCAGCAGCACAAAGTAAAGGTGCACTGTGATGTAAGGGATGGTGGGGAGCTCTTGACTTCTTATTGTGGGGGGGGGGGGGGTTCTTGACATCTAATGCAAGGGGGAGTGAGGGTGCTCCGGACATCTAGTCTTACAGATACAACAATGAAGTTGAGTTTGATACCCCTGCTATATTATATATATATATAATATATATATATATATATATATATATATATATATATATATATACACACGCACACACACACAATTTAGGAGGACTAGAATGGTTCTGCTGGTACATAAAAAAATAAATAATGTTTTTAACATGTTTTAAAGATTTAAAAAAAAATAAAAAATATTTAATATAATTCAAGATTTTGCAGAGTGTTACCAGCTATTTCCAAATCGAGAATACAACCATAACAGATATACACACACAATGACTTGCACCATTGCTCACATCTTGTATGAAAACAATATTAGTGCACTTACTGACACTGAAACTGAAACGCACTTATACACTGTACAAATGAAGAAGTTACAAAGCTGTCACAGCATACAGATAAACAGATCTTTGCTTCCCCCCAGAATATAAACATGTCTAGCAGTGCAGCTGCTGCAAATAGCTGTGGGCTGGAAAACAAGATGCTCCGGGGTTTCATGATGCATCATGCAGCAAGTTTTTACCTTGGTTTATGTTCAAGGTTAGAGTTCCAAACTAGGGAAACCTTTAGATATTGTACAGCAAATGGATAAGGCGGTGCTAAGAGCATGGTAAAAGGCAACCATAAACTGTTGCCTGAAATCAAGTAAATCTGTTACTTTGCCTTGTAGAAGTATAGTGTATAATTCTAATGCCCCGTACACACGATCGGACTATCCGGTGGGATTGTCCACCGGACAATCCGACCGTGTGTGGGCTCCAGCAGACTTTTTCTTCCCCAAAAGACCGGCGGACTTAGTAAGAAGTTTCGACTCAAAATTGTCCGCCGGACTACAATCCGGCCTTCTGTGTGCTAGTCCGCGGGACTTTTAAAATATAAGCAAACTTGCCGACACACGGCGTAAAGTCCGTTCATTTAGAACGTGATTCCAGGTAGACGGGACTAGCGAAGGAAGTCAATGCCGCCTCCATCGGCGAGATTGACACCTCGCTAGCCCCGTCACCTGGTATGGATTTAAAGGGGAATCCCTACGCCGAAAAATGTCGTGGGGGTCACCCCAAATCCATATCAGACCCTTATCCGAGCACGCAGCCCGGCCGGTCAGGAAAGGGGGTGGGGATGAGCGAGCGCCCCCCCCCCCCCCCCCTTGAACCGTACCAGGCCGCGTGCCCTCAACATGGCACGGTGTATTTTATATATAATATATAGGGGTGTATTTTATATATAATATATAAAAAAAATTCAAGAGGGATTGCTGCACAAAAAAGTGTTATAATGAAAAAATTTAAACATCCAAAAGTATCCAGGCAGTCATAGTAGTAACGGTTTCGGGCTAGTACAGATTACGTCCTTCTTCAAAACGTCATGCCTACGAGTGACTACATACAAAGTACAAAATATATATTACTTTCACTGTTTCACAGTATAAATGAACCCCATATTAGTAGCGATTATCTGCTTTTTGTGTGCTATAAAGGGCTAATTTTAGTTATTTTTTACCCCATGATGACAGGTAAAAAAAAAAAAGCATGCTGCTGCTAAACTTCTTAGGCCTGGTTCCCACCTATGCGTTTTTTGGTGCTTTTTGTGGAAACGCACTACAGTTCATTCAACATGGTTTCCTATGTGACGCGTTTCCATATTATCCGATTAATTTAAACAATAATGGGCCAACTAATCGATTACAAATATAATCCTTAGTTGCAGCCCTAATAAGAAAACATCAGGTGGTTTAACCTTGCAGCATTCAAAGGTGTCCATACACCCACAGATTTCTTTTGTGCAGCCTGCAAGCCAAATGAAAGAAAACCAACAGATTCCCCCATCCACACTGAACAAATCTGGGGCTATTGCATTCTAATAGATGGCATCACTAGCTGCCAGAATACCAGGACAGAGCCTACATCTGAGTGGATGCAATCACTGTTCGCCCAGCAATACTCCGCCCGTCTCTTTTGATTTTTCAATTTTCGAGTTGAAATTTGCTCAGTGTATTGCAAGCTATAAAAAGACTGAAGTATTTGAGTCTATAAAGAGTCTGAGTCAGTTTTTTATGTCTTAACATTTATGAGATTGTAATGCTTTAATCATTTGTATAAAAATTATATTTTACAAAATGAACATTTAACACAGGATACAGAGCATTAAGAGATTTCTAAAAAGAAAGCACAGCAGTAGTTTTTCCCTTTTGTCTCTCGTTAAGTGCCGGTTCACATTGGTGCGATGCAAGAACCCTGCAAATCCAGTGCGGGTTCCTGCATCGCACCTGAATTGCACAGTGGTTCACACTGAGATCTGCGAACCGCTGCGGGTGTCAATGTAACGTTAACGACACCCCCAGATTGGTCAGCAGATCTCAGTGCGTACTGTGAACCAGTGCAGGAATCAGATCACATAAGTGTGAACACCCATGCGATCCGATTCCAGTGCGGACCAAAAAAAGTGTCCTGCACCATTTTGGTGCAAATGTGAAGCGATTTCAACCAGTTTGTATGGCTAAAATCATATCGCACAGACATTGCATGTGATCTGAACAGCAATGCAGTGTGAATTACATGCACTGTCTGGCATCGCACTAGTGTGAACCGGGCCTAAAGCTGGCCATACACTAATAGAATTATGTTTGAAATGTTTTGTTTTGTTTGTTGTAAGCCCCGTACACACGGTCGGAAAATCCGACTACCAAATCCATCTGATTTGGTCCGACGGATTTAGTCCGACACTGGTGTTGCATACACACGGTCGGACAAAGTTGTCGGAAAATCCGATCATTCTGAACGTGGTGACGTTTGTTGCCTACGACGGGACTACGTAGAGGCTAGTAGCCAATAGCTTTGGTCTTGTAATGTGATCTGAGCATGCGTGGCACTTTGTCCGTCGGAATTTGCTACACACGATCGGAATTGGTGTGATCGGACTTTGTTGTCGGAAAATCTTTAGAGCAGGAGATACAACTTTGTCCGTTGGACAATCCGATGGAAAATGTCCGATGGAGCCTACACACGGTCAGGATTTCCGACAACATTGTCCGATAGGACAGAATCCATCGGAAAATCCGACCGTGTGTATGGGGCTTTAGACTAAAGTGATAAAAATATTTGAAGTTGCAGGGTGGAACTTTTTCCTCGAAACAGTGAATGCGGTTTTCATTCAGGAAAGTCCATTCATTCCAAAACAGAATGTTAAAAGCAATGGAGGAGATTTTAAAGTCCTTTCAAATATTTAAAAAATGTTATTTAGTAAATTGTGCAATTATAATACAGTTTGCAACGACGACACGCTGGACATAAATTGACAGTGTTACAATAAAATATTAAACAGAAGTAATGGACTTCAGGGCAATATATAATGCAAATCAGCCATCAGGCCAGGTAGCATGTACAGTCACAATAGTAACAAACAAGAGTAACAACCCGAAGCATCTCAATCAAAGTACCACAACTGATGAGCGTTGATGTACCCCCCTGAGCGGCAGTCCTACTCTAGGACATTACAATAAATATCAAACGGGTTCCACACAATGCATTATTTTTCCCAATTTGAACTTGGGTAACTTAACAAAAACAAAGGGGGACCTCTTGCACCCTTTATGAGGGGGTCAAAACAGAAGACAGGACGGAAAGGGGTAAAAAACAAAAAAAAAAGGGGGGGGGGGCTGGAAGATAGGTGGGGACATTAAAATCAAACAGGGGAATAGAGGGAGGGGGGGTTAATATACTGCACCATCTGCACCCATCCCCTCTCCCCTGGGCTGGGGGGGCAACTGAGGGCTACAGCACGTCGCTAATGCCGCATACACACGATCGGAAATTTTCGTCGGAAAAAGCTCTGATGGTTTTCCCGACGGAATTCTGCTCAAACTGTCTTGTCTACACACAGTCACACCAAATTCCGACCGTCAAGAACGCGGTGACGTACAACACTACAATGAGACAAGTTCAATGCTTCTGAGCATGCGTCAAATTGTTTCCGAGCATGCATAGGAATTTTGCGCATCAGAATTGCTACAGACGATCGGAATTTCCGATCGAAACATTTTCCGTCGGACACACACGGTCGCATTTTCCGATGAAAAGCTCTCATCAGTCTTTTTCTGGCCGGAATTCCGATTGTGTGTACGCGGCATAAGTGTTGGGCTCTACATGGGGGGGGATCGAGATCAGACAACACATCAGTATACTAAGACATGCAAGTAAAAGCTGTTCATGGCAACCAGGTATCTCTAAAATTGATCCTCTCTTCCATGAAGAGACACTGTCAAGCTCTCCAACATTCTGATTTAGTCAAGTGTGGTAAACCAATGTTTTAAAGTTGGCAGGGTAGTGAGCTTCCAAAGGTCAGGAGCACATGCCCAGGCAGAATTCAGCAAATAAACTGTTAAAGACTTTTTGTAAAGACGTAAAGGGCACAGTTTAAAAAATCCCAAATGGTCCGGGCAGAGGTCGACTGATGTCAGTTGTTTGACTATGTTCCCCACCCCCATCCAGAACTGGATAAGCAGAAGGTACTGCCAAAAAATATGTAGAGGCATGCCAGGCTCCTTGTTACAGCACCAGCAAAGCCTAGAGACTTGAGGGTAGATGCTGTTAAGTAGCACATAGATAAGAGCTTGTAGCCCTGCTCCTAAAAATGGTTGGCGATAGATTTATGAGCAAGAATGATGATCCTATCGATTTAATGTTTCAATCAAAAATTTGTAAATCTGGCTCCCACTGACAAATGTATGGAGAAATGTAATTTCCACAGATATGGAGAGAGGCTTTTTGAAGAGAATTTTTTAACAATGACAGCAGTCGTGGCACCGATGGTGGGGTGAGACTTGAGCAGTTGGTAATATTTAGGTGCGACCCAAGGGAGGGCAGATAAGGCAATTAGTGAGGCGTGCTATTCAATTTGCGCCCATAATTTGGACCAAAGCAATGCACACCATGTTACCACCCTGGACAGATGTAAGGCTCTATAATATAGTAATGGGTCAGGTAGACCAATTCCACCCCACTGCTCAGGTAGAGTAAGCAAAGTGTGACGGGTCCTAGCTACTTTGTTCCTCAAATGAATTTAGGCAACATGGCACGGAGTGAGAAGAAAAAGGATTGGGGATTGGTAATAGGTAGAGCCTGAATAAGGTGTAAGATCTGGGGGAAGTGTTGTCATCTCAAAAGCGGTACATCTGCCGAACCACGCAAGAGTAAGGATTTTGTTGGAAATGTGAACGCATTTTTGTCAACAGTGGGCGAAAATTGGCCTCATACAATAAGGCCAGGTCCAGAGTAAGTTTGATACCCAAATACCTCATAGAGGATTGAGCCCATTGAAATGAATAGTGGCATTGCAAACTAGTGATAAATCAGAGAGAAACACTCAGGGGTTCTGACTTAGAATAATTTATAGAGGCGTTTGAGAGGTCACCATGATAGGCAAAAAGTTGAAGCAGTCAATGTAAGGAGTTCTGTGAGAAAGAATATGAGATTATGTGCATAGGCAGCGATCTTGTGCTCCATGTTTGCAACCCATAGCCCCCAGATCACTGGGTCTGATCTGACTATGCCTAAAAAATGTTCAAGGGATAAAATAAAATAAAGATTAGTGGGAACAGGGACAGCCCTGTCTTGTCCTGTTGGATAGGGGAAAATATTTGGAATGCGTTTCATTGACCCGTATGGAATCAGAATTTTTGCACAAATATTAGTGCAATAATTATTTCAAAAGTCTACTAGTATATGACCAGACTAACATAATCTCCATACAACCACGTCTGATCAAAGCAAGCAAGGAGAGGGTAACTCTCCTATAGAACACTCTCCTGACTGATTAAGCTCTGTATACAAGTTGAGCTTCAGCTATTTAGTTCTGTAAATAACAGACTTCTTTCGCTAAGCTGTTCAGGTTAGTCTGGTATACACACAAAACAGTCTAGAGTGCCACCTGCTGGTTGCAGTCAGAATATATAAACTATTGATATTTTATACCGTAGTTACCGTATATACTCGAGTATAAGCCGACCCAAATATAAGCCAAGGCACCTAATTTTACCACAAAAAAAATGGGAAAACTTATTGACTCGAGTATAAGCCTAGGGTGAGAAATGCGCAGCTACTGTAAATGGAAAAAGAGGGTCAACAATGCCCATTTGCAGCCTCACTGTGCCCATTTGCATGCCTCACTGTGCCCATTTGCATGCCATAGGTCCCCCAAACTCGGAAGTTAAGGGTTCCTAGACGCCCCCTAGCTGCAGCCAACATTTGGGGTCTCTGGACCCAAAGGGTCCCAAAATGACATTGCTGCAGATGGACACAGTTGAACGAATTTGGGGCCCTGTATCTCGGGGCCACTTAGTGCTAGGGACCCCAAATTTGGTGTGCAAACCCAGTGGAACTAGCACTACAACATATCCAAATGGGGTTCCTAGCACCAAGTGACCCGAGATATGGGGGCCCCAAAGTCGGTTTGGAAAATGTTAAGCACTTATCTGCAGCAGAGAATGGATATGTTGTAGTGTTGGTTCCACTGTGTTTGCACACCAAATTTGGGGTTCCCAGCACTAAGTGGCCCCGACATACGGGACCCCAAAGTTGGTTCGGAAAATGTCATTCTCTGCTGCAGAAAAGTGCTCGACTCGAATACAAGCCGAGGGGGGCATTTTCAGCACAAAAAAAAACATAATACAGTAGCCCCCTATAGTGATTCATGACCTGCAGTGGAGAACCACAGTGCCATTTGTCACAGCTGGTTTATTTTCAATAGAGTGTGGTTTCAAAGAACCCTCCAAAGAGCATAATGCTTCTACTTATACAGGGGACTGCTGCTTTGTGTTATTACACCTTGCAACCAAGTTACTTTAAACAAAATGCATTTCCCCTTTAATTTAATTTCAGATAGAGTAAGGGAGGGTTTTAACCCCTGTCAGTTTTTTTTGCCCTACGTCCCATTGAGATTTCCCTGCACTTTCTATCCCATAGCCAAAGCAAAAAGTGAGAGGAAATTCCTCCAAAGTGAGGGAATCCCTGGTTGTCACCAGAACTAGTGTCCCCATTGGAAGATTTTCCCTCCATTCTTGTTCTGGGGACAACCCAAAATGTAGGGATTTCCTTTTAGTTTCACTTTCAGCAATACCAGTAAGCAGGATAAATAGAGGGTGAATCTTCGTAATTGGGATACAGATGGCAATAAAAAAACCTGACAGCTGTTCTAGCCCTTCTCTACTCTATTCAATGCAAGCAAAAAAAAAAGAAGTTTTGCCTTTATAATTTAACAGAAGGCCCTTTCATCAGGACCAGCATTTAAAAAGATAGGGTACCTTTTTTTTCCTTACACAAAGGCATATGGCACAGCATAGGTTGCAGAAGCTGGTTTTCATTCGCGCCTGTAGCTTTCTACTTGTTTCTCAGACGACATTTCAGCCTGCTGCTTCAGAAGAAAGGACTTCTTGTGAAAAGAGTTTTGCAATCTCCTGACCTTGACTGTGATGCAAGCTGTGACTACACCTCAAAGCATCACAAGACACGGAACAAACAAGCGTCTACTCACTTCTCTGCTTAAACACTCATATAGCAAGTGACAATTTATCTGACCCACCCAGACGGTTTCACTGTACACCTACCTTCACTTGAATGTGAACTGCCAACTGTGGTAGAATCTTTGCCACCAGGCACTACAACCGCGGCAGTGTGAACTGACCTGACCAGTTGCCATGTTAACTTGAAACAGTCAAAGGGCGGTGGAACCACAGCTCAAATACCTATTTTTACTACCCCCAATTAAAAAAGACCTTAGATAGGCCAACTGCAACTACAGCCACAAAAGGTGCACAAAAAAAAAAATATATATATATAATAAAAAAAGAAAAAAAAAAAAAAAGGATATATTTTTTTTACAGACTACTAGCACTGAAAAACATACTTTAAAAATGTCATATTGTCCATTAATCTATGTCTAACCAATATTCATGGAAAATGCTCTATTCTTGTCACTTAGTATTTACAAGACAAGACTGAACTCCGTATTCTACTAAAATTCTGTGAAATAATTACTGGATATGTCTATAAAACTGGTCAGAAGGTAACAGCTATACCAGTGTATGCTGTGATCTGCCAGGCCAGCGCATAACCTTAATAATCTTAAATCAGAACTTTACACTAAACAGGAAGTACTGCTTTTAAAGGGGTTGTAAATGTTCGCTTTTTTTTTTAAATTACCAAACATGTTATACTTACCTCCTCTGTGTAAGGGTTTTGCACAGAGTGGCTCCGATCCTCCTCTTCCGGGTCCCTCAGTGGCGCTCCTGGCTCCTCCTCTTCTCAAGTGCCCCCACAGAGACCCGCATTCCATGGAGGCACTTGTGCGGGTGCACTCCTAATTTTTTTTTTAAAAAATGCATTATTTTTTACTACAATAAATATCCCCACAAAATATATAAAAAAAAAAAACATTTTTTTTCCCTCAGTTTAGGCCGATACGTATTCTTCTACATATTTTTGGTAAAAAACATTTTTTTAAAATGCAATAAGCGTTTATTGATTGGTTTGCGCAAAAGTTATAGTGTTTACAAAATATGGGATAGTTTTATGGCATTATTAATCATTTTTTTTAAATTAGTAATGGCGGCGATCAGCGATTTTTATCGTTACTGCGATATTATGGCGGACACTTTTGGCGTGATTTTGGGACCATTCACATTTATACAGCGATCAGTGCAATTAAAAATGAATTGATTACTGTGTAAATGTGACTGGCGCTGTAGGGGTTAAGCGTGTCCTAGGGAGTGATTCTAACTGTGGGGGGAGGGGCTGTGTGTGACACAACACTGATCACCGCTCCGGATTACAGGGAGCTGTGATCAGTGACAGTGTCACCAGGCAGAATGGGGAAATGCTTGTTTACATTAACATTTGCCTGTTCTTCCTCCCCGTGAGACGATCGTGGGTATTCCCGCGGGACCCACAATCGTGCTCACAAAGCTCCCGGCAGGCGCGTGCGCCCGCAAGCCGCCTCTTAAAGGGCAACATACAGGTACGCAATTCTGCCTGTACGTGCCCTTCTGCCGACGTATATCGTCGTGAGGCGGTCGGGAAGTGGTTAAAAATTAGCAGCAACAGTAAATCGTTTGCTTGTGGCTAAATATTCTGTTTAATGCCTTAAAGCTCTATTCATCACCCACAATTCTCCCATAATGCATTTAGAGAATGACAGGAATAACCCATGGGTCCACTAGAACAGTCCCTTCTTTATGCCAACCATACATTCCTGCTGAATCAGTCAAATCTCTTTCCGTGGTTGGCCCTGTTGGCACCACCTAGCTTGGCAAACAACATTCCACACCACACATAATATGCACAAATGACCAGTGTCATATCCAGGATATGGCACATGTCCTGTGTGCCACTTAAAGGGGGGTGCCCCTCAGGGAAAAAGCCAGGGGAGTTCATGGGTGTGCTATAGTATCCCCGGAAATTCTGCTAGTAGAGTAGCAGATTATTGCACTTTTAGTTTAGTGTGAAATGTCAGATTTCCAGGAATCTATTTAATGGTGATAAAGGGTGTCATGTGTTTCCATGATGCAGGCAGGACAGCTTGCTGTGCCAATTATAAGGTTGGGCCCTGGTGAGAGGGAGGCCTCCAAAGACACCGATGTGAGGGGGTTGGTGGCTCTCAGTGCTTGCCATAGACACTATTTTCTGCAAAAAAGCCTCTGCCAATGGTTGACTGTTGAAAGACCCCATGATCTGCTGCCCCTGACAGACAGTGCAATGGTATGTGTACTATATTCTGACATAAGTTAAAGTGAACCAGCGCCCAGATCATGCACAGGATAGTATTTATATATTCTAAACAAGCAGTAAAAGCACTTGTAACAAGCCTTCATTCATCTCTGTATCTATAGGCACAGTGGAGATTCAAAATTCACAACACAGGCAAAGTTGGCAGCCTACTATCCCTCTAATTTACGCAAACAGCAGATGTTCCTAAACTGTCTTTTTAGACTAGACAGTCTTTTATGTGATCTTTGGGAAATTCTGAAAACAAATAACTTCACAGGTAAAGCATCTAAAGACATTAGGGGTGGCTTATTGTAGTGCCTCTTTATTGCTTGTTAAGAATATGGAAATGGGTTAATGTGATTAGTATGGGCACAGGCACACTTTAGGCCTCATGCACACTGGACATTTTTACAGCAGCTATTTTTGGCTCCAGACGTTTTTTTCTACAGTCAATAATCTCCCCATCATGTTATCATATGTGTCCATGCACGCATAGGCTGTTATCAGCAGTTTTTGGCCGGGGGGTTTTTTTGGTTTTAAAAAAAATCCCAAAACTAGTTGGTTTCCGAGAGGAGTTTTTCAGCTGTTTTCAGCTGTAAAAACACTCTAATGTCAAAAAATGCAGATAAATGCTCAAAAAACACGGCTCACTGGCGTTTGTTTTTGATCCATTGAAAAAATAAATTTTTCTTTAAAAAAAAAAAAAAAAAGAAAGAAAAAAACACTAAAAGCGGAAAAAATAAAATGAATAAATGCTAAAAAACGCTATTGCAAAAACTCACTGCAAAGCTACTGGCGTTTTTTATAACGTTATTTTAACGTCCAGTGTGCTTGAGGCCTCAAAGGTACTTTTTTTGAGCGTTTATCTGCGTTTTTTGAGATAGTGAAGTGTTTTGATATGGACATCGTGTCCTTTGCGTTCAGACATTCTGCTGTGTTTGGAGAAAGTAAGATACATTTTTTTTGCAAGACATAGTTTCTACTATTCACTTAAAAATGTACTTCTTGTTAGCTACACCTATTCCCAAAGTACTCACGAACAGTTTTACTTTCACTTCACGCATCGGCAGATAATCCTGGCTGTTCATTTATTTTACATTTAAATATTAACAAACCTGTAAATAGGCGTGCTTCATCAGCACTACTCCCTTTCAGTGATGGTGCAAAATTGTCTCACACAGTAAAACAAAGCTGGACAAATCCGAGGAGACCAGCAACCAACGTATCTAAAATGAAAAAACACTCTCCATGCACTTTTCAACCCTATTTGAATAGAATTCACTATCTTCTTATGTAAAAGCAAACCCTAAAAACAGAAAACTGAAGTTAAAGCAAGTTATATCCAACACCTTAAGGGGCTTTCTCACGTCAAACTAATCTACTAGAATTTTTTTATTAGTTAAGTACCGGTAAATTTATGTTTTTTGGTGGGAAAGATTTTGAATGTTTCTTCTGTGAAACTCCTTTCTACAAGGTAAGTCTGCCATAATGTGCAAGTAGGTTACGCATATGGCAAAGGCTACTGCAGCCCGTCCAATGAAACCCCTCCAGTACATTCCCCTCTTCCATTTTTCCTTTTGATTTGATAAAAATCTGCAGAAGAACCTCAAGAGAGCCATAGACATGGACCATATCCTCAAAAACGTAAAAAAAAAAAACAATATTTATGTATCAGTACTTAAAAATTGCACTTTGATTTGCTACATATCTAGACCAATACAGGGCTGAAGAGGCCTGTCCTATAAGGCCTCATGTACACCGTTGCTGGTAAATGGATGTTTAGACCCCTTTCACACTGAGCCGCCCAGGGCGTCAGTGGTAAAGCGGCACTATTTTTAGCGCCGCTTTACCATCGTTTTAGCAGCGCTATTTGGCGACTAGCGAGTCGGTTTTAACCCCCACTAGTGGCCGAAAAGGGGTTAAATCTGCCCCCAAAACACCGCTGCAGCAGCTCTTTGCTGGCAGTATAGCAGCTCTGCCCCATTTTTTTTCAATGGGCAGGAGCGCTTTAGGAGCGGTGAGTTCACCGCTACCCAACGCGCTCCAAAGATGCTGCTGGCAGGACTTTTTCTGACGCCCTGAGAGCGCACCGCTCCAGTGTGAAAGCCCTTGGGCTTTCACACTGGAGTGAATGAAGCCACTGTGTTTCAGGGCACTTTGCAGGCGCTATTTTTAACGCTTTAGCGCCTGCAAAGCGCCTCAGTGTGAAAGGGGTCTTAGGAGCAGTTGGGCATTTTTTTCCAACTGCCCCTGAACTATCCTCTATGTTATCTTATCAGTACATGTACACAGGGTCGTTTACAGTGGTTTTTAGGCATTTTTTGGAACACAAATAAATACGTTCAGAAGCTAAGTTTAGAGGCATTTCAAGCGCCAAACGCGGCTACACTTTTAAATGGAAACATTTTTATTTATTACTTTTGAGCCTGGAAAATTCTAAAAAACACACCAAAAACTCAATTCTCACTGTATGTAAGCTTGATATATACCACGTGATATTCCCCTCATCAGCCAATTATGCTGTACAATACAAGACTTGCATTACTTGACACTGAAGTTGAGTCACCAACAGACGTTCCTCTAGTGGCATGCTTTACCTCATGTTGGTGTCCATGCAAAATAGACGGAGGTCTAACCTTTTCCAAGAGAACGTCAAAGGTGGCAATTGACATGTGTGTAAAATTAAAAGATTTCGCTGGGTAATTACGCAGCTGAACATAGATATTAGAAAGGTATCCTGTGGACATGTATTGAGCCATCAATGGATGTGTCCAGTAGCGACGAACTCTGGTCCTCTCACGCAGTTTTCTACGTCCACTTACCTATTTCTCCCTGTTGCTAGGTGGTCCCACGAAATCTGCCTCTTCCATAGCCCGGGCTAAAAACGTCACTTCTCTTGGCGGCCCGGCTCGTTAAGGCTCCTGGGAGATGTGTGTCACCATTTCCCAGGAGTCTTCGAGCAGCGTCGAGGGCTAGGTTGCCATAACAACGGGACAGGCACTTCCGACACCCGTTATGGCAACCCGTATACTTTGCAGCGCCGCTACAGGGTATTACTGCGCATGCGCGAGATCGTGTGAAGAACGGACGGTGCATGCTGGTCGAGCACCGTATCCCGGAGGAGGATGCCTGTGGGCTTCACATGCCCACAGGCAAGATGACAACCGTCAGGAGATGGTTTTATAACTTTATTTAGTTGGCGAAAAAGGCATGCAGCATTAATTCTAAAAAGGAACACGTGAGTTCTATATTCTTTTATACTAATGATTGTCATTATGGAAAAAAAACTAAAAATTTTATAAACAGTGGAACACCACTTTAACAAACCAACCAAAAAAATAACAGCTACCTACAAGCATCACTGCTTTCTCAGCTGCTACTCACACTGTTCTCTCACAGAATGGCTGAAATAGTTAATACTTGTTTTTAGTGTTTTCTAATCATTTGGGAGGGTCTCCTGAGGTTATCTTTAGTAAACGCTTCTGAACGCAAATGCGGCTAAACGCGGCTTGTAAACGCTGCTAAACGCGTTTAAACGTGGATTACTAGCTGTGATGTTCCAGCGTTCAGGAGAGGTTGAGAAACGTCCCGTGTACACGAAGCCTAAACATGTCTACACATATTTTAAGACCTCATTTACATGGGCCACCTGTGTTTAACAAGAGATATTGATCTGGGAAATATAAACAAACGTTATCCTTTCCAAATCCATTTCACCTACGATTAGATGTACTGGGTTTAGCTGCAGAAAACCAGGCTAAATGGTTCCAGAACGCAGAATGTTTGTGTAAATACAGCTCGACTGAATGCAGTTAGATGCTGCTGAACATCCAGTCATTGTAAAGCATTACAGATGTGTTTAGAAGCTGGCTCTAAATGCATCCGAATGCATGTATTTTGACTTCTGTATGTATGGGGCCTAAAGAAAACACATCTAAATCGCAGGGGGAAAAAAAAAGTGATCTGTGAAGTATGAAAGTTGATCATTTCTACTGAATGGAGCCAAAAGGAAAAAAAAAAATTTAATAATCTTTGTTTGGTTTAGAAGAAACTCCTTACCATGACCTCATTTATAGAATGATTTATAAGGAATGCAAGGCACTGGGCAAGTGTTATCAGGCAGACCATGCAAGCCAAGTTACAATCAAGGGCATTCCGCAAGATCGCAGCAGCATGAACAGCAGCTAGGTAGCAAAATCCAATTATTAACTGCACTTTACTTTATTCAGACATCACTCAGATAACAAAAATATCAATCGTTCTCATGAGAAGCCGAGTCTAAAAACATATCTGTGTTTAAGGCTCGATTCACACTGCTGCGACCCGATGTTATCCGAATTTTAGTGCAGTTATGTGATGCAACTTGGGTAAGGTTTGTATGATCTATGGAGCCAGAATCATGCTGGAATCGCACCAAAGTACTGCAGCAACCTTTTCCAAAATTGAACCATCCTGAGTTGCATTGATGTGAAAAGGCACCTTTGGAAACAATGGGATTTCAATTGTCATGCGATTCTCAAGTCACATCTGAAATCGCTCTAGTGTGAATGAAGCCTTAAACTAATTCTGTAACAATTACAATTCATATACTCAGTAACTATGCAACTTCATAAATATAAAAGAAGTGAAGTTTTTTTTTTTTTTTTTTTTTTAATTACACTGTGCATATACTTAACAACCTCTGTTCCAGTGTTAGGGCCCATTCACACCACATGCAGTGCAATGCTTTTTTTTTCTGCATCAAAAACCGCATGGAAAGTAGGTTATATTGGATCCAATAGCATAGTTCACACCAGTGCCGTGCGTTCTAGTGCTTTTCAGTTCCAGAAACAAAAAAGTACACCATGCTGCTTTTTTCCTGCACAGAACTGAAACATGGTAAAAAGTAGGGCTGTTACTGATTAAAATTTCCGTTTACAATTAATCGATTATTTACGCACATACAGTTTTTACAATTTTTTTTATTAAACTTTAAGAAAATATCCACATCTGACCCCCATACTGTAATGTCCACATCTGACCCCCATACTGTAATTTCCACATCTGCCCCCCCCATAACGTAATGTCCACATCTGACCCCCCCATACTGTAATGTCCACATCTGACCCCCCATACTGTAATGTCCACATCTGACCCCCATACTGTAATGTCCACATCTGACCCCCATACTGTAATGTCCACATCTGACCCCCATACTGTAATGTCCACATCTGACCCCCATACCGTAATGTCCACATCTGACCCCCCATACTGTAATGTCCACATCTGACCCCCCATACCGTAATGTCCACATCTGCCCCCCATACTGTAATGTCCACATCTGACCCCCCATACTGTAATGTCCACATCTGCCCCCCATACTGTAATGTCCACATCTGACCCCCCATACTGTAATGTCCACATCTGCCCCCCCCATAACGTAATGTCCACATCTGACCCCCATACTGTAATGTCCACATCTGCCCCCCATACTGTCCACATGTCCCCCCATCCTGTAATGTCCACATCCATCTGTAATGTCCCCCCCCCCATTTGTCCCCCCCCCCCCCCCCCATACTGTAATGTCCACATCTGCCCCCCCATACCGTAATGTCCACATCTGACCCCCATACCGTAATGTCCACATCTCCCCCCATACCGTAATGTCCACATCTGCCCCCCCATACTGTAATGTCCACATCTCCCCCCCCCCCATACCGTAATGTCCACATCTCCCCCCATACCGTAATGTCCACATCTGCCCCCCCATACCGTAATGTCCACATCTGACCCCCATACCGTAATGTCCACATCTCCCCCATACCGTAATGTCCACATCTGCCCCCCCCATACTGTAATGTCCACATCTGACTCCCATACCGTAATGTCCACATCTCCCCCCATACCGTAATGTCCACATCTGACCCCCATACTGTAATGTCCACATCTGACCCCCCATACTGTAATGTCCACATCTGACCCCCATACTGTAATGTCCACATCTGACCCCCATACTGTAATGTCCACATCTGACCCCCATACTGTAATGTCCACATCTGACCCCCATACTGTAATGTCCACATCTGACCCCCCATACCGTAATGTCCACATCTGACCCCCATACCGTAATGTCCACATCTGACCCCCATACCGTAATGTCCACATCTGACCCCCATACTGTAATGTCCACATCTGACCCCCCATACTGTAATGTCCACATCTCCCCCATACCGTAATGTCCACATCTCCCCCATACCGTAATGTCCACATCTGACCCCCATACTGTAATGTCCACATCTCAGATTGTCCGCTCTGTCCGGAATAGACAGAAGGCAGACCCATCCGCAGAGTAGACGGCACAAGCAGGCGTGTGATGATGACGTCAGCACGCCGCTACATGGCCACCGCTCTGGAGCTAGGCCGAAGCCGCGGCCTTTCCTATGGGCGAGACCACGTAGCGCAATCTGCGGATCGTCCTCGATCAAAATTATTTTGATCGATCAAAGAAATTAACGATTAATCGAGCAATTAATCGTTAATTAACGCAGCCCTAGTTAAACGCATAAAAAAAATGCATCAAAACCCCCAGTACAGTGAAAAAATAAATAAAAACACACACACACAAAAGGAAAAAAATTAAATAAAAAAAAAAACCCAGAATGCATAAAAAAAATAAAATAAAGAAAAGCAACAAAAGTGCACCTGAAGGCATCAAAAATGCAGTAAAAGCATGAAGAAAAGCATCTGGACAAGATCTGGAGGACATTTTTTGTGGTGTGAATGGGCACTACTACGAAGAAGTCACATTCAGAGATCACCAGTACCGCAAACTTAAAGCACAAAATAGCACGATGTAGAAGATTTTCTCTTCTAGACCCCAAACAAGGGGCAGTAAGGGAGAGGTCCTAAGATACAAAAAGTTCTTCAATATTAATATAAAAAAAAAAAGGGCGGAAACTTTTTGAAGACACCTCGTATAATGGGGAACCAAAACATCACCTAAATTGAGAAAACACCTGAAAGAAAAAAAAAAAAAAAGGAAAGGGGAAGGGAAGAGGGTTAGGTGGTAACATAAAGAAAGGGTGAGGGTACAGGGAAGAAAAAAGGAAAAATATCCTCCCCAGCTCCATCTTCTCCAGCCACCCCAAAAGCTGTGCAGCCTGTCATTTACTAATAATGATCTCCCGTTCTCTGGCCTGGCTGCTGAGCACCGAGATTCGTAGTCCCCCAAGACATCTGCTGAAGTGCTGAATAGGAAGTAAATTGGGAAGGGGAGAGGAAAAAAAGAGCACTGCAACCACCATGGTCTGGTCCACTGACTCACTGGTGGAGCGCTGTAAACACACACTGTGCCACCAAGAACAAAAAGAGCCGCTCTTATCACCTGTTGGTGTCACTATGCTCTACCTACGCGTTTTGATTTAAAAAAAAAAAAGTCAGGGAGTACCCACAAAATAAATAAAATAAAGGAGGATATTCTCTCCCCCAAAGGTTCAATACAGTTCTATTAGTATGGTGATTGATTTAGACATATGTCACCCCACCGAAGAGTATGGATAAGTAGCTTACCTTTTAAAAATCTGCCTTTCTATACTTCAGCTCACATGGGGCGGACTTCATTTGATGACAATCAGAGCTGTGAAACTGAACTGCAAGAGAAAGTAAAACAAGATCTTTTTTAGCTGAATATAATCTCATGACAGAAAATCTTCGAGCCTACAGTGAAACCGCTACATTGTTTCAGTTTTCAGGTGCTTTTTGCAATAAAGGAAGTCAAGGTTATCTGTGGGGAGTATTGACGTCTGTGTGTTTGTGTCTTCTAATGTCTAGTCGCTGGAATGGCATTTCTTTTTAACAAGGCCTCCAAAATGACAATAATTACAAACAAATGTTAGAGAGGACTTGATCGTTACCATATTCATCGAGTAAAACGTGAAACGAGAGCATATGTGACCTATCATTGTGAGGCTTGTGTTCAGCATGGTACAGACTGACTCTACTCCACCCCCATTTACTCTGATGACCTATGGACTTTAAACATGCAGCTCCGTTTATCCTACAAAACATCAACTCGCTGTAAGCTTGTACACCATTGCGGTGTAATACGTCCAGCACAGATCTGATAACAGTAAAAATCTGCTACATCTAAAGTCACAGTACAAGCTTTTATCAGCAGACATTTTCTATGACGAACGATAAGTGAAGAGTAAAGCTCCATACACACTAAAGATGCACCAATACCATTTTTTTTTTTCAGTACACGTACCGATACTTTTTTTTTAGTACTCGCCGGTACCAATTACCGATACCTACCGCAACTGTTTTGTTTTAACTTCAGCTGTCAGCAATGGTACAAAGCATTGAAAAGTTATTTACAAATTAAATAAAATTGTTTTTTTTTTTTTTAATTTAGCGATTTTTCAGTGTGAAGTGTGTAAATATATGTGTAAAAATATTCACTAACAAAGCAAACAAAAAAAAAAAAAGTTTTAATTGTTTATCGTTTATAAAAATAGACGTGAACAAAAGAAAAAAAAAAAAAAAAGCAGGAAAATAATAAATTAAATGGAGGAGAATAGGGAGTTAATTAAGGCCGATTAGAGTAAATTAAGGGTTATTAAGGGGTTAAACAGAGGAACATTTGTTCATCCCTTTGATCTGCAGATGAAGAAACAGAAATATAAAAAAAGAAACTATGTTTCTTTTTATTTAAGGCCCCTTTCACACTGGGGTGCTTTGCAGGCGCTAAAAATAGCGCCTGAAACAGCCGCTGCTGTGTCTCCAGTGTGAAAGCCCCGAGGGCTTTCACAATGGAGCGGGGCACTTGCAGGATGGTCAAAAAAGTCCTGCAAGTCGCATCTTTGGTGTATTTACCGCTCCTAAACCCCCCCCCCCTTCCCATTGAAAACAATGGGGCAGCGCTGCAAACCCGCCTGCAAAGCGCCGCTGCACTTTGCTGGTGTTTTTAACCCTTTTTCGGCTGCTAGCGGGGGTTAAAACCACCCCGCTATCGGCCAAGTAGCACCGCTAAAACGACGCCGCCAGCGCACGCAATGCCCCAGTGTGAAAGTAACCTTAGTGTTTTTAGAGCTGAGCAATGTTGGTAATAAACATTGCCGGCTGCTTTTTTTTTTTTGACAGCTCCAATTACAGGACTTCTATAACACCACTCAAAGAACCGAGCCTGAAAGTATCGGTTTCAGGTATCGATGCATTTTCACGAGTACCGATACTTGTGCAAATACTCGGTGTCAGCACTCGGTGCAACCCTAATAAACACCATTCGATTTTCTGCAGATTTTTGTCTTCAGATTTACCAAAACCATGTAGTGCAAGGGCCTGCCTGATTTGCATACAAATTGAAACTCCTGAGGTTTGACCTCCTATTATATGGTTTTGGTAAATCTGAAGACAAAAATCTGCAGAAAATCTGATAGTGTGTATGGGGCTTAATGTTGTCTCAGAAGCTGGCAGAGCTGTTAGTACACAATTAGTTCATTTCCTAAACTAGACACTCTAAAATATGCACTGCCTGTGAAAAATCTTCTTTTTAGGTCAGAAAATGCGACCGTGTGTATGCTCCATCAGACTTTTGCTGGCCGAATTCCCGCCAGCAAAAGATTGAGAGCAGGTTCTCAATTTTTCCATCGGAAATTCCGAAGCGCAAAATTCCTACACATGCTCGGAAGCATTGAACTTCATTTTCTCGGCTTGTCGTAGTGTTGTACATCACTGCGTTCTTGACGGTCGAAAGTTTAGCGAACTTCTGTGTGACCGTGTATATGCAAGCCAAGCTTGAGCGGAAATTCCGTCGGAAAAAACATCCAAGATTTTTCTGAAAATCCGCTCGTGTGTACGTGGCATAACAGATCCCCTGATAGCAGTAGAAACTCCACACCACTATCCACAACTAGAAAAAAGTTTTTGGTTTGATATACTTACATGCCATATGGCATCAGTGGAAGGCATGCTGTGTCTATGCCTGCACTCACCATAAAAGCCATTGCGTTGCCCTGGTGCTGCACATGTAATCCGTTACGACAAGTAAAAGCAAAATGTGACAGTTATTCACACTGTAAAACAAACAAGAGGGCGCAACAACCTTGCACATTACCAAAGTGGTATCTTTAATATATAAAAAAAAGAGAGATACTCAAACACATAAGTGATAAATGCATTTCAAAGTCCATGGTAAAACCAAAAGTGACCAGTTCACCGAGACTATTCAAGATTTGGCTCTGAAGAAGGAGGGGGGATCCCCTCGAAACACATCAGCTTTCTTGAAGGTCCTTTGACTTGCTGAGAATAGTGCCGGTGACCTGGCCGCTTTTGGTTTTACCATTGACTTCAAAATACTTTTGTAACTTATACTCCCAAACACATCTCTTTTTTACATTATTAACCACTAGCTGACCGCCCACTGTCAAATGACGGCGGGACGGTGCAGCTACTGTGGCGGGCCGCCGTCGTATGACGGCGCTCGCTTTTTGGCCACTGGGGCGCGCGCGCGCGCCGCGGGAGGCACGCGCGCGTGCCCGCCGCGTAGCTGGGGCCCCGGTGCGCGTGCCCGGCGGTCGCGATGACTGCCAGGCACCCACGATTGCCCGGTAATCGAGCAGGACGTGGATCGGTGTGTGTAAACACACCGATCCACGTCCTGTCAGAGGAGAGGAGAACGATGGTGTGTCCCTTGTACATAGGGACACCGATCGGTCCCCTCCCCCAGTCAGTCCCCTCCCCCCACAGTAAGAATCACCAAGATAGGGTACATATTAACCCCTGCAGCGCCCCCTAGTGTTAACCCCTTCCCTGCCAGTCACATTTATACAGTAATCAATGCATTTTTATAGCACGGATCGCTGTATAAATGTGAATGGTCCCAAAAATGTGTCAAAAGTGTCCGAAGTGTCCGCCGCAATGTCGCAGTCACGATAAAAATCGCAGATCGCCGCCATTACTAGTAAAAAAAAAATAATAATAAAAATGCTATAAATCTATCCCCTATTTTGTAGACGCTATAACTTTTGCGCAAACCAATCAATATACGCTTATTGCGATTTTTTTTACCGAAAATATGTAGAAGAATACGTATCGGCCTAAACTGAGGAAAAAATTTGTTTAAAAAAAAAAAAGAAATTGGATATTTATTATAATAAAAAAAGTTAAAAATATTATGTTTTTTCAAACTTGTCGCTCTTCTTTTGTTTATAGCGCAAGAAATAAAAACCGCAGAGGTGATCAAATACCACCAAAATAAAGCTCTATCTGTGGGGAAAAAATGATAAAAATTTTATTTGGGTACAGCGTTGCATGACCGCGCAATTGTCATTCAAAATGCGACAGTGCTAAAAGCTGAAAAATGGCCTGGTCAGGAAGGAGGTGTTTGTGCCTGGTAGGCAAGTAGTTAAAGATACCACCTTGGTAAATGTGCAAGGTTGGTGTGCCCTCTCTTTGTTTTAAGCTGTTCCAGAGGGAGCAGCTTAAGAAAAAGGGCAGCAAAACCTGTGCATTTATTTGAACCACCAAGAACATGCGATACATCCAGCACCATTACACCACCCTTGCGCGCAGGAGAATTATTGTACTGCCAGTCATCTTTCACAGCATGCTTTGAATAGGACTGTTTTGGGAAACAGTTCATCAAATAGATGGGTTTAGTTCCACTTAAACCAGCTGTGACATGTAGAATTTAAATTTTTCACATATGAAAGAGAAAGAAAACCCATAAACAGTAAAGGCACATTTGGGCCCCTTCACAGGTTATTATGTGCACTTTTCACAGCATATGACTGCAACATACAGTATTCATTTGTCTGGTGTTGTGGTGAGCTGCATGGAAAAAAACAAAAAAACACACATGTTGGCAAATCAATCAAATGAGTGTTAACATGCAGCATCTTTTGCTGCAACACGTGTTTTTTGCGTGTGGTGCGTTACAGTTGCACATTCATTTTGAATGGACTGCCAACGCACCACAACACACATTTTTAACAGACATGCAGCGTACCGCAATGCATGAAGTCTACACAGAATTTTGGATGTACTAAAAACCTTAGGCCCAGTTCATACTGATGCAAATTTTGATGTGATTTTGATCCGTTCAAAATGCATAAATTCGCATGTCATCTGAAATAACATTGTTTTCTATGAAGAGCATTTACATCAACGCAGTGCAATTCCAATGCAGCTAAAAAAGGACCATCTATGAGTTTGATCCAGTGCAGTGCAAATAAAGCTCCATAGACTTCACTGGGAACGGATTGAAATCGCAGTCCTGTGTTCACATCAATGCAAATCCAGCTCCTCCCATCCTCTCCTGTCAATAGCGAGTTGTTAAAGAAGAGCTCCAGGTTCCTTCAGAATTTTAGAGCAATTTTAGAGCATTTACCTGGCATCCAGTGGTGTCCTCACCCAAGCCGATTCTTCAATCGGCTATCGGGTGCCGGCGCACCAATTGGCATGTATTTTGGGGGGGGGGGGGGGGGGGGGGGGGGGGGGGGGGGGGGGTAGCCATAATGTTTTAATTTTTCCAGAATTTTATTGCTGCCATTCTTTTGTTTACATTTCAGCTGTCAGTGGGGAAACTCACTGACAGCTGATGAGTCTTCGATTGTTAATAGACATGGTGGTCCCACTCCTTAACAACAGGCCTGTGCACAACTGCGACTTCTACCGTTTGCATTGGAACTGCACCTGACAAACAGAAACCGCGCTGTGCAATTGGAACCTAAATCACACTCAAAACTGATGCAATTCGCACCACAGCAGTGTGAACCGGACCTGAAGCCTATCCGCAGGGAAAACAAAAACTCATCCATGTAGTGGGGCTGCCTCAACACTGCAAGGGTTAATTGCTTGCTTATGTATTTCTAGGGTACCGGAAAACTTTATTTTACTTACCTAAACCCACTGCTCCCCTGCTAGCCGATGCTCCCCTACACTGCAGCTTGTGGATTGTCCCTCTGCGTCCCCACATCCAAAGCAGGGCTTTAAGCACTGCACTGTACTTGATGATGTCAGACAACTTGCAACCACTATTTTTAATGACACCTTAAACATGTTGCCATGATTGTTACGCAATTTACTGTGTGGCAATCACGGCAAATCGCATTGCGTGAAACTTGTTGCCCGAAAAAGGAGCAGGACCCTTTTTTGGGCGACAAGCTTCATGAGATGTGATTTTCCCCGATAAATCACGCAGCAAACGTAGCAACACTGCACCACGTGTTTTCCTGATTGTAGTGCGTTTTGAGATCGTGGGCAGAACCGCAGCGATTCTGCTGGAATCCCAAAATGCCCAGGTGTGAACGCCTAATGCCGCGTAAACATGGCCGGACTTTCCGGCAGAATAGGTCCGACGGACTTCAGAACGAACAGACTTGCCCACACACGAACGGACCAAAGTCCGTTCATTTCGAATGTGATGACGTATGACGGGACTAGAAAAGGAAGTTCAGTAGCCAATAGCTGCCCTTGCGTCCTATTTGGTCCGTCGGACCAGCATACAGACGAACGGTTTTCTCGATTGGGATTGAGTCCGTCGGAAAGATTTGAAACATGTTCTATTTCTAGGTCCGTCTGACTTTTTTTTTCGGATTATCCCACACACGATCGGAATATCCGACGGAATGATTCCGTTGGACCTATTCTGCCGATACGGTCGTGTGTATGCGGAATTAGGGTCTTAAGGGAACCTGTCAGAATGGGGATCAGGTAAGAAAAAGTGCCTTTTCCAATCCCCTAGACATTATTTTCCATTATCCCCCCCGAGTTAAAGCAGGACTAAACCCATCGATTTAACGGTTTCCCAAAACTGTTACATTGAAGACATGCCATAAATGAGAACTGTCAGATTTGCTTGTGCCATCAACTGCACTGTAAAGCCATCAAATGGCTGGAGTCATACCTGATCACATCTGAAGTAGCATGGCAACTACTCAAACAGAAGCCAAGATGGCAGCCCCCTTGGCTGTAAAGGATATTGGGGTTTAATTCTGCTTTAAGCGACTGTTGCTAAAATCAAGGTTTCTCAATCCCTGCAAAAGAAGATAGTAAACACTATTTATCGGCGTATAACACGCACTTTTTTCCCCCTGAAAATCAGGGGAAAATCGTGGGTGCGTGTTACACGCCGATCCCCCACCGATTCTGAGCCTCTCGGCCATTCTCGCGGCTTTCGGCTGCTCTTGGAGGCTTTTGGCCGATTTCGTCCGTTCTCAGAGGTTTTCACCCATTCTCGGCGGCTTTCGCAGTCCCGCGTGAGCCGCCGAGAACTATTGAGCGCCGCCGAGATACACAGGACAACCGTCTCGGTATCTCGGCGGTGCCATTTTTAAATTCTGCAAATGACACTGGGGCAAGGCTGCAGGTGGAACTGACAAGGCTGCATTTATGGGCATTTAAATGTAAGTTTTTTTCCTTAAAGCGGTTCTGCACACATTTCATTTAGTAAATCTCTTTAGCTTCCAAATCAGGCAAAGAGTACTAAATGAAATGTGTTTTTTTTTTTTTCACTTACCTTGTAATCGATGACTTCCGGTCCTCTGTCTCTGTGGGGGTGGGTGGGGTCTGTGCGGGGATCCTCGTCACGACGCACTGTCTCCTGGGATCTGGTGTCATTGATCCCAGGAGTCTGTGCGGGCATCTTCCGAAATCTCGCGAGATTTCGGACACATCTTCCGAAATCTCGCGAGATGTCGGCAGATGTGCCGACATCTCGCGAGATTTCGGAGAACGTGAGCTGCACTTTGCGAGCTCGGCGCAGTAACGGCGGTGCATGCTGGGCCATCTAAAGTGCCTGTGGGGTTTCACATGCCCACAGGCAAGATGGCCCCCAGCAGGAAGGATGATTCTTCTTCTTTTTTACAGGACGAAAACCGGCAGCAATGACTCGGGGAGCAGGAAGACGTGAGTACTAACAAAACATCTGGCAATCCATAGCATCGCTAAAAAAAAAAAAAAAAAATAGACAGTGCAGAACCGCTTTAAACTTCCCTCCTAAACTCACGTGTTATATGCCGATAAATATGGTACCTCTCCCACTGCCAGCGTTGCCAAATGCCACTCTTGTCGAAGTGTCTTCAGGACACAACAGTTCCAGGATGTCAGTCTCCTGGTCCCTTGCTTCGCTCGCCAGTTCCTCCACGTTCGTTTCTGAAGAGACTCGCTTTAAAAGCGTTTTTAAAGCAGAATTGTTGTTCCGATGACATTTGAGAATGGTTAAGAGAAAAACATAAAAAAGTAGGCAGTCATCTTGACCTACTTCTAAAAATGCTAGCTTTCTGGCTGTCACACCAATTCCCTAGCATTAAAACAAACTTGTTCTGTGCCCATGCAAGGCAAAACAATGGGTTCAATTTAATGCTGCCCTCCCCTGAGGCTACTGCTCATATGTCCCTCACTCCCCTATCTCTCCATACAGCCACTGGAAGCAAAGAAATATTCAAGACTTGTATAGAGGAACATATAGAGTATATAGATGTATAGAGGAACATAGGACTCCATCCAGCTATTTCACCCCCTAATTGGCCTAAAGCTTTCACATAGGGGCCGGTAGAAAGACCTCATCCTTCAGCTTCACCAAGTAACTGACTTGGAACAAGTATGGATGACAGCAGGCATAACTTCTTTCTGCATTTTTGTATCAGGGCAAGAACTCTGAAGTACTGAAGCCGGAGTAAGCCAAGTAGTCAGCATTTTTACTTTATTTTACTTATTTTTAGGATATCGGTAATAGCAGCCTACATATTTCTCTCAGCTCAGGTTTCCTTTTATGAAACTTATAATCAAAAGCAAAACATGACATACATGATGCACATACCCAATAGTCCCTCTGTAACCCAGGTTTACCTATTGATCCTGCCCAAAGATCCATCAGTTTTCAACTTCAGCAGGCTGACAACGCTCTTTATTCTGCAATAAAATCACTGCAGTGTTGTCACCCTGTGAATTCTGGATGGACAGTCTGTAAGCACCACTAACTCCATTATGGTTAGTGCTGATCCCTAGAATTGTCACTTTTGCTGGTCAGCTTGGTCTGCATGTAAAATGTGGAGAAAAAAAAAAAATGTTTATATATATATATATATATATATATATATATATATATATATATATATATATATATATAAACAAAAGCATATATGAAAGAAGTAATCCTTGCACTGAATACTACAGCCTTATTACAAGTATCAACAACATAGTGATGAAAACAATTTATCTGGCATTACTACATACCTCCCAACATTTTGAGATGGGAATGAGAGACACCTATCAGCAAAAATATGCAGGCATAGGACACACCCCTTACCACGCCCCCTTAAAGGAGAATTGTACAAAAAAACAAGATTGGTTTAAAGAGGAAGTAAACCCTGATGGGTTTACTTCCTCTTTGTTTCCCTGCAAAGGCAAAGCATAATGGACTACTATGCATTGCATAGTAGCCCATTATGTGTCACTTACCTGACACAGGAGCCTGTAATGTCCCTGATTTCCTTCGCCGGCTGGAAGAGTCAATCTTCCTTCCGGGGTCGCGGACTCCGGCTCTGTGTCTGGCCGGAGTCACGTACGCGCAGGAGCCGCCAGTCATGGCATGTCGTTTAATGAAAACGGCATGCCGTGACCCTTCTAAAGTGCGCATGCACCGAAGGAATCCTTGTACGGGGAATTGTAAGTATCTCCTAAACCGTGTAGGTTTAGGAGATATTTACAGCACCTACAGGTAAGCCTTAATCTAGGCTTACCTGTAGGTAAAAGTGTGTTGTAGGGGTTTACAACCACTTTAACACACAAGTGCTTTTTTTTTTTTTACCACTACTATTCCTTTATATTGGCTTTTGGAATTTACAAATGCAGCAATTTAGAAATCGGATGAAAGGTTTAGCACTGGGAAACACTTTTTGATAGATAAATAGTGCATTTTATATACATCTATATGCATCAGATCAAAACGAGGGACAAATGAGAAGGAATGGGGGACAGAGGGACATTGCTCCAAATTAGGGACAGTCCCTCCAAATCAGGGACAGTTGGGAGCTATGTTACTATGAATCATAAAAGGATGCCATGTCTGAAAAGCCAGGATTTGGTAAACAATCCCAGAAACTGCTAGAACTATTAGATCAGCAATCATCTATGACTCCTGAGAGCTCCCTCTCCTTCCAAGCATTCATTGCATTCCATTCACCGCCATCTGACTTGATGCTAGTGGATGACATACACATTTCTGGTAGAGAGGGAATGGGTTGTATCAGGTCATCAAGTCCATGGAATTCTACATTGCTCCCCAGGCAGTATACATTCCACACAGAAGTGCCAATATACCATCCTACCTTCTCTGCACAAGTCCAAACAAATAGAATATTGCATACAGGGCAATTGTTTTCCCATTCATTTACATGACATCCATCAAACACCAGCGTGTTTTATTGTGACAATTACTTTTTTGGCACTCAGACCGACAAAATCTTTCAAAAGAAATATAGGCAAAACTTTTATAAGCCCTGTCCGATTTTTTTATCACCATCTGTGTCCCATTGCGGAGATTTCTCTTCACTTTCTGTCTCATAGCCAAACAGGAAGTGAGAGGAAATCCCTGCAAATTAAAGAAATGTGCCTGCCAAAAAATGCTGATAAAAGCCTATGTGTCCATGGACACATAGAATAACACGCTTTTTGAGAGACCCTAACCTGGATAATTTATAGTTACAATAAAAGTGTAAAAAAAAAAAAAAAAAAAAAAAAGCCAAAAATAGTTGTTTTACATGGATTAAAAGGAGATTGCATTGGAGTGCAGCCATCCAGCCTTCATTTCTGTTCTATATCCTATTGCAAACAGGGCCAGCACCCTTCTCATTGCATAGGGTGGAGTTTATTGGCTGCAGAAAAAAAAATAAAAATAAAACATCTGACGTCCAAAACAGCAGCTGTAAAAACATCCAGAGGGCATGAGGCCTTAAAGGGGTTGTAAACCGGTGCGGTTCTTAACCTCAATGCATTCTATGCATTGAGGTGAAAAACTTCTTGTAGTCCACCACCCCCCCAGAGCCCCCTCTTTTACTTACCTGAGCACGATCGTTTCTGCGCCAGGGACAAGCACACACGCTCCAGCCGGTGTTTGGGGGTCCTGATTAGATAGATTGATAGCAGCGCAGCCATTGGCTCCGGCTGCTGTCAATCAAATCCAATGACACGGTAGAGGAGGAGAAGAGAGAGGAGGCAGGGGAAGAGAGGCGCTGTGGGAGCCAATCTCCAGATGGATGTATATAAGAAGAGAAAAGATTTTAGTATGCTAAATATAAGTGATGAAAATGATATGCAACTTGAAAGAAAATGTTTAATAAAGATTGAATTATAAAAAATTTAAAAAAATCCAATGATACGGAAACCAGGGGGGGGGGGGGGGGGGGGGGGGGGGGGGGGGGGGCTGAGCCGAGTTCTGCTGACTGTTTCAATGGACGCAGCAGCAGGACACGGAAGCGTGCCCACACAGGTGCCCCGAGGGAGAACGATTCTCCAATGGGGCACTCAAGTAAAGGAGGAGCCAGGAGCGCCGCTGAAGAAACCCAGAAGAGGAGGCCACTCTGTGCAAAACCAACTGCACAGAGGTGGTAAGTAAGACAAACATGGAACCTTTACGTAGACTAAACTTGATTTTGCTTTTTATGCCAATTTTTCCCCCCTTTCACAATCTGACCCTTTAAAAAAAAAAATTTAAAATAAAAAGTTGCATCCATGTATTAATCATCTCCCTTTACATTCCAAAATGTAACACTGTACGCTACCATATTTTGGCATATTTGTAAAAAGAGTCTCAAACCGTTTATTTTGTAGTTGTGACTCTTCTCCTCTATCCTGGGAATTCAATTGAGAAGAGTTTTCTAAAGATCTGACTGATTTTCCGCTGCGATGCTGTTTTTCGCTCATCAAAAATAGCCAGGGGCATGTTTTCTATTGGCACGGAGCTATTTTTCAGCAGCAGGGAGTAACAGACTCATCACGTAAAAGGTCTCCCTGCTCCTGTTTTGTGCTGTGCAAATAAACTGTTCCCTAAATGTGTTATTGAGGACATGTGATAAAAAGACATTCAAAGTGATAAATCCAAATGGAATATTTGACCTGTGGCAGCACATCGGTAACGCCATTCCAAGCCGGTACTCCAGGCCCCTCTCATGGGATGCAGCTCACATCTCTACCAGCTACAGTCACTGATATAGGTTAGGATGCTGAATGAGAACTGCCTGAAAACAGTTCATTTATATCCACCTTCATAATACAGTAAACCCCCGCTATATCGCGGTTCAGTTTTTGCGGTCCCGGTATGTCGCGGTATTTTAATTAGGACCTGTTATTCTGCTATTGTGGTAATATTTCGCCATTTTCGCAGTTATGTACTCTTATGTACTTTTTTACTGTACTGTACTGTTAAGACAATATTTTTGGGTTTTAAAAATCCTCTTGATCTCCCTCTCTATCTTTAATGTGTTTCTATTGCATAAAAGTGTGTTTAAAGACCTTTAAATGCTATTGAAAAATTAACAAAACATGCCTAGAGTGTATTTAAATAGGGTCTTTCTATTTCGCGGTTTTTCACTTTTCGCGGGTGGGTCCGGAACATAACCCCAGCGATGGAGGGGGGTTTACTGTAGTCCCCTGACAATACAAACTAAAAAACTTAGAAGAATACAGAAAAGCCAAAAGAATAAAAAAAGAGGAAAATGTGAGTTAACCCCGCAGTGTAAGGACCAGTGTAACTAGGAGAAGACATACTTGCTCTGCACGGATTCATCTCTTCCAGGGAAGGCTTCGGGGCGATGGCGCAGCGGCTGGGAACTGGCAGGTCACAATTAACACAGCCAATCTCAGGATGACATGTCTATTTACAATGAAAATGCTGCCTACACAGGGACCTCTCCCACAATCACATGATGCTCTTTACTACTCATCATGATGGCTATTCCCAGCAGCAGCCTACAAAGCTGGAATCTGTTTTCCAGGGAAATCCCAGACTGGGAGGAAAGAGCCCCCAAGCAAGCGTGTCATGTGAAACATTAGAGAGAATGCAGACGCTCAGCAGAGTGAGATGTGAGCCAACTATGACAAGCACTTCATCAGCACGCTGTCCAGCACAGCAACAACCCTTCTCACATACAAACAACACATATTCACTAAGAACTCATTTAAAAAAGAAAAAGCCACTGTTTGCAAAAGAAAAAAGTGCATTCATTATTTATTTTTTTTATTGGATTTACAAGGTATTGCAATCGCAATGTAGAGGCTCCTGCAGACTATTCCTCCAGCTCAGGTCTGTACCAAGATCAAGACCTTAGTTATGGAGCTGGAGGGAGTATCAATGATCTGTGCTTCATTAAAGCGGTAATAAACTCATAATCTATCATACCGCAGATTACCAATTACTAGATGTGGTGGCTGCATTCGTTTTCTTTTTTAGGTTTTTGCCCTCTGTCTTCACCTGGTAATCTAGCCACTTCTGGACCACCGGGCGCCAATGTACGTCAGCACTTTGAAGAGAGATATATCTTTGTTATGGTAGCAGCTAGCTGCCATAACCCCGGTATCCTCTTCTTCGGAGGACGGTCCGGTTTCCGATAATGGTGGTCTCTGCGGCAGATTCACCGCAAGATGACTTATCGGTGGCAGGAGAGGGCCCCCCCCACTCCCGCCACTCTCCGATGCACTCCGCCGCCGCTTACTGGATATGTCGGTAGTGGCGGAGGCGATCGGATCCTTGTCCTTGCTGGGTATGGAGATGAGTGAGGGGGGGGGGGGGGGGGAGATGGCCACCACCCGTCTCCATACCATTGCAGGGCTGAAGCGATGTCAAAACGTCACTTCCGCCCATAGCTCTTAAAAAGGGCCATTTTTTATTTATTTATTTTTTCAAATTACAATTTTATTTTTTATTGCATTTAAATGTAAATATGAGATCTGAGGTCTTTTTGACCCCAGATCTCGTATTTAAGAGGGCCACTCATGCTTTTTTTCTATTACAAGGGATATTTACATTCCTTTTAATAGGAATAAAAGTGAAAAAAAAATTTCTTTTTTTTTAAAAATTAAAATTAAATAAAAAGGTAAAATAAATAAGAAAAAAACATTTTTTTTAAATGCACCCTGTCTCGCCGAGCTCGCGTGCAGAAGCGAACGCATATAAAAAAGGCATTTAAAACCACACATGCATTATCACCGCGATCGGTAGGGCGAGAGCAATAATTCTAGCCACAGACCTCCTCTGTAAATTAAAACATGCAACTTGTAGAATTTTTTAAACATCGCCTATGGAGATTTTTTAAGGGTAAAAAGTTTGTCGCTATTCCACGAGCGGGTGCAATTTTAAAGAATGACATGTTGGGTATCCATTTACGTGGCGTAACATCTTTCACAATATAAAAAAAAATGGGCTAACTTTACTGTTGTCTTAATTTTTAATTCAAAAGTGTATTTTTTAAAAAGAAAAGTATGTTTGTAAGACCGCTGCGCAAATACGGTGACAGAAAGTATTGCAATGACCGCCATTTTATTCTCTAAGGTGTTAGAGAAAAAAAAAAAGTAATGTTTGGAGGTTCTGGAACTTTTTTTTTTTTATTTTTTTTTTTTTAAGGCAGATTTGGGCGTTTTTCTGCTTTTTACATTGGTGACCTTTTGACCTGAACAAAAAAAAAAAATCACATCAAAATTGTGCGACTTTCTGCCTGAAAACGCTACGCTCAGGTGTGAATGGGGCATAAGTGGTAAATGGTTTGTCTCAACCCTCTGCTACATTTACAGGACAGCTTGTTTTGTTGAAAATGATCCAACTTACTGACAGTTTTAGCTGGTGATTGTGAAAATAAAAGAGAACCTAAAAAAAGAATACTAATGCAGCCATCACATCTAAGAATTGGTAAGCTGCAATAATAAATAATTGCAATTGGGTTTATTACTGCTTTAAGTGGCAGATGGGACTTTCATTCATGGATCTCTGTGAAAAGATGACACTGCTGTGTGGGAGGAGCCACTCATGCACCAAATCCAAATTACTAGGGATGCCCCAAAATTTTGGTGGCCAAAACATAATCGGCCGAAAAATTGTGTTTTTGCCGAAAGAACAAAAAGTGTCGATAAGGCGCTGATAATAGCGCATGCGCAATAGTGGTGGCACACGCCGCTGGGTGCCGCCCATTGCGGGGTGTCATCCTGGTGGCTCAAGGTCCTGTCCTCCCCTCCCTCCTCCTCTCCTTGCAGAGCAGTGATCTCCCTGTGTCAGAGAGCTGAATTATCTGGGTGGCCGTAGTAACAATGTCCCGCCTCCTTTGATAGATGGCACACTGATCAAATGCCAGGACAGTGAATCAGTGTGACAGGATCACAGGAGGCAGGACATTGTTACTGTGGCCCAGGCAATTCAATCCAGCTCCATGACACAGCAGGAGATCGCCGCTCTGATCCGGGCACAGGCAGGCTGTATCCACAGGCACTGGCAAGGCTGCATCCCACAGGCACTGGCAAGGCTGCATTCCACAGGCACTGGCGAGGCTACATTGATCTCTTGTATCATGTCTGCTAGAGGTGCACCAAATGGAAATTTTGCCAATACTATTAACAGTGTGTTTTAAGTTTAATTAAGAGATTGTAGACATGATACAAGAGACGGTTAGAGACTGTGGACATGATACAAGAGACGGTTAGAGACTGTGGACATGATACAAGAGACGGTTAGAGACTGTGGACATGATACAAGAGACGGTTAGAGACTGTGGACATGATAAAAGAGACGGTTAGAGACCGCAGACTGCATTTTCCTTGAGCTTTTCTTGCACCAAATGTGCCAATAAATTCAAATTAATTTAAATTGGATTATATTAATTAAAAAGTTGAATATAATACAATTATATATAAAAATATAAATATTTTTTAAAAACTATCATTTTCGGCATCCTGCATTTTCGGGTTCGGCACCGAGAAGAATACCCAGTTCCTGAAGGGGGGGGGGGGGGGGGTGGTGGTTGGTGAAGTTTGGAAGTGGGGGCTGTAGACTTTGACCATAATTAGTATGCTTCAGTCTAAATATAATATGAATACATGGTGAGAAAGATGTACTTCTCATAGTGGTTGTTTACTTTTTCCACAAAGCTCCAGGACCTATTTTCCCCTCTGGCGCAGCTTCTCCCCCTCAACAACAGATGGAGCAGTGAACGCCAATGGGTGATGTCACGGCTCTATTCAAATGATCCCCTTTGTCAGCCCTCCCCATTACAGTGATGACCCAGAGCTTTTTTTGCAGATTTTGATGGCTCTCCTTTTTTTATTTGTTATTGTATAAAATATAGGAGGTTAGTATATTAGTCACTAGAGGGCGCTCTCTCTCTGGCATTTCTCTGTCTTCCGCTGCAAGACCATTTGTTTTCCCACACACAAGCTAAAATGCTTATTTTTCACATACAGGTTTACTGAAAAACCCCAAAACAATATATTTCCTAAAAGTAGGAGAAACCATAAATGAAAATGTTTATATTATGCTTTTATTTATTTTTTTAACACTTACAGCAGTTCCGGGACATCCAGTACCCAGTATAAAAGTGTTAATTTCGTAGACAAAAACATTTTTGTCATCATTTTAGTCAGCGGCATGTTTCCAGTGACAAAAACTAAACAAAAATTACCCCACATTTTTGTCAATTGATGAAAACTATGACAAAAATCAATTCTCATTTTTGTCAACGAACGAAAATATGAGGCAGGGATATTTACCCAGGTGAATTTCCGGTTTCCTCAAAGCTCTGCCTGAAAAGCCCCTCCCAGTAAGGCCCCTTTCACACTGGGGCGGTTTTCAGGCGGTACGGCGCTAAAAATAGCGCCTGTTTACCGCCTGAAAAAACCGGCCCCATTCACTCCAGTGTGAAAGCCGGCGGGCTTTCACACTGGAGCGGTGCGCTAGCAGGACCGCAACAAAAGTCCTGCTAGCAGCATCTTTGGAGCGGTGAAGGAGCGGTGTGTTCACCGCTCCTATACCGCTCCTTCCCATTGAAATCAATGGGAAACCGCGGGGATACCGCCCGCAAACCGCCGCTGCAGCGGCGCTTTGCGGAGGTTTTTAACCCTTTTGCGGCCGCTAGCGGGGGTTAAAACCACCCCGCTAGCGGCCGCATACCGCGGGTAAAACGATGGTAAAGCAGCGCTAAATATAGCGCTGCTTTACCGTCGCCGCCCCGCACCGCCCCAGTGTGAAGCCAGCCTAAGCAAGGTAGCGACCGAAGTGTGCTTAGTGGTGTGGCGTGGTTAGCACTGTGCAGAATTACAGGCCTCCTCAGACCACCGTCCAGAGCACTCACTGGGCATTACAGGTCTCCTCAGACCACCGTCCAGAGCACTCACTGGGCATTACAGGTCTCCTCAGACCACTGTCCAGAGCACTCACTGGGCATTACAGGTCTCCTCAAACCACCGTCCAGAGCACTCACTGGGCATTACAGGTCTCCTCAGACCACCGTCCAGAGCACTCACTGGGCATTACAGGTCTCCTCAGACCACCGTCCAGAGCACTCACTGGGCATTACAGGCCTCCTCAGACCACCGTCCAGAGCACTCACTGGGCATTACAGGCCTCCTCAGACCACCGTCCAGAGCACTCACTGGGCATTACAGGCCTCCTCAGACCACCGTCCAGAGCACTCACTGGGCATTACAGGCCTCCTCAGACCACCGTCCAGAGCACTCACTGGGCATTACAGGCCTCCTCAGACCACCGTCCAGAGCACTCACTGGGCATTACAGGCCTCCTCAGACCACCGTCCAGAGCACTCACTGGGCATTACAGGCCTCCTCAGACCACCGTCCAGAGCACTCACTGGGCATTACAGGTCTCCTCAGACCACCGTCCAGAGCACTCACTGGGCATTACAGGCCTCCTCAGACCACCGTCCAAAGCACTCACTGGGCATTACAGGCCTCCTCAGACCACCGTCCAGAGCACTCACTGGGCATTACAGGCCTCCTCAGACCACCGTCCAGAACACTCACTGGGCATTACAGGCCTCCTCAGACCACCGTCCAGAGCACTCACTGGGCATTACAGGCCTCCTCAGACTGTCCAGTGCACTGTGTGCATTACAGGACGCCTCAGACCGTCCAGAGCGGGAAAAGACCTGGAGGCGAACATGGGAGGAGGTGACGAGGGAACTAAAGAGTAGGAGGTCTTGGGAGGAATGAAGGGAAGGAGTAGATTGTTTTTTTGAGACTAGGTTATCGGTTTAGCTGGGGGATGGGTTGTGGATGGCTTTGTAAGTTGTTGTTAGAATTTTGAATTAAATTTGTTGGGTGAGTAAGCCAGTGGAGGGATTAACAGAGAAGGGTAGCACTGAAAGGTTGGTAAGGTGGATGAGCCTGGCAGCAGCATTCATGGATTAAAGGGGGGATGTAAAAGGTAATCCCATGGGGAGGGAGTTGCAGTAGTCAAGGCGGGAGATGACCAGCGAGTGAACTAGGAGCTTTGTGGTGTCATTGGTTAAGAAGAGCGTATTTTGGAGAAGTGGCAAGATTTGGACAGAGTTTGGACGTGGGGACGAACGCATAGTTTAGAGTCCAGGGTTAAACCTAGAACCTTGGTATGCGGGGATGGGCGGATAGTAGTGCTATCAGTCTTAACAGAGAAATCAAGGGAAGAGGCACATGTGGGGGGGGATCATGAGCCCAGTTTTGGATAGATTGAGTTTGAGGAAGTGGTGTGACATCCAGGCTGATATGACTATTAGTAAATCAGTGATATGTGAGGAGACTGAAGGTGAGCTGAGGGGTAGAGAGATAGATTTGGTTGTCGTCAGCATAGAGATGGTATTGAAGCCATTGGAGGCTTTTACCTGACCCAGGGAGGCGATGTAGATGGAGAATAAGAGGTCCAAGAACAGAACCTTTAGGGACCCTGACAGAGAAAGGGAGAGGAGAGGAGAGGAGGAATTAGAATTGTAAATAACGCTAAAGAACCAGGAAGAGTGCAGTCACGGAGACCAGAGGAGTGGAATTTTTTGAGGTCAAAAGGCAGTCAGAGAGGACCAGGAGTAGGAGTAAAGAATATTGTCTATTGGATTTAGCTGTTAGCAGATCATTTGTGAGTTTTAGGAGACCAGTTTCCATACAGTGTAGAGGGTGGAAACCAGACTGAAGGGATCAAAAAGGTTATTCTCGGTGAGGTTGTCGCTTAGTTGGTTGTAGACCAGACGTTCATGGAGTTTGGATAGAAAGGAGAACAAGGCGATGGGGCGTAGGTTGTTAAGATTGGTGTGGTCTAGTGAGGGCTTTTTAAGTATGGCGGTGACTAATGTATGTTTTAGAGAGTTGGGGAAGATGCCAGCAGAGATTAACCACTTCAGCCCCGGAAGATTTGACAGCTCAATGACCAGGCCATTTTTTGCGATACGCCACTGCGTCGCTTTAACTGACTTTCTGCTGCTGAGAAGCTGCATTCCAGGCTGTTTGGACAACAGATGGATGATCTCCCCATCATCGCTGATTTTGTCTTCAGGTTTTTTGACACAAAATCGGACGCTGCTTCACGATTATCCTCAGGGGCCCCTGCAACTGGACTTTGCTGAAATATTCGTCTGAAGTTATCTCTAATAATAACATTATACTTTATATGTATGTGCCCTTTGCTAAAAACAGGTTGGACATTGCATATATATATATATATACACACACCATTATTATTAATCTTGTATTAAAGCGGTTCTGCACTCTGCACACTTTTTTTTTTTTTTGGGCTATATGCCTAGGGCATATAGCTCAATTGGGGGACTTACCTGTTCCATGTTCCATCTCGATCGCCGCCGGTTTTCGTCTTCATCTTCTTCTTGTCTTCTTCTTGTCTGCTGGGGTCCATCTTGCCTGTGGGCATGTGAAACCCCACAGGCACTGTTGATGGCCCAGCATGCACCGCCGTTACTCGCGCGTGCGCAGTAACGGCACATCTGCCGACATCTCACGAGATTTCGGCAGATGTGGCCGAAATCTCGGGAGATTTCGGAAGATGTGGCCGAAATCTCGCGAGATTTCGGAAGATGCCCGCACTGACTCCTGGGATCAATGACACCAGATCCCAGGAGACAGTGCGGCGTGACGACGATCGACGCAGAGACCCCGCCCGCCGCCGCAGAGAGAGAAGACCGGAAGTCTTCAATTACAAGGTAAGTAAAAAAAAAAAAAAAAAAAAAAAAAAAACATTTCATTTAGTACTCTTTGCCTGATTTGGAAGGCAAAGAGATTTACTAAATGAAATGGGTGCCGAACCGCTTTAATATTTTCTTATAGAAAGCTTGTATTATTCCCATACTGGCATGCATCTATATACTTCTGGTTACGGTTTACATCTGACCGCCCATACAGGAAAGCGGGCTGTGTCTGTGTCCGCTCTGTATAAGCTGAGCTCACCAGCCATCCGCCTACTCAGAGGGGATCAGCAGAACGGTTTCATGAGATAAATACTTCACATTTTGAAAAAATAACTAGTAGCTTTTTTTGTGACTTGCAAAAAAAAAAAAAAAAAAAGTTTGAAAAATGCTATGAGCCATTTTACCTCAGAGATTACAAAAGGGAAAATAACTCTTTGTCAATTGAGCCCCAAACTTAAAGTGGAACCTTAGACCCCTTTCACACTGAGATGGTTTTCAGGCGTTTTAGCGCTGGAAAGTGTCTGTAAAGAGCCTAAAAAATGCCTCCTATTCATTTCAGTGTGACTTTTCACACTGGGGCGGTACACTTGCGGGACGTTAGGAAAAGTCCTGTAAGCAGTATCTTTGGGGCGGTTTGGGAACGCTCCCAAAACGCCCCTGCCCATTGCAATAATTGGAAGCCACACACAAGTATCTGAAGGAACCGCATGGGTGGCCGTTCCTTCAGAGCACATGCGGCGATGACGTCATTGGCTGCTTGTAATGTAAAGATCTCCTAAACGGCACTCGTTTAGGAGATATTTACAGTACCTATAGGTAAGCCTTACATTGATGGGTTTAGTTCCACTTATCGATTTACTGCTGCTCAGGGGCTCTGGTCTTCAGCAAAATGTCAGCCTCCAGCAAGAAGAAACAGGATCAATGCTGGAGGCAATTTACAGCACACACTAATTTTTGTAGTATGTGGAATGTATGTTTCTTGCTAAAGAACGTAATTTTATTATTAAAAGGTGTTATGGGTAAAGTTCAGCTTTAAATCTGTATACATCTCCTGCACATTGTATGGACACACTCCTGTCCATAAATGCTAGTAATAAATAATAAATACTATTCCCAGCATGTCCAGCCACAGAGCAGGACACAGTGAGAAGTTATATTCATATATATAAATATATTTAAAAAAAAAAAAACACTACTTCCCATACCGGGAGTCGAACCCGGGCCGCCTGGGTGAAAACCAGGAATCCTAACCGCTAGACCATATGGGAGAGTCTTATTGTACAGCAACTAGCAATCCTTACATCCTGCATATGGAACTACATCACATGATCCAGCTTGTGATCGTCTCTCACCTCCTCCCAGCCTGTCATGTGTAGTGTTCTGTTCTCAGGGGACACCCAGGAGCTATGCAGAGACAGAAGAAGCAGTCCTAGTGCCATCCAATGTACGGAGATGAGACTGACCTAGAAGTCCCAGGCCCCGGGCAGCCTCTTCTCTCTCCTCACTGCCCACACACCGCTATATACACGACTGAGTGTGCCGCTCTCTGAACTTGTCTGCACAGCGCTCCTGCCAACTTTCCTTTCCCCGCCCACAACAAAGGGGAGGAGGCGGGGTCTTCATGCGGATGGAGGAGGTTTGGTCCTCGCAGGTCTCCGTCCGCTGGTGTAGTGTGGGCGTGTCGGCTTCCGTACTCTGCTCTAGTATATCCGTACTGTCCACTGATAGTAATTGCTGGTGATGTCCCGGTGATTGGAGGTGAGTGATGGAGGATTAGTGTGTCCTGTAGTCACATCATTCAACCGCCCTTCATGTCCTAAGTGTAGGAGATGGGCCGATCTGTGTGTCTGCATGCTGGGACTTTTAGTTCCACAACATGGGAGGAGCTGTGACCACTCTTAAGACTGCTACAAGCCGTCCATTACACTGTAATCAGGGGGCAGGGAGGTGATGGGAGATGTTCCAGCATTCTGATCAGCTCCTTCACCACTCATCAGGAGATGTGATTGGAGCAGGCCTCATAGTATCCCTACTGATCCCTACACCCCCCCCCCCCCGGCTCACAGTATGTGTACACTGACTGATCCCTACACACCCCCCCTGGGCTCACGGTATGTATACACTGACTGATCCCTACACACCCCCCCACCCCCCCCCCTGGGCTCACAGTATGTGTACACTGACTGATCCCTACACCCCCCCCCTGGGCTCACAGTATGTGTACACTGACTGATCCCTACACCCCCCCCTGGGCTCACAGTATGTGTACACTGACTGATCCCTACACACCCCCCCTGGGCTCACAGTATGTGTACACTGACTGATCCCTACACCCCCCCCTGGGCTCACAGTATGTGTACACTGACTGATCCCTACACACCCCCTGGGCTCACAGTATGTGTACACTGACTGATCCCTACACACCCCCCTGGGCTCACGGTATGTGTACACTGACTGATCCCAGGCCAGGGGGTGTGTAGGGATCAGTCAGTGTACACATACCGTGAGCCCAGGGGGGTGTGTAGGGATCAGTCAGTGTACACATACCGTGAGCCCAGGGGGTGTGTAGGGATCAGTCAGTGTACACATACCGTGAGCCCAGGGGGGGTGTAGGGATCAGTCAGTGTACACATACTGTGAGCCCGGGGGGGGGGGGGTGTGTAGGGATCAGTCAGTGTACACATACTGTGAGCCCAGGGGGGGTGTAGGGATCAGTCAGTGTACACATACTGTGAGCCCAGGTGGGGGTGTAGGGATCAGTCAGTGTACACATACCGTGAGCCCAGGGGGGGTGTGTAGGGATCAGTCAGTGTACACATACTGTGAGCCAAGGGGGGGTGTGTGTAGGGATCAGTCAGTGTACACATACCGTGAGCCCAGGGGGTGTGTAGGGATCAGTCAGTGTACACATACCGTGAGCCCAGGGGGGTGTGTAGGGATCAGTCAGTGTACACATACCGTGAGCCCAGGGGGTGTGTAGGGATCAGTCAGTGTACACATACTGTGAGCCCAGGGGGGGGGTGTAGGGATCAGTAGGGATACTATGAGGCCCGCTCCAATCACATCTCCTGATGACTGGTGAAGGAGCTGATCAGAATGCTGGAACATCTCCCATCACCTCCCTGCCCCCTGATTACAGTGTAATGGACGGCTTGTAGCAGTCTTAAGAGTGGTCACAGCTCCTCCCATGTTGTGGAACTAGAAGTCCCAGCATGCAGACACACAGATCGGCCCATCTCCTACACTTAGGACATGAAGGGCGGTTGAATGATGTGACTACAGGACACACTAATCCTCCATCACTCACCTCCAATCACCGGGACACCCCCTGGGCTCACAGTATGTGTACACTGACTGATCCCTACACACCCCCTGGGCTCACGGTATGTGTACACTGACTGATCCCTACACACCCCCTGGGCTCACGGTATGTGTACACTGACTGATCCCTACACACCCCCCCTGGGCTCACAGTATGTGTACACTGACTGATCCCTACACACCCCCCCTGGGCTCACAGTATGTGTACACTGACTGATCCCTACACACCACCTGGGCTCACGGTATGTGTACACTGACTGATCCCTACACCCTTTTAACCCTTACATTGATGGGTTTAGTTCCACTTATCGATTTACTGCTGCTCAGGGGCTCTGGTCTTCAGCAAAATGTCAGCCTCCAGCAAGAAGAAACAGGATCAATGCTGGAGGCAATTTACAGCACACACTAATTTTTGTAGTATGTGGAATGTATGTTTCTTGCTAAAGAACATAATTTCATTATTAAAAGGTGTTATGGGTAAAGTTCAGCTTTAAATCTGTATACCACTCCTGCTCATTGTATAGACACACTCCTCTCCATAAATGCTAGTAATAAATAATAACTACTAGTCCCAGCATGTCCAGCCACAGAGCAGGACACAGTGAGAAGTTATAGTCATATATATATAAATATATTTAAAAAAAAAAAAAAAAAACACTACTTACCGGGAGTCGAACCCGGGCCGCCTGGGTGATAAACAAAAAGCCTAACCGCTAGCCCATATGGGCAAGTCGTACTAGACCTCGACTAGTAATCCTTACATCCTGCATATGGAACTACATCACATTATCCAGCTTGTGATCGTCTCTCACCTCCTCCCAGCCTGTCATGTGTAGTGTTCTGTTCTCAGGGGACACCCAGGAGCTATGCAGAGACAGAAGAAGCAGTCCTAGTGCCATCCAATGTACGGAGATAAGACTGACCTAGAAGTCCCAGGCCCCGGGCAGCCTCTTCTCTCTCCTCACTGCCCACACACCGCTATATACACGACTGAGTGTGCCGCTCTCTGAACCTGTCTGCACAGCGCTCCTGCCAACTTTCCTTTCCCCGCCCACAACAAAGGGGAGGAGGCGGGGGTCATCATGCGGATGGAGGAGGTTTGGTCCTCGCAGGTCTCCGTCCGCTGGTGTAGTGTGGGCGTGTCGGCTTCCGTACTCTGCTCTAGTATATCCGTACTGTCCACTGATAGTAATTGCTGGTGATGTCCCGGTGATTGGAGGTGAGTGATGGAGGATTAGTGTGTCCTGTAGTCACATCATTCAACCGCCCTTCATGTCCTAAGTGTAGGAGATGGGCCGATCTGTGTGTCTGCATGCTGGGACTTCTAGTTCCACAACATGGGAGGAGCTGTGACCACTCTTAAGACTGCTACAAGCCGTCCATTACACTGTAATCAGGGGGCAGGGAGGTGATGGGAGATGTTCCAGCATTCTGATCAGCTCCTTCACCACTCATCAGGAGATGTGATTGGTGCAGGCCTCATAGTTTCCCTACTGAGCCCTACACCCCCCCCCCCCGGCTCACAGTATGTGTACACTGACTGATCCCTACACACCCCCCCCCCCCCCCCCTGGGCTCACAGTATGTGTACACTGACTGATCCCTACACACCCCCTTCCTGGGCACACAGTATGTGTACACTGACTGATCCCTACACCCCCCTTCCTGGGCTCACAGTATGTGTACACTGACTGATCCCTACACCCCCCTTCCTGGGCTCACGGTATGTGTACACTGACTGATCCCTACACCCCCCCTTCCTGGGCTCACAGTATGTGTACACTGACTGATCCCTACACCCCCCTTCCTGGGCTCACAGTATGTGTACACTGACTGATCCCTACACCCCCCTTCCTGGGCTCACAGTATGTGTACACTGACTGATCCCTACACCCCCCTTCCTGGGCTCACAGTATGTGTACACTGACTGATCCCTACACCCCCCCTTCCTGGGCTCACAGTATGTGTACACATACTGTGAGCCCAGGGGGGGGGGGGGTGTAGGGATCAGTCAGTGTAGGGATCAGTCAGTGTACACATACTGTGAGCCCGGGGGGGGGGTGTAGGGATCAGTCAGTGTACACATACTGTGAGCCCGGGGGGGGGTGTAGGGATCAGTCAGTGTACATACTGTGAGCCCAGGGGGGGTGTAGGGATCAGTCAGTGTACACATACCGTGAGCCCAGGGGGGTGTGTAGGGATCAGTCAGTGTACACATACCGTGAGCCCGGGGGGGGGGTGTAGGGATCAGTCAGTGTACACATACCGTGAGCCCAGGGGGTGTGTAGGGATCAGTCAGTGTACACATACTGTGAGCCCAGGGGGGGGGGTGTAGGGATCAGTAGGGATACTATGAGGCCCGCTCCAATCACATCTCCTGATGACTGGTGAAGGAGCTGATCAGAATGCTGGAACATCTCCCATCACCTCCCTGCCCCCTGATTACAGTGTAATGGATGGCTTGTAGCAGTCTTAAGAGTGGTCACAGCTCCTCCCATGTTGTGGAACTAGAAGTCCCAGCATGCAGACACACAGATCGGCCCATCTCCTACACTTAGGACATGAAGGGCGGTTGAATGATGTGACTACAGGACATACTAATCCTCCATCACTCACCTCCAATCACCGGGACACCCCCTGGGCTCACAGTATGTGTACACTGACTGATCCCTACACACCCCCTGGGCTCACAGTATGTGTACACTGACTGATCCCTACACCCCCCCCCCCTGACTGCCACTCCCCTACACACCCCCCCTACACACCCCCTGGGCTCACGGTATGTGTACACTGACTGATCCCTACACACCCCCCCTGGGCTCACAGTATGTGTACACTGACTGATCCCTACACACCCCCCCTGGGCTCACAGTATGTGTACACTGACTGATCCCTACACACCCCCCCTGGGCTCACAGTATGTGTACACTGACTGATCCCTACACACCCCCTGGGCTCACGGTATGTGTACACTGACTGATCCCTACACCCTTTTAACCCTTACATTGATGGGTTTAGTTCCACTTATCGATTTACTGCTGCTCAGGGGCTCTGGTCTTCAGCAAAATGTCAGCCTCCAGCAAGAAGAAACAGGATCAATGCTGGAGGCAATTTACAGCACACACTAATTTTTGTAGTATGTGGAATGTATGTTTCTTGCTAAAGAACATAATTTCATTATTAAAAGGTGTTATGGGTAAAGTTCAGCTTTAAATCTGTATACCACTCCTGCTCATTGTATAGACACACTCCTCTCCATAAATGCTAGTAATAAATAATAACTACTAGTCCCAGCATGTCCAGCCACAGAGCAGGACACAGTGAGAAGTTATAGTCATATATATATAAATATATTTAAAAAAAAAAAAAAAAACACTACTTACCGGGAGTCGAACCCGGGCCGCCTGGGTGATAAACAAAAAGCCTAACCGCTAGCCCATATGGGCAAGTCGTACTAGACCTCGACTAGTAATCCTTACATCCTGCATATGGAACTACATCACATTATCCAGCTTGTGATCGTCTCTCACCTCCTCCCAGCCTGTCATGTGTAGTGTTCTGTTCTCAGGGGACACCCAGGAGCTATGCAGAGACAGAAGAAGCAGTCCTAGTGCCATCCAATGTACGGAGATAAGACTGACCTAGAAGTCCCAGGCCCCGGGCAGCCTCTTCTCTCTCCTCACTGCCCACACACCGCTATATACACGACTGAGTGTGCCGCTCTCTGAACCTGTCTGCACAGCGCTCCTGCCAACTTTCCTTTCCCCGCCCACAACAAAGGGGAGGAGGCGGGGGTCATCATGCGGATGGAGGAGGTTTGGTCCTCGCAGGTCTCCGTCCGCTGGTGTAGTGTGGGCGTGTCGGCTTCCGTACTCTGCTCTAGTATATCCGTACTGTCCACTGATAGTAATTGCTGGTGATGTCCCGGTGATTGGAGGTGAGTGATGGAGGATTAGTGTGTCCTGTAGTCACATCATTCAACCGCCCTTCATGTCCTAAGTGTAGGAGATGGGCCGATCTGTGTGTCTGCATGCTGGGACTTCTAGTTCCACAACATGGGAGGAGCTGTGACCACTCTTAAGACTGCTACAAGCCGTCCATTACACTGTAATCAGGGGGCAGGGAGGTGATGGGAGATGTTCCAGCATTCTGATCAGCTCCTTCACCACTCATCAGGAGATGTGATTGGAGCAGGCCTCATAGTATCCCTACTGAGCCCTACACCCCCCCCCCCCGGCTCACAGTATGTGTACACTGACTGATCCCTACACACCCCCCCCCCCTGGGCTCACAGTATGTGTACACTGACTGATCCCTACACACCCCCTTCCTGGGCACACAGTATGTGTACACTGACTGATCCCTACACCCCCCCTTCCTGGGCTCACAGTATGTGTACACTGACTGATCCCTACACCCCCCCTTCCTGGGCTCACAGTATGTGTACACTGACTGATCCCTACACCCCCCTTCCTGGGCTCACAGTATGTGTACACTGACTGATCCCTACACACTGACTGATCCCTACACCCCCCCTTCCTGGGCTCACAGTATGTGTACACTGACTGATCCCTACACCCTCCCTTCCTGGGCTCACAGTATGTGTACACTGACTGATCCCTACACACCCCCCTTCCTGGGCTCACAGTATGTGTACACTGACTGATCCCTACACCCCCCCCCCCTGGGCTCACAGTATGTGTACACTGACTGATCCCTACACACCCCCTGGGCTCACAGTATGTGTACACTGACTGATCCCTACACACCCCCTGGGCTCACAGTATGTGTACACTGACTGATCCCTACACACCCCCCTGTGCTCACGGTATGTGTACACATACTGTGAGCCCAGGGGGTGTGTAGGGATCAGTCAGTGTACACATACTGTGAGCCCAGGGGGTGTGTAGGGATCAGTCAGTGTACACATACTGTGAGCCCAGGGGGGGGGGTGTAGGGATCAGTCAGTGTACACATACTGTGAGCCCAGGGGGGGGTGTTGTGATCAGTCAGTGTACACATACCGTGAGCCCAGGGGGGGTGGGTGTGTGTAGGGATCAGTCAGTGTACATACTGTGAGCCCAGGGGGGGTGTAGGGATCAGTCAGTGTACACATACTGTGAGCCCAGGGGGGGTGTAGGGATCAGTCAGTGTACACATACCGTGAGCCCAGGGGGGTGTGTAGGGATCAGTCAGTGTACACATACCGTGAGCCCAGGGGGGGGTGTAGGGATCAGTCAGTGTACACATACCGTGAGCCCAGGGGGGTGTGTAGGGATCAGTCAGTGTACACATACCGTGAGCCCAGGGGGGTGTGTAGGGATCAGTCAGTGTCCACATACTGTGAGCCCAGGGGGGGGGGTGTAGGGATCAGTAGGGATACTATGAGGCCCGCTCCAATCACATCTCCTGATGACTGGTGAAGGAGCTGATCAGAATGCTGGAACATCTCCCATCACCTCCCTGCCCCCTGATTACAGTGTAATGGACGGCTTGTAGCAGTCTTAAGAGTGGTCACAGCTCCTCCCATGTTGTGGAACTAGAAGTCCCAGTATGTGTACACTGACTGATCCCTACACACCCCCTGGGCTCACGGTATGTGTACACTGACTGATCCCTACACACCCCCTGGGCTCACGGTATGTGTACACTGACTGATCCCTACACACCCCCTGGGCTCACGGTATGTGTACACTGACTGATCCCAGGCCAGGGGGTGTGTAGGGATCAGTCAGTGTACACATACTGTGAGCCCAGGGAGGTGTGTTGTGATCAGTCAGTGTACACATACCGTGAGCCCAGGGGGGGGTGGGTGTGTAGGGATCAGTCAGTGTACACATACTGTGAGCCCAGGGGGGTGTGTTGTGATCAGTCAGTGTACACATACCGTGAGCCCAGGGGGGGGTGTAGGGATCAGTCAGTGTACACATACCGTGAGCCCAGGGGGGGTGTAGGGATCAGTCAGTGTACACATACCGTGAGCCCAGGGGGGTGTGTAGGGATCAGTCAGTGTACACATACCGTGAGCCCAGGGGGTGTGTAGGGATCAGTCAGTGTACACATACTGTGAGCCCAGGGGGGGGGGTGTAGGGATCAGTAGGGATACTATGAGGCCCGCTCCAATCACATCTCCTGATGACTGGTGAAGGAGCTGATCAGAATGCTGGAACATCTCCCATCACCTCCCTGCCCCCTGATTACAGTGTAATGGACGGCTTGTAGCAGTCTTAAGAGTGGTCACAGCTCCTCCCATGTTGTGGAACTAGAAGTCCCAGCATGCAGACACACAGATCGGCCCATCTCCTACACTTAGGACATGAAGGGCGGTTGAATGATGTGACTACAGGACACACTAATCCTCCATCACTCACCTCCAATCACCGGGACACCCCCTGGGCTCATGGTATGTGTACACTGACTGATCCCTACACCCCCCCCGGGCTCACAGTATGTGTACACTGACTGATCCCTACACCCCCCCCCCTGGGCTCACAGTATGTGTACACTGACTGATCCCTACACACCCCCTGGGCTCACAGTATGTGTACACTGACTGATCCCTACACACCACCTGGGCTCACGGTATGTGTACACTGACTGATCCCTACACCCTTTAAACCCTTACATGATGGGTTTAGTTCCACTTATCGATTTACTGCTGCTCGGGGGCTCTGGTCTTCAGCAAAATGTCAGCCTCCAGCAAGAAGAAACAGGATCAATGCTGGAGGCAATTTACAGCACACACTAATTTTTGTAGTATGTGGAATGTATGTTTCTTGCTAAAGAACATAATTTCATTATTAAAAGGTGTTATGGGTAAAGTTCAGCTTTAAATCTGTATACCACTCCTGCTCATTGTATAGACACACTCCTCTCCATAAATGCTAGTAATAAATAATAACTACTAGTCCCAGCATGTCCAGCCACAGAGCAGGACACAGTGAGAAGTTATAGTCATATATATATAAATATATTTAAAAAAAAAAAAAAAACACTACTTACCGGGAGTCGAACCCGGGCCGCCTGGGTGATAAACAAAAAGCCTAACCGCTAGCCCATATGGGCAAGTCGTACTAGACCTCGACTAGTAATCCTTACATCCTGCATATGGAACTACATCACATTATCCAGCTTGTGATCGTCTCTCACCTCCTCCCAGCCTGTCATGTGTAGTGTTCTGTTCTCAGGGGACACCCAGGAGCTATGCAGAGACAGAAGAAGCAGTCCTAGTGCCATCCAATGTACGGAGATGAGACTGACCTAGAAGTCCCAGGCCCCGGGCAGCCTCTTCTCTCTCCTCACTGCCCACACACCGCTATATACACGACTGAGTGTGCCGCTCTCTGAACTTGTCTGCACAGCGCTCCTGCCAACTTTCCTTTCCCCGCCCACAACAAAGGGGAGGAGGCGGGGTCTTCATGCGGATGGAGGAGGTTTGGTCCTCGCAGGTCTCCGTCCGCTGGTGTAGTGTGGGCGTGTCGGCTTCCGTACTCTGCTCTAGTATATCCGTACTGTCCACTGATAGTAATTGCTGGTGATGTCCCGGTGATTGGAGGTGAGTGATGGAGGATTAGTGTGTCCTGTAGTCACATCATTCAACCGCCCTTCATGTCCTAAGTGTAGGAGATGGGCCGATCTGTGTGTCTGCATGCTGGGACTTCTAGTTCCACAACATGGGAGGAGCTGTGACCACTCTTAAGACTGCTACAAGCCGTCCATTACACTGTAATCAGGGGGCAGGGAGGTGATGGGAGATGTTCCAGCATTCTGATCAGCTCCTTCACCAGTCATCAGGAGATGTGATTGGAGCAGGCCTCATAGTATCCCTACTGATCCCTACACCCCCCCCCCCCCTGGCTCACAGTATGTGTACACTGACTGATCCCTACACACCCCCCTCCTGGGCTCACAGTATGTGTACACTGACTGATCCCTACACACCCCCTTCCTGGGCTCACAGTATGTGTACACTGACTGATCCCTACACCCCCCTTCCTGGGCTCACAGTATGTGTACACTGACTGATCCCTACACCCCCCCTTCCTGGGCTCACAGTATGTGTACACTGACTGATCCCTACACCCCCCCTTCCTGGGCTCACAGTATGTGTACACTGACTGATCCCTACACCCCCCTTCCTGGGCTCACAGTATGTGTACACTGACTGATCCCTACACCCCCCCCCTGGGCTCACAGTATGTGTACACTGACTGATCCCTACACACCCCCTGGGCTCACAGTATGTGTACACTGACTGATCCCTACACACCCCCTGGGCTCACGGTATGTGTACACTGACTGATCCCAGGCCAGGGGGTGTGTAGGGATCAGTCAGTGTACACATACTGTGAGCCCAGGGGGGTGTGTTGTGATCAGTCAGTGTACACATACCGTGAGCCCAGGGGGGGTGTGTAGGGATCAGTCAGTGTACACATACTGTGAGCCCAGGGGGGGGTGGGTGTGTAGGGATCAGTCAGTGTACACATACTGTGAGCCCAGGGGGGGGTGTTGTGATCAGTCAGTGTACACATACCGTGAGCCCAGGGGGGGTGGGTGTGTAGGGATCAGTCAGTGTACATACTGTGAGCCCAGGGGGGGTGTAGGGATCAGTCAGTGTACACATACTGTGAGCCCAGGGGGGGTGTAGGGATCAGTCAGTGTACACATACCGTGAGCCCAGGGGGGTGTGTAGGGATCAGTCAGTGTACACATACCGTGAGCCCAGGGGGTGTGTAGGGATCAGTCAGTGTACACATACTGTGAGCCCGGGGGGAGGAAGGTGTAGGGATCAGTAGGGATACTATGAGGCCTGCTCCAATCACATCTCCTGATGACTGGTGAAGGAGCTGATCAGAATGCTGGAACATCTCCCATCACCTCCCTGCCCCCTGATTACAGTGTAATGGACGGCTTGTAGCAGTCTTAAGAGTGGTCACAGCTCCTCCCATGTTGTGGAACTAGAAGTCCCAGCATGCAGACACACAGATCGGCCCATCTCCTACACTTAGGACATGAAGGGCGGTTGAATGATGTGACTACAGGACACACTAATCCTCCATCACTCACCTCCAATCACCGGGACACCCCCTGGGATCACGGTATGTGTACACTGACTGATCCCTACACACACCCCCCCCCCCGGGCTCACAGTATGTGTACACTGACTGATCCCTACACACACCCCCCCTGGGCTCACAGTATGTGTACACTGACTGATCCCTACACACCACCTGGGCTCACAGTATGTGTACACTGACTGATCCCTACACACCCCCTGGGCTCACGGTATGTGTACACTGACTGATCCCTACACACCCCCTGGGCTCACGGTATGTGTACACTGACAGATCCCAGGCCAGGGGGTGTGTAGGGATCAGTCAGTGTACACATACTGTGAGCCCAGGGGGTGGGTTGTGATCAGTCAGTGTACACATACCGTGAGCCCAGGTGGTGTGTAGGGATCAGTCAGTGTACACATACTGTGAGCCCAGGGGGGGTGTGTGTAGGGATCAGTCAGTGTACACATACTGTGAGCCCAGGGGGTGTGTAGGGATCAGTCAGTGTACACATACTGTGAGCCCAGGGGGTGTGTAGGGATCAGTCAGTGTACACATACTGTGAGCCCGGGGGCGGGGTGTGTAGGGATCAGTCAGTGTACACATACTGTGAGCCCGGGGGCGGGGTGTGTAGGGATCAGTCAGTGTACACATACCGTGAGCCCAGGGGGGTGTGTAGGGATCAGTCAGTGTACACATACCGTGAGCCCAGGGGGTGTGTAGGGATCAGTCAGTGTACACATACTGTGAGCCCAGGGGGGGGGGGTGTAGGGATCAGTAGGGATACTATGAGGCCCGCTCCAATCACATCTCCTGATGACTGGTGAAGGAGCTGATCAGAATGCTGGAACATCTCCCATCACCTCCCTGCCCCCTGATTACAGTGTAATGGACGGCTTGTAGCAGTCTTAAGAGTGGTCACAGCTCCTCCCATGTTGTGGAACTAGAAGTCCCAGCATGCAGACACACAGATCGGCCCATCTCCTACACTTAGGACATGAAGGGCGGTTGAATGATGTGACTACAGGACATACTAATCCTCCATCACTCACCTCTAATCACCGGGACACCCCCTGGGCTCACAGTATGTGTACACTGACTGATCCCTACACACCCCCTGGGCTCACAGTATGTGTACACTGACTGATCCCTACACACCCCCTGGGCTCACGGTATGTGTACACTGACTGATCCCTACACACCCCCCCCTGGGCTCACAGTATGTGTACACTGACTGATCCCTACACACCCCCCCTGGGCTCACAGTATGTGTACACTGACTGATCCCTACACACCACCTGGGCCCACGGTATGTGTACACTGACTGATCCCTACACCCTTTAAACCCTTACATTGATGGGTTTAGTTCCACTTATCGATTTACTGCTGCTCAGGGGCTCTGGTCTTCAGCAAAATGTCAGCCTCCAGCAAGAAGAAACAGGATCAATGCTGGAGGCAATTTACAGCACACACTAATTTTTGTGGTATGTGGAATGTATGTTTCTTGCTAAAGAACATAATTTCATTATTAAAAGGTGTTATGGGTAAAGTTCAGCTTTAAATCTGTATACCACTCCTGCTCATTGTATAGACACACTCCTCTCCATAAATGCTAGTAATAAATAATAACTACTAGTCCCAGCATGTCCAGCCACAGAGCAGGACACAGTGAGAAGTTATAGTCATATATATATAAATATATTTAAAAAAAAAAAAAAAAAAAAAAACACTACTTACCGGGAGTCGAACCCGGGCCGCCTGGGTGATAAACAAAAAGCCTAACCGCTAGCCCATATGGGCAAGTCGTACTAGACCTCGACTAGTAATCCTTACATCCTGCATATGGAACTACATCACATTATCCAGCTTGTGATCGTCTCTCACCTCCTCCCAGCCTGTCATGTGTAGTGTTCTGTTCTCAGGGGACACCCAGGAGCTATGCAGAGACAGAAGAAGCAGTCCTAGTGCCATCCAATGTACGGAGATGAGACTGACCTAGAAGTCCCAGGCCCCGGGCAGCCTCTTCTCTCTCCTCACTGCCCACACACCGCTATATACACGACTGAGTGTGCCGCTCTCTGAACTTGTCTGCACAGCGCTCCTGCCAACTTTCCTTTCCCCGCCCACAACAAAGGGGAGGAGGCGGGGTCTTCATGCGGATGGAGGAGGTTTGGTCCTCGCAGGTCTCCGTCCGCTGGTGTAGTGTGGGCGTGTCGGCTTCCGTACTCTGCTCTAGTATATCCGTACTGTCCACTGATAGTAATTGCTGGTGATGTCCCGGTGATTGGAGGTGAGTGATGGAGGATTAGTGTGTCCTGTAGTCACATCATTCAACCGCCCTTCATGTCCTAAGTGTAGGAGATGGGCCGATCTGTGTGTCTGCATGCTGGGACTTCTAGTTCCACAACATGGGAGGAGCTGTGACCACTCTTAAGACTGCTACAAGCCGTCCATTACACTGTAATCAGGGGGCAGGGAGGTGATGGGAGATGTTCCAGCATTCTGATCAGCTCCTTCACCAGTCATCAGGAGATGTGATTGGAGCAGGCCTCATAGTATCCCTACTGAGCCCTACACCCCCCCCCCCCCGGCTCACAGTATGTGTACACTGACTGATCCCTACACACCCCCCCCCCCCCTGGGCTCACAGTATGTGTACACTGACTGATCCCTACACACCCCCTTCCTGGGCTCACAGTATGTGTACACTGACTGATCCCTACACACCCCCTTCCTGGGCTCACAGTATGTGTACACTGACTGATCCCTACACCCCCCCTTCCTGGGCTCACAGTATGTGTACACTGACTGATCCCTACACCCCCCCTTCCTGGGCTCACAGTATGTGTACACTGACTGATCCCTACACCCCCCCTTCCTGGGCTCACAGTATGTGTACACTGACTGATCCCTACACCCCCCCTGGGCTCACAGTATGTGTACACTGACTGATCCCTACACCCCCCCCTGGGCTCACAGTATGTGTACACTGACTGATCCCTACACACCCCCTGGGCTCACAGTATGTGTACACTGACTGATCCCTACACACCCCCTGGGCTCACAGTATGTGTACACTGACTGATCCCTAGATGCACAGGGGGTGTGTAGGGATCAGTCAGTGTACACATACTGTGTGCCCAGGGGGGTGTGTAGGGATCAGTCAGTGTACACATACTGTGAGCCCAGGGGGGGTGTGTAGGGATCAGTCAGTGTACACATACCCCCCCCCCAGGGGGGGGTGTGTAGGGATCAGTCAGTGTACACATACTGTGAGCCCAGGGGGGGGTGTGTAGGTATCAGTCAGTGTACACATACCGTGAGCCCAGGGGGGGGGTTGAGGGGGGGGGTGGGTGTAGGGATCAGTCAGTGTACACATACCGTGAGCCCAGGTGGTGTGTAGGGATCAGTCAGTGTACACATACTGTGAGCCCAGGGGGGGTGTGTAGGGATCAGTCAGTGTACACATACTGTGAGCCCAGGGGGGTGTGTAGGGATCAGTCAGTGTACACATACTGTGAGCCCAGGGGGGGGGTGTAGGATCAGTCAGTGTACACATACTGTGAGCCCGGGGGCGGGGTGTGTAGGGATCAGTCAGTGTACACATACTGTGAGCCCAGGGGGGGTTGTAGGGATCAGTCAGTGTACACATACTGTGAGCCAAGGGGGGGTTGTAGGGATCAGTCAGTGTACACATACCGTGAGCCCAGGGGGGGTGTAGGGATCAGTCAGTGTACACATACCGTGAGCCCAGGGGGGTGTGTAGGGATCAGTCAGTGTACACATACTGAGAGCCCAGGGGGGGTGTAGGGATCAGTAGGGATACTATGAGGCCTGCTCCAATCACATCTCCTGATGACTGGTGAAGGAGTTGATCAGAATGCTGGAACATCTCCCATCACCTCCCTGCCCCCTGATTACAGTGTAATGGACGGCTTGTAGCAGTCTTAAGAGTGGTCACAGCTCCTCCCATGTTGTGGAACTAGAAGTCCCAGCATGCAGACACACAGATCGGCCCATCTCCTACACTTAGGACATGAAGGGCGGTTGAATGATGTGACTACAGGACACACTAATCCTCCATCACTCACCTCCAATCACCGGGACACCCCCTGGGCTCACAGTGTGTACACTGACTGATCCCTACACACCCCCCCCCCCCTGGCTCACGGTATGTGTACACTGACTGATCCCTACACACCCCCCCGGGCTCACAGTATGTGTACACTGACTGATCCCTACACCCCCCCCCCCCCTGGGCTCACAGTATGTGTACACTGACTGATCCCTACACCCCCCCCCCCCTGGGCTCACAGTATGTGTACACTGACTGATCCCTACACACCACCTGGGCTCACGGTATGTGTACACTGACTGATCCCTACACCCTTTAAACCCTTACATTGATGGGTTTAGTTCCACTTATCGATTTACTGCTGCTCAGGGGCTCTGGTCTTCAGCAAAATGTCAGCCTCCAGCAAGAAGAAACAGGATCAATGCTGGAGGCAATTTACAGCACACACTAATTTTTGTAGTATGTGGAATGTATGTTTCTTGCTAAAGAACATAATTTCATTATTAAAAGGTGTTATGGGTAAAGTTCAGCTTTAAATCTGTATACCACTCCTGCTCATTGTATAGACACACTCCTCTCCATAAATGCTAGTAATAAATAATAACTACTAGTCCCAGCATGTCCAGCCACAGAGCAGGACACAGTGAGAAGTTATAGTCATATATATATATATAAATATATTTAAAAAAAAAAAAAAAAAACACTACTTACCGGGAGTCGAACCCGGGCCGCCTGGGTGAAAAACAAAAAGCCTAACCGCTAGCCCATATGGGCAAGTCGTACTAGACCTCGACTAGTAATCCTTACATCCTGCATATGGAACTACATCACATTATCCAGCTTGTGATCGTCTCTCACCTCCTCCCAGCCTGTCATGTGTAGTGTTCTGTTCTCAGGGGACACCCAGGAGCTATGCAGAGACAGAAGAAGCAGTCCTAGTGCCATCCAATGTACGGAGATGAGACTGACCTAGAAGTCCCAGGCCCCGGGCAGCCTCTTCTCTCTCCTCACTGCCCACACACCGCTATATACACGACTGAGTGTGCCGCTCTCTGAACTTGTCTGCACAGCGCTCCTGCCAACTTTCCTTTCCCCGCCCACAACAAAGGGGAGGAGGCGGGGTCTTCATGCGGATGGAGGAGGTTTGGTCCTCGCAGGTCTCCGTCCGCTGGTGTAGTGTGGGCGTGTCGGCTTCCGTACTCTGCTCTAGTATATCCGTACTGTCCACTGATAGTAATTGCTGGTGATGTCCCGGTGATTGGAGGTGAGTGATGGAGGATTAGTGTGTCCTGTAGTCACATCATTCAACCGCCCTTCATGTCCTAAGTGTAGGAGATGGGCCGATCTGTGTGTCTGCATGCTGGGACTTCTAGTTCCACAACATGGGAGGAGCTGTGACCACTCTTAAGACTGCTACAAGCCGTCCATTACACTGTAATCAGGGGGCAGGGAGGTGATGGGAGATGTTCCAGCATTCTGATCAGCTCCTTCACCAGTCATCAGGAGATGTGATTGGAGCAGGCCTCATAGTATCCCTACTGATCCCTACACCCCCCCCCCCCCGGCTCACAGTATGTGTACACTGACTGATCCCTACACACCCCCTTCCTGGGCTCACAGTATGTGTACACTGACTGATCCCTACACACCCCCTTCCTGGGCTCACAGTATGTGTACACTGACTGATCCCTACACACCCCCCTTCCTGGGCTCACAGTATGTGTACACTGACTGATCCCTACACCCCCCCTTCCTGGGCTCACAGTATGTGTACACTGACTGATCCCTACACCCCCCCCTTCCTGGGCTCACAGTATGTGTACACTGACTGATCCCTACACCCCCCTTCCTGGGCTCACAGTATGTGTACACTGACTGATCCCTACACCCCCCCCTGGGCTCACAGTATGTGTACACTGACTGATCCCTACACACCCCCTGGGCTCACAGTATGTGTACACTGACTGATCCCTACACACCCCCTGGGCTCACGGTATGTGTACACTGACTGATCCCAGGCCAGGGGGTGTGTAGGGATCAGTCAGTGTACACACACTGTGAGCCCAGGGGGTGTGTTGTGATCAGTCAGTGTACACATACCGTGAGCCCAGGGGGGTGTGTAGGGATCAGTCAGTGTACACATACCGTGAGCCCAGGGGGGGTGTGTGTAGGGATCAGTCAGTGTACACATACTGTGAGCCCAGGGGGTGTGTAGGGATCAGTCAGTGTACACATACTGTGAGCCCGGGGGCGGGGTGTGTAGGGATCAGTCAGTGTACACATACTGTGAGCCCAGGGGGGGTTGTAGGGATCAGTCAGTGTACACATACTGTGAGCCAAGGGGGGGTTGTAGGGATCAGTCAGTGTACACATACCGTGAGCCCAGGGGGGGTGTAGGGATCAGTCAGTGTACACATACCGTGAGCCCAGGGGGGTGTGTAGGGATCAGTCAGTGTACACATACCGTGAGCCCAGGGGGTGTGTAGGGATCAGTCAGTGTACACATACTGTGAGCCCGGGGGGGGTGTAGGGATCAGTCAGTGTACACATACTGTGAGCCCGGGGGCGGGGGGTGTAGGGATCAGTAGGGATACTATGAGGCCTGCTCCAATCACATCTCCTGATGACTGGTGAAGGAGCTGATCAGAATGCTGGAACATCTCCCATCACCTCCCTGCCCCCTGATTACAGTGTAATGGACGGCTTGTAGCAGTCTTAAGAGTGGTCACAGCTCCTCCCATGTTGTGGAACTAGAAGTCCCAGCATGCAGACACACAGATCGGCCCATCTCCTACACTTAGGACATGAAGGGCGGTTGAATGATGTGACTACAGGACACACTAATCCTCCATCACTCACCTCCAATCACCGGGACACCCCCCCTGGGCTCACGGTATGTGTACACTGACTGATCCCTACACACACCCCCCCCACCCCCGGGCTCACAGTATGTGTACACTGACTGATCCCTACACACACACACCCCCCCCTGGGCTCACAGTATGTGTACACTGACTGATCTCTACACACACCCTGGGCTCACAGTATGTGTATACTGACTGATCCCTACACACACCCCCCCTGGGCTCACAGTATGTGTATACTGACTGATCCCTACACACCACCTGGGCTCACGGTATGTGTACACTGACTGATCCCTACACACCCCCTGGGCTCACGGTATGTGTACACTGACTGATCCCAGGCCAGGGGGTGTGTAGGGATCAGTCAGTGTACACATACTGTGAGCCCAGGGGGTGTGTTGTGATCAGTCAGTGTACACATACCGTGAGCCCAGGGGGGTGTGTAGGGATCAGTCAGTGTACACATACCGTGAGCCCAGGGGGGGTGTGTGTAGGGATCAGTCAGTGTACACATACTGTGAGCCCAGGGGGTGTGTAGGGATCAGTCAGTGTACACATACTGTGAGCCCAGGGGGTGTGTAGGGATCAGTCAGTGTACACATACTGTGAGCCCGGGGGCGGGGTGTGTAGGGATCAGTCAGTGTACACATACTGTGAGCCAAGGGGGGGTTGTAGGGATCAGTCAGTGTACACATACCGTGAGCCCAGGGGGGGTGTAGGGATCAGTCAGTGTACACATACCGTGAGCCCAGGGGGGTGTGTAGGGATCAGTCAGTGTACACATACCGTGAGCCCAGGGGGTGTGTAGGGATCAGTCAGTGTACACATACTGAGAGCCCAGGGGGGGTGTAGGGATCAGTAGGGATACTATGAGGCCTGCTCCAATCACATCTCCTGATGACTGGTGAAGGAGTTGATCAGAATGCTGGAACATCTCCCATCACCTCCCTGCCCCCTGATTACAGTGTAATGGACGGCTTGTAGCAGTCTTAAGAGTGGTCACAGCTCCTCCCATGTTGTGGAACTAGAAGTCCCAGCATGCAGACACACAGATCGGCCCATCTCCTACACTTAGGACATGAAGGGCGGTTGAATGATGTGACTACAGGACACACTAATCCTCCATCACTCACCTCCAATCACCGGGACACCCCCTGGGATCACGGTATGTGTACACTGACTGATCCCTACACACCCCCCCCCCCCCGGGCTCACAGTATGTGTACACTGACTGATCCCTACACACACACACCCCCCCCTGGGCTCACAGTATGTGTACACTGACTGATCTCTACACACACCCTGGGCTCACAGTATGTGTACACTGACTGATCCCTACACACACCCCCCCTGGGCTCACAGTATGTGTACACTGACTGATCCCTACACACCACCCCACCCACACCCCCACCCCCTGGGCTCACGGTATGTGTACACTGACTGATCCCAGGCCAGGGGGTGTGTAGGGATCAGTCAGTGTACACATACTGTGAGCCCAGGGGGTGTGTTGTGATCAGTCAGTGTACACATACCGTGAGCCCAGGTGGTGTGTAGGGATCAGTCAGTGTACACATACTGTGAGCCCAGGGGGGGTGTGTGTAGGGATCAGTCAGTGTACACATACTGTGAGCCCAGGGGGTGTGTAGGGATCAGTCAGTGTACACATACTGTGAGCCCAGGGGGTGTGTAGGGATCAGTCAGTGTACACATACTGTGAGCCCGGGGGCGGGGTGTGTAGGGATCAGTCAGTGTACACATACTGTGAGCCAAGGGGGGGTTGTAGGGATCAGTCAGTGTACACATACCGTGAGCCCAGGGGGGGTGTAGGGATCAGTCAGTGTACACATACCGTGAGCCCAGGGGGGTGTGTAGGGATCAGTCAGTGTACACATACCGTGAGCCCAGGGGGTGTGTAGGGATCAGTCAGTGTACACATACTGAGAGCCCAGGGGGGGTGTAGGGATCAGTAGGGATACTATGAGGCCTGCTCCAATCACATCTCCTGATGACTGGTGAAGGAGTTGATCAGAATGCTGGAACATCTCCCATCACCTCCCTGCCCCCTGATTACAGTGTAATGGACGGCTTGTAGCAGTCTTAAGAGTGGTCACAGCTCCTCCCATGTTGTGGAACTAGAAGTCCCAGCATGCAGACACACAGATCGGCCCATCTCCTACACTTAGGACATGAAGGGCGGTTGAATGATGTGACTACAGGACACACTAATCCTCCATCACTCACCTCCAATCACCGGGACACCCCCTGGGCTCATGGTATGTGTACACTGACTGATCCCTACACACCCCCCCGGGCTCACAGTATGTGTACACTGACTGATCCCTACACCCCCCCCCCCTGGTATGTGTACACTGACTGATCCCTACACACCCCCCCTGGGCTCACGGTATGTGTACACTGACTGATCCCTACACACCCCCTGGGCTCACAGTATGTGTACACTGACTGATCCCTACACACCACCTGGGCTCACGGTATGTGTACACTGACTGATCCCTACACCCTTTAAACCCTTACATGATGGGTTTAGTTCCACTTATCGATTTACTGCTGCTCGGGGGCTCTGGTCTTCAGCAAAATGTCAGCCTCCAGCAAGAAGAAACAGGATCAATGCTGGAGGCAATTTACAGCACACACTAATTTTTGTAGTATGTGGAATGTATGTTTCTTGCTAAAGAACATAATTTCATTATTAAAAGGTGTTATGGGTAAAGTTCAGCTTTAAATCTGTATACCACTCCTGCTCATTGTATAGACACACTCCTCTCCATAAATGCTAGTAATAAATAATAACTACTAGTCCCAGCATGTCCAGCCACAGAGCAGGACACAGTGAGAAGTTATAGTCATAAATATATAAATATATTTAAAACAAAAAAAAAAACACTACTTACCGGGAGTCGAACCCGGGCCGCCTGGGTGAAAAACAAAAAGCCTAACCGCTAGCCCATATGGGCAAGTCGTACTAGACCTCGACTAGTAATCCTTACATCCTGCATATGGAGCTACATCACATTATCCAGCTTGTGATCGTCTCTCACCTCCTCCCAGCCTGTCATGTGTAGTGTTCTGTTCTCAGGGGACACCCAGGAGCTATGCAGAGACAGAAGAAGCAGTCCTAGTGCCATCCAATGTACGGAGATGAGACTGACCTAGAAGTCCCAGGCCCCGGGCAGCCTCTTCTCTCTCCTCACTGCCCACACACCGCTATATACACGACTGAGTGTGCCGCTCTCTGAACTTGTCTGCACAGCGCTCCTGCCAACTTTCCTTTCCCCGCCCACAACAAAGGGGAGGAGGCGGGGTCTTCATGCGGATGGAGGAGGTTTGGTCCTCGCAGGTCTCCGTCCGCTGGTGTAGTGTGGGCGTGTCGGCTTCCGTACTCTGCTCTAGTATATCCGTACTGTCCACTGATAGTAATTGCTGGTGATGTCCCGGTGATTGGAGGTGAGTGATGGAGGATTAGTGTGTCCTGTAGTCACATCATTCAACCGCCCTTCATGTCCTAAGTGTAGGAGATGGGCCGATCTGTGTGTCTGCATGCTGGGACTTTTAGTTCCACAACATGGGAGGAGCTGTGACCACTCTTAAGACTGCTACAAGCCGTCCATTACACTGTAATCAGGGGGCAGGGAGGTGATGGGAGATGTTCCAGCATTCTGATCAGCTCCTTCACCAGTCATCAGGAGATGTGATTGGAGCGGGCCTCATAGTATCCCTACTGATCCCTACACCCCCCCCCCCCCTGGGCTCACAGTATGTGTACACTGACTGATCCCTACACACCCCCTGGGCTCACGGTATGTGTACACTTACTGATCCCTACACACCCCCTGGGCTCACGGTATGTGTACACTGACTGATCCCTACACACCCCCCTGGGCTCACAGTATGTGTACACTGACTGATCCCTACACACCCACCCCCCCTGGGCTCACAGTATGTGTACACTGACTGATCCCTACACCCCCCCTGGGCTCACAGTATGTACACTGACTGATCCCTACACACCCACCCCCCCTGGGCTCACGGTATGTGTACACTGACTGATCCCTACACACCCCCTGGGCTCACAGTATGTGTACACTGACTGATCCCTACACACCACCTGGGCTCACGGTATGTGTACACTGACTGATCCCTACACACCCCCTGGGCTCACGGTATGTGTACACTGACTGATCCCTACACACCCCCTGGGCTCACGGTATGTGTACACTGACTGATCCCAGGCCAGGGGGTGTGTAGGGATCAGTCAGTGTACACATACTGTGAGCCCAGGGGGGTGTGTTGTGATCAGTCAGTGTACATACTGTGAGCCCAGGGGGGGTGTAGGGATCAGTCAGTGTACACATACTGTGAGCCCAGGGGGGGGTGGGTGTGTAGGGATCAGTCAGTGTACACATACTGTGAGCCCAGGGGGGGGTGTTGTGATCAGTCAGTGTACACATACCGTGAGCCCAGGGGGGGTGGGTGTGTAGGGATCAGTCAGTGTACATACTGTGAGCCCAGGGGGGGTGTAGGGATCAGTCAGTGTACACATACTGTGAGCCCAGGGGGGGTGTAGGGATCAGTCAGTGTACACATACCGTGAGCCCAGGGGGGTGTGTAGGGATCAGTCAGTGTACACATACCGTGAGCCCAGGGGGGGGGGTGTAGGGATCAGTAGGGATACTATGAGGCCCGCTCCAATCACATCTCCTGATGACTGGTGAAGGAGCTGATCAGAATGCTGGAACATCTCCCATCACCTCCCTGCCCCCTGATTACAGTGTAATGGACGGCTTGTAGCAGTCTTAAGAGTGGTCACAGCTCCTCCCATGTTGTGGAACTAGAAGTCCCAGCATGCAGACACACAGATCGGCCCATCTCCTACACTTAGGACATGAAGGGCGGTTGAATGATGTGACTACAGGACATACTAATCCTCCATCACTCACCTCCAATCACCGGGACACCCCCTGGGCGCACAGTATGTGTACACTGACTGATCCCTACACACCCCCTGGGCTCACGGTATGTGTACACTGACTGATCCCTACACACCCCCTGGGCTCACGGTATGTGTACACTGACTGATCCCTACACACCCCCTGGGCTCACGGTATGTGTACACTGACTGATCCCTACACACCCCCTGGGCTCACGGTATGTGTACACTGACTGATCCCAGGCCAGGGGGTGTGTAGGGATCAGTCAGTGTACACATACTGTGAGCCCAGGGAGGTGTGTTGTGATCAGTCAGTGTACACATACTGTGAGCCCAGGGGGGGTGTAGTGATCAGTCAGTGTACACATACCGTGAGCCCAGGGGGGGGTGGGTGTGTAGGGATCAGTCAGTGTACACATACTGTGAGCCCAGGGGGGTGTGTTGTGATCAGTCAGTGTACACATACCGTGAGCCCAGGGGGGGTGGGTGTGTAGGGATCAGTCAGTGTACACATACTGTGAGCCCAGGGGGGGTGTAGGGATCAGTCAGTGTACACATACTGTGAGCCCAGGGGGGGTGTAGGGATCAGTCAGTGTACACATACCGTGAGCCCAGGGGGGTGTGTAGGGATCAGTCAGTGTACACATACCGTGAGCCCAGGGGGTGTGTAGGGATCAGTCAGTGTACACATACCGTGAGCCCAGGGGGGGGTGTAGGGATCAGTAGGGATACTATGAGGCCCGCTCCAATCACATCTCCTGATGACTGGTGAAGGAGCTGATCAGAATGCTGGAACATCTCCCATCACCTCCCTGCCCCCTGATTACAGTGTAATGGACGGCTTGTAGCAGTCTTAAGAGTGGTCACAGCTCCTCCCATGTTGTGGAACTAGAAGTCCCAGCATGCAGACACACAGATCGGCCCATCTCCTACACTTAGGACATGAAGGGCGGTTGAATGATGTGACTACAGGACATACTAATCCTCCATCACTCACCTCTAATCACCGGGACACCCCCTGGGCTCACAGTATGTGTACACTGACTGATCCCTACACACCCCCCTGGGCTCACGGTATGTGTACACTGACTGATCCCTACACCCCCACCCTACACCCCCCCCCTGGGCTCACAGTATGTGTACACTGACTGATCCCTACACACCCCCCCTGGGCTCACAGTATGTGTACACTGACTGATCCCTACACACCACCTGGGCCCACGGTATGTGTACACTGACTGATCCCTACACCCTTTAAACCCTTACATTGATGGGTTTAGTTCCACTTATCGATTTACTGCTGCTCAGGGGCTCTGGTCTTCAGCAAAATGTCAGCCTCCAGCAAGAAGAAACAGGATCAATGCTGGAGGCAATTTACAGCACACACTAATTTTTGTAGTATGTGGAATGTATGTTTCTTGCTAAAGAACATAATTTCATTATTAAAAGGTGTTATGGGTAAAGTTCAGCTTTAAATCTGTATACCACTCCTGCTCATTGTATAGACACACTCCTCTCCATAAATGCTAGTAATAAATAATAACTACTAGTCCCAGCATGTCCAGCCACAGAGCAGGACACAGTGAGAAGTTATAGTCATAAATATATAAATATATTTAAAACAAAAAAAAAACACTACTTACCGGGAGTCGAACCCGGGCCGCCTGGGTGATAAACAAAAAGCCTAACCGCTAGCCCATATGGGCAAGTCGTACTAGACCTCGACTAGTAATCCTTACATCCTGCATATGGAACTACATCACATTATCCAGCTTGTGATCGTCTCTCACCTCCTCCCAGCCTGTCATGTGTAGTGTTCTGTTCTCAGGGGACACCCAGGAGCTATGCAGAGACAGAAGAAGCAGTCCTAGTGCCATCCAATGTACGGAGATGAGACTGACCTAGAAGTCCCAGGCCCCGGGCAGCCTCTTCTCTCTCCTCACTGCCCACACACCGCTATATACACGACTGAGTGTGCCGCTCTCTGAACTTGTCTGCACAGCACTCCTGCCAACTTTCCTTTCCCCGCCCACAACAAAGGGGAGGAGGCGGGGTCTTCATGCGGATGGAGGAGGTTTGGTCCTCGCAGGTCTCCGTCCGCTGGTGTAGTGTGGGCGTGTCGGCTTCCGTACTCTGCTCTAGTATATCCGTACTGTCCACTGATAGTAATTGCTGGTGATGTCCCGGTGATTGGAGGTGAGTGATGGAGGATTAGTGTGTCCTGTAGTCACATCATTCAACCGCCCTTCATGTCCTAAGTGTAGGAGATGGGCCGATCTGTGTGTCTGCATGCTGGGACTTCTAGTTCCACAACATGGGAGGAGCTGTGACCACTCTTAAGACTGCTACAAGCCGTCCATTACACTGTAATCAGGGGGCAGGGAGGTGATGGGAGATGTTCCAGCATTCTGATCAGCTCCTTCACCAGTCATCAGGAGATGTGATTGGAGCGGGCCTCATAGTATCCCTACTGATCCCTACACCCCCCCCCCCCCTGGGCTCACAGTATGTGTACACTGACTGATCCCTACACCCCCCCTGGGCTCACAGTATGTGTACACTGACTGATCCCTACACACCCCCTTCCTGGGCTCACGGTATGTGTACACTGACTGATCCCTACACCCCCCCTTCCTGGGCTCACAGTATGTGTACACTGACTGATCCCTACACCCCCCCCCTGGGCTCACAGTATGTGTACACTGACTGATCCCTACACCCCCCCTTCCTGGGCTCACAGTATGTGTACACTGACTGATCCCTACACCCCCCCCTTCCTGGGCTCACAGTATGTGTACACTGACTGATCCCTACACCCCCCTTCCTGGGCTCACAGTATGTGTACACTGACTGATCCCTACACCCCCCCCTGGGCTCACAGTATGTGTACACTGACTGATCCCTACACACCCCCTGGGCTACACACCCCCTGGGCTCACGGTATGTGTACACTGACTGATCCCTACACACCCCCTGGGCTCACGGTATGTGTACACTGACTGATCCCAGGCCAGGGGGTGTGTAGGGATCAGTCAGTGTACACACACTGTGAGCCCAGGGGGGTGTGTTGTGATCAGTCAGTGTACACATACCGTGAGCCCAGGGGGGTGTGTAGGGATCAGTCAGTGTACACATACTGTGAGCCCAGGGGGGGGGTGTGTAGGGATCAGTCAGTGTACACATACTGTGAGCCCACGGGGGGTGTGTAGGGATCAGTCAGTGTACACATACCGTGAGCCCAGGGGGGGGGTGTGTAGGGATCAGTCAGTGTACATACTGTGAGCCCAGGGGGGGGTGTAGGGATCAGTCAGTGTACACATACTGTGAGCCCAGGGGGGGTGTAGGGATCAGTCAGTGTACACATACTGTGAGCCCAGGGGGGGTGTAGGGATCAGTCAGTGTACACATACCGTGAGCCCAGGGGGGTGTGTAGGGATCAGTCAGTGTACACATACCGTGAGCCCAGGGGGTGGGGGTGTAGGGATCAGTAGGGAGGGGGGGGGGTAGGGATCAGTAGGGATACTATGAGGCCTGCTCCAATCACATCTCCTGATGACTGGTGAAGGAGCTGATCAGAATGCTGGAACATCTCCCATCACCTCCCTGCCCCCTGATTACAGTGTAATGGACGGCTTGTAGCAGTCTTAAGAGTGGTCACAGCTCCTCCCATGTTGTGGAACTAGAAGTCCCAGCATGCAGACACACAGATCGGCCCATCTCCTACACTTAGGACATGAAGGGCGGTTGAATGATGTGACTACAGGACACACTAATCCTCCATCACTCACCTCCAATCACCGGGACACCCCCTGGGATCACGGTATGTGTACACTGACTGATCCCTACACACACCCCCCCCCCCCCGGGCTCACAGTATGTGTACACTGACTGATCCCTACACACACCCCCCCCCCCCTGGGCTCACAGTATGTGTACACTGACTGATCCCTACACACACCCCCCCTGGGCTCACAGTATGTGTATACTGACTGATCCCTACACACCACCTGGGCTCACGGTATGTGTACACTGACTGATCCCTACACACCCCCTGGGCTCACGGTATGTGTACACTGACTGATCCCAGGCCAGGGGGTGTGTAGGGATCAGTCAGTGTACACATACTGTGAGCCCAGGGGGTGTGTTGTGATCAGTCAGTGTACACATACCGTGAGCCCAGGTGGTGTGTAGGGATCAGTCAGTGTACACATACTGTGAGCCCAGGGGGGGTGTGTGTAGGGATCAGTCAGTGTACACATACTGTGAGCCCAGGGGGTGTGTAGGGATCAGTCAGTGTACACATACTGTGAGCCCAGGGGGTGTGTAGGGATCAGTCAGTGTACACATACTGTGAGCCCGGGGGCGGGGTGTGTAGGGATCAGTCAGTGTACACATACTGTGAGCCAAGGGGGGGTTGTAGGGATCAGTCAGTGTACACATACTGTGAGCCAAGGGGGGGTTGTAGGGATCAGTCAGTGTACATACTGTGAGCCCAGGGGGGGGGTGTAGGGATCAGTCAGTGTACACATACCGTGAGCCCAGGGGGGTGTGTAGGGATCAGTCAGTGTACACATACCGTGAGCCCAGGGGGTGTGTAGGGATCAGTCAGTGTACACATACCGTGAGCCCAGGGGGGTGTGTAGGGATCAGTAGGGATACTATGAGGCCTGCTCCAATCACATCTCCTGATGACTGGTGAAGGAGCTGATCAGAATGCTGGAACATCTCCCATCACCTCCCTGCCCCCTGATTACAGTGTAATGGACGGCTTGTAGCAGTCTTAAGAGTGGTCACAGCTCCTCCCATGTTGTGGAACTAGAAGTCCCAGCATGCAGACACACAGATCGGCCCATCTCCTACACTTAGGACATGAAGGGCGGTTGAATGATGTGACTACAGGACACACTAATCCTCCATCACTCACCTCCAATCACCGGGACACCCCCTGGGCTCACGGTATGTGTACACTGACTGATCCCTACACACACCCCCCCCCCCCGGGCTCACAGTATGTGTACACTGACTGATCCCTACACCCCCCCCCCCCCCTGGGCTCACAGTATGTGTACACTGACTGATCCCTACACACACCCCCCCTGGGCTCACAGTATGTGTACACTGACTGATCCCTACACACCCCCTGGGCTCACGGTATGTGTACACTGACTGATCCCTACACACCCCCTGGGCTCACGGTATGTGTACACTGACTGATCCCAGGCCAGGGGGTGGGTAGGGATCAGTCAGTGTACACATACTGTGAGCCCAGGGGGTGTGTTGTGATCAGTCAGTGTACACATACCGTGAGCCCAGGGGGTGTGTAGGGATCAGTCAGTGTACACATACTGTGAGCCCAGGGGGGGTGTGTGTAGGGATCAGTCAGTGTACACATACTGTGAGCCCAGGGGGGGTGTGTAGGGATCAGTCAGTGTACACATACTGTGAGCCCAGGGGGTGTGTAGGGATCAGTCAGTGTACACATACTGTGAGCCCAGGGGGGGGGGTGTGTAGGGATCAGTCAGTGTACACATACTGTGAGCCAAGGGGGGGTTGTAGGGATCAGTCAGTGTACACATACCGTGAGCCCAGGGGGGGTGTAGGGATCAGTCAGTGTACACATACCGTGAGCCCAGGGGGGTGTGTAGGGATCAGTCAGTGTACACATACCGTGAGCCCAGGGGGTGTGTAGGGATCAGTCAGTGTACACATACTGAGAGCCCAGGGGGGGGGTAGGGATCAGTAGGGATACTATGAGGCCTGCTCCAATCACATCTCCTGATGACTGGTGAAGGAGCTGATCAGAATGCTGGAACATCTCCCATCACCTCCCTGCCCCCTGATTACAGTGTAATGGACGGCTTGTAGCAGTCTTAAGAGTGGTCACAGCTCCTCCCATGTTGTGGAACTAGAAGTCCCAGCATGCAGACACACAGATCGGCCCATCTCCTACACTTAGGACATGAAGGGCGGTTGAATGATGTGACTACAGGACACACTAATCCTCCATCACTCACCTCCAATCACCGGGACACCCCCTGGGCTCATGGTATGTGTACACTCCCCCCCCCCCTGGGCTCACGGTATGTGTACACTGACTGATCCCTACACCCCCCCCGGGCTCACAGTATGTGTACACTGACTGATCCCTACACACCCCCCACCCCCCCCCCTGGGCTCACAGTATGTGTACACTGACTGATCCCTACACACCCCCTGGGCTCACAGTATGTGTACACTGACTGATCCCTACACACCACCTGGGCTCACGGTATGTGTACACTGACTGATCCCTACACCCTTTAAACCCTTACATGATGGGTTTAGTTCCACTTATCGATTTACTGCTGCTCGGGGGCTCTGGTCTTCAGCAAAATGTCAGCCTCCAGCAAGAAGAAACAGGATCAATGCTGGAGGCAATTTACAGCACACACTAATTTTTGTAGTATGTGGAATGTATGTTTCTTGCTAAAGAACATAATTTCATTATTAAAAGGTGTTATGGGTAAAGTTCAGCTTTAAATCTGTATACCACTCCTGCTCATTGTATAGACACACTCCTCTCCATAAATGCTAGTAATAAATAATAACTACTAGTCCCAGCATGTCCAGCCACAGAGCAGGACACAGTGAGAAGTTATAGTCATATATATATAAATATATTTAAAAAAAAAAAAAAAAAAAACACTACTTACCGGGAGTCGAACCCGGGCCGCCTGGGTGAAAAACAAAAAGCCTAACCGCTAGCCCATATGGGCAAGTCGTACTAGACCTCGACTAGTAATCCTTACATCCTGCATATGGAGCTACATCACATTATCCAGCTTGTGATCGTCTCTCACCTCCTCCCAGCCTGTCATGTGTAGTGTTCTGTTCTCAGGGGACACCCAGGAGCTATGCAGAGACAGAAGAAGCAGTCCTAGTGCCATCCAATGTACGGAGATGAGACTGACCTAGAAGTCCCAGGCCCCGGGCAGCCTCTTCTCTCTCCTCACTGCCCACACACCGCTATATACACGACTGAGTGTGCCGCTCTCTGAACTTGTCTGCACAGCGCTCCTGCCAACTTTCCTTTCCCCGCCCACAACAAAGGGGAGGAGGCGGGGTCTTCATGCGGATGGAGGAGGTTTGGTCCTCGCAGGTCTCCGTCCGCTGGTGTAGTGTGGGCGTGTCGGCTTCCGTACTCTGCTCTAGTATATCCGTACTGTCCACTGATAGTAATTGCTGGTGATGTCCCGGTGATTGGAGGTGAGTGATGGAGGATTAGTGTGTCCTGTAGTCACATCATTCAACCGCCCTTCATGTCCTAAGTGTAGGAGATGGGCCGATCTGTGTGTCTGCATGCTGGGACTTTTAGTTCCACAACATGGGAGGAGCTGTGACCACTCTTAAGACTGCTACAAGCCGTCCATTACACTGTAATCAGGGGGCAGGGAGGTGATGGGAGATGTTCCAGCATTCTGATCAGCTCCTTAACCAGTCATCAGGAGATGTGATTGGAGCAGGCCTCATAGTATCCCTACTGATCCCTACACCCCCCCCCCCCTGGCTCACAGTATGTGTACACTGACTGATCCCTACACCCCCCTTCCTGGGCTCACAGTATGTGTACACTGACTGATCCCTACACCCCCCCTTCCTGGGCTCACAGTATGTGTACACTGACTGATCCCTACACACCCCCCTTCCTGGGCTCACAGTATGTGTACACTGACTGATCCCTACACACCCCCCTTCCTGGGCTCACAGTATGTGTACACTGACTGATCCCTACACCCCCCTTCCTGGGCTCACAGTATGTGTACACTGACTGATCCCTACACCCCCCTTCCTGGGCTCACAGTATGTGTACACTGACTGATCCCTACACCCCCCCCCCTACACACCCCTCACCCCCCCCCCGGGCTCACAGTATGTGTACACTGACTGATCCCTACACGCCCCCTGGGCTCACAGTATGTGTACACTGACTGATCCCTACACACCACCTGGGCTCACGGTATGTGTACACTGACTGATCCCTACACACCACCTGGGCTCATGGTATGTGTACACTGACTGATCCCTACAGACCCCCCCCCTGGGCTCACAGTATGTGTACACTGACTCATTGGGTGAGGAAAATCAAATTTTTTTTTTTTTTTTTCTCCATTTTTTTTTTTTTTTGCCCTTCTGCACATAAATGGCAATGTAAAGTAATATAAGGACACTTACCTGTCCAGGTATCTCGCAATGTCGCCACCCCTAGCCGGTTTGTCATTAGGCTTTGGGTGGAGGCACCGGCATCTTCACTAAGGGAAACAGGAAGTAAAGCCTAGCGGATTCACAGCCTGTTTCCTACAGTGCATGTGCGAGTTGCACTGCGTTTTCTGAATGGTCCCACTGTCTTCTGGAACCTGTGTGTGTCCCAGAAGGCAGTGGGGGAGGAGGGGCCGGAATATTTGGTAATCTCCGCGATCGTTGTGCGCCAAATTTTCCTGAAAGTGGGGAGCAGGTACCTGGTTTTGACAGGTATCCGCTCCCCCTCAAATGTGGAGGCTGCGGACAAACGGAGCTTCCACTTTTGGGTGGAGCTCCGCTTTAATAAAGTTTCTCTGTTTAGTTATAAACTGTAACAAGGCTATGGTGGTTTTCTTTCACTACCCCCAGCCAGGGGATTGGACAGTGAAGGAGCAGTAACAGACGGATGTCATCTGTCTGCTCACTCGCATGCTACACATCTGATTGACTCTATCCTACCCTTCCCTCTTGCAGTCACACTACAGCAGGGGTCTTCAAACTACAGCCCTCCAGTTGTTCAGGAACTACAATTCCCATCATGCCTAGTCATGTCTGTGAATGTCAGAGTTTTACAATGCCTCATGGGATGTGTAGTTCTGCAACAGCTGGAGGGCCGTAGTTTGAGGATGCCTGCTCTACAGGGTATTGCAAGAAGTTGATACTGGGTCAAATTCATACTGTATACTTATACTGGTTGCATTTCATTATTCGGCAAACCCGACAACAAAAGGAACTTTTCTAGGTAGCAAGCTTAAAGTGATTGTAAACAATTCCCTTGTGAAACAACCCATTCAGTTTAAAAAAGAAATGAGATGCAAAATATTTTTGCATAGATATAAAAAAATAAATGAAAAAGCCACTATATAAATACCTTATTTTTTTTTTTTTTTTTTTTTTTTTTTTTTTTTTAAGAAGACCCCCTTCACACTGAGGCAGTTTTCAGGCGTTTCAGAAATAAAAATGGCACAAGTAAAGCACTTGGAAACTGCCTCTCCTGCCTCCCCAGTGTGAAAGCCTGTGCTTTCACACTGGGGCGGTGCGGTTGCGGGACGGGAAAAAAAGTCCTGCAAGCAGCATCTTTGGAGTGGTGTAGGAGCGGTGTGTACACCACTCCTACCCAGCCCTTTTCCAATGGAATGGGCAGCGCTTCTAAAGCACCTCAACACAGGTGCTTTTAACCCCTTCTTTGCCCGCTAAAACAGCGGTAAATCGCAGCAAAAACTAGCAGCGATTTACCACTAACGGACCTGCCGCTCCAGTGTGAAAGGGGTCTGAGTGATCATATTCCCTCTGCATAAGAGCTGGGGGGGGGGGGGACAGCAGCACACTGAGCTTCCCAGTGAATGACTGTGCAGCGGGGCATCTCAAGACAAGTCTGATCATTAGTGGAGAGCAGGCTGAGTTCCCAGCACAGCTAGAGAACTGACCACAGTGTGCTATCCTGCTTAGTGTGGTCAGTGTTTATTAAGAAAGCAGATGGACTGCCAGGGATTTCACTCACAGGAAGCAATACAAAGAACAGGATACTTTCTCATACAAATGAATGGTACAGCAGGCACATATCAGGAATATGAAATGTTGGGGTAACAAATGCTTTTACAGTCTCAATCTCACTATTATACTGCATGGCTAAAAGCAACACAGTACAGCAGCCAATCAGCCCAGTAAAGCAGAGTATTTTAAAGGAGAAGTATAGCCAAAGCTTTTTTGGCTATACGTCTCCTATGGATCACAGGAGTGCAGTTAGTTCTGCACTTCTCTGACCCTTTTGCCGGCTGACATCCCAGACCCGGTCCAGGCTCTGAAAAGATCCTGACTTTGTCGGGATCCGCACATATGCCTTGACTGGCAGCCGGCTCAGCCTCTCAGCGAGCCGCTCCTTCCCCCTTCCCCCTGCACAGCCCAATGCTCCAGTGAGCTCTGGTGGGGTAGAGCAGAGACATGGTGACTGACAATCACCAGCTGTCTGCAGGCTGAGGGCCGAGAGCCGAGCGATAAGTGGTGTTTGCTCGCTCAGTTCTCAGTCGGAGGCGGTGGGAGGGGGGGGGGGATCAGTGCTGCAGCCATCTAGCTTTTAAAGCCATACTTCTCTTTTAAGAGGATAATGCCCTGATTTGGTCTCATAGTTCAGTTGGTAGAACGGGTGAGGCATTCGGTTACATTTTTTTTTTACGGAAAAGAGCAGTTGTTATTTAGGGGGGAAGCATTGACATGAATAGTACTTTACTTTAAATCATTTGATTCTTGCCTAAAAAGCTAAACTCCACCCACAACTCCACCCACAACTTCTCCGCTGTAATTTTTTGTTTCGTGATGGTTAAAAAAAACACACGCCCTTTTTTTTTTTTGTTTTGTTTTTTTTTTTTTTTTTTTGTACAGTGGAGAAAATGGACCCTCAGTCATGTTTTGATTGCTGTCTGTACCTTACTGTCCTTAACCCCTGGTTCCCTAATTGTAATGAAAAACCAACAATTAAAATCCGCATGAATTCCCCTAAATTTTGCTGCTGTCACAGGTCTGTCTTTGATGTACATAGTGACACCGAATGGAGTATTAGGATGGCCATACTATTTACCAAAACCATATAATATGAGGTCAAACCTAAACACTTTCAATTTTGTATGCAATCAGGCAGGCTCTTGCACTACATAGTTGAAGGTAAATCTAAAGGAAATAAAATACGAAAATGGTATAATTTATGGCCAGCCTAAGCAATAAAAAAAAGGCCGGCCATACACCACGGGTTGCAGGAAAGAAATCCTTGCGATTTCCCCCGTCAACGCAGACAGTTTTGATGTGGGAATTGCTCCTGCCGGGCCATTGTCTTTTCTTGGCGGTGGAAGCTATAGCAGCCGCTGACGAAAATCGTAAGAGAATCCAGCAGACTGACTGTATCCAAGTTAATCAATCAACTTGGTACATTCAGCCTGTCCATTAGCATTTTGAATCGTGTATGGCCAGCCTTGAGCTCCATTTACACCTAAGTGTACTGCAGCGAAACCTGTTGTACTGCATACATTTTCATTTTCTTATTTTTATTTTTTGTGTTTTTGGAGTAGCACCATTCATTGAATGGGCCTCCCTCAACTCCAAAAAACGCTCCAAAGAAGCTTGTGTACCAAATTTTGGCACAGAGCTAGGCACGTTTGGCGTTTCAATTTTTGCCACAATTTAACACATTTTTGTCCCTCAACAATTGCGCCAAAATCGCACAGCATTTAGGTCACCATTAAGAAATAATGGCAACTGAAACATGCCCCATGTTTTTGCCGCAATTCTGGAATTGTGGTTCTGCTTGCGATTCCAGCACACTAAGGTGTGAATGTAGCCTTTAGAGATTTTAACCTTTCTAAGCTCTATTTACAGTTGTGCTCAAAGGTTAACATACCCTAGCAGAATTTGATTTCTTGGCCATTTTTCAGAGACTATATGAATGATACTACAAACTTTTCACTCATGGTTGGTGTTTCTCTGAAGCCATTTATTATCAATCAACTGTGTTTACTCTTTTTAAATCCTAATCACAACAGAAACTACCCAAATTACCCTGATCAAAAGTTTACATACCCTGATAAATTTTGGCCTGATAAAATGCACACAAGTTGACAAAGGGGTTTGAATGGCTATTAAAGGTAACCATCCTCACCTGTGATCTGTTTGCTTGTAATTGGTATGTGTGTATAAAAGGTTAATGAGTTTCTGGACTCATGACAGACCCTTGCATATTTCATCCAGTGCTCCACTGATGTTTCTGGATTCTGAGTCATGGGGAAAGCAAAAGAATTGTCAAAGGGTCTATGGGAAAAGGTAGTTGCCAATCAGCAGTGTTCAAACTCTAATCAAGAAGTGGAAAATGAGGGGTTCTGTTGAAACCAAACCACGGTCAGGTAGACCAACTAAGATTTCAACCACAACTGCCAGGAAAATTGTTCGGGATGCAAAGAAAAACCCACAAATAACTTCAGGTGACATACAGGACTCTCTGAAAACATGTTGTGTGGCTGTTTCAAGTTGCACAATAAGGAGGCACTTGAAGAATGATGGGCTGCATGGTCGAGTCACCAGAAGAAAGCTATTACTACGCAAATGCCACAAAGTATCCCGCTTACAATACACCAAACAGCACAGAGACAAGCCTCAAACCTTCTGGCACAAAATCATTTGGAGTGATGAGACCAAAATTTTTGCTTTCTGGCCACAACCATAAACGCTACATTTTGAAGAGGAGTCAATAAGGCCTATGATGAAAGGTACACCATTCCTACTGTGAAACATGGAGGTGGATTGCTGATGTTTTGGGGATGTGTGCGCTACAAAGGCACAGGAAATTTGGTCAAAATTTGGTCAAAATTGATGGCAAGATGAATGCAGTATGTTATCAAAAAATACTGGAGAAACATTTGCAATCATCAGCCAGGAAGCTGCGCATGGGACATTCTTGGACCTTCCAACATGACAATGATCCAAAACACAAGGCCAAGTCAACCTGTCATTGACTACAGCAGAATAAAGTGAAGGTTCTGGAGTGGCCATCTCAGTCTCCTGACCTCAATATCATTGAGCCACTCTGGGGAGATCTCAAACCTGCAGTTCATGCAAGACAGCCCAATAATTTACAGGAACTGGAGGCTTTTTCCCAAGAGGAATGGGCAGCTTTACAATCTGAGAAGATAAAGAGCCTCATCCTCAAATGCCACAAAAGATTTCAAGCTGTCATTGATGTTAAAGGGGGCAATACACTGTATTAAAAAACCTGGGGTATGTAAACTTTTGATCAGGATCATTTGGGTAGTTTCTGTTGTCATTATTTAAAGAGTAAACACAGTTGATTGATAATAAATGGCTTCAGAGAAACACTAACCATGAGTGAAAAAAGTTCTTGTGTTATTCATATCTCTGAAAAATGGCCAAGAAATCATAAATTTATCATAAATGAGCACCACTGTAAAATGGAAAAAACTAAATTTGGCTGACATAGGGCTGTACATTTGTAAATGTTTCTTTTTTAGGTTAAGCATTATTAAATAATGTATGTGCTTTGTAAAGGAGAAGAAACCTAATGGCTCTACTGACAGAATTAACCGGTATTAAAGCTGTATGACAGAGGAGACGGCCGTGTTTAATGCTAGTGGCAAACTGCTTCACATACAGTATGCCATTTTGTATTTTGCGTTGGTGGGGTTAAACGACCACTCCAGGGGGGGAAACGATCCAAAGGTAAACCAGGGAAAGAGTAAAGGGATCCGTCCTGGACACCGTTCACAAACTGGATAGCCAGGTCCTAATAAAATCCTTCCTGATTAGCACAGCCTGGTTCTCACATGGACTTCTGTTTTTGTCTCCTGGTGGAACCTGCTTGTTAGAGTCTTACTGGGGTCTTTTGCTGCGTTGGAAGGGCAGAGGGGGGTCTTCTAAGTTTAAACACTTCCCCGATTCACCTTCCTGTGATCGGGGAAGTGTTTAAACTTAGAAGACCCCCCTCTGCCCTTCCAACGCAGCAAAAGACCCCAGTAAGACTCTAACAAGCAGGTTCCACCAGGAGACAAAAACAGAAGTCCATGTGAGAACCAGGCTGTGCTAATCAGGAAGGATTTTATTAGGACCTGGCTATCCAGTTTGTGAACGGTGTCCAGGACGGATCCCTTTACTCTTTCCCTGGTTTACTATGCCTTGCACATTTTTTACAGGTTTAATTTCTTTTTGTATTTTGCCCGTAGGTCAGATTTAACATGCAGTGCTTCTTTTGCAGGGCTGACTACTGGAAATCACAGCCTAAGAAATTCTGCATATATTGCAAGTGTTGGATTGCTGATAATAAGCCGGTATGCCTTACTTTTTAGTAGTATTCACTTTAGTACTACCCTGTAACACCCCTTCTTTACCAGGTCATGTTTTCAATTTTAAGCGATCTGATAGCTTGGCTGAAAACTTTTTCCATCGTGCAACATTGTACCCATTTTATCCTTTGTGAGACAGTGCTTTCTTTTGGTGGTGTTCAACCACTTCAATACCGGGCATTTTCACCTCTTCCTGCCCAGGCCAATTTCCCCCAAAAAATTTTTTCCTAGTTTGTTCGAAAACTTTTGCAAATTAAATAATTGTTGTTCATAAATTTAGGCCAAAATGTATTCTGCTACATTTCTTTAGCGAAAATAAACACTGTTTTGGTTTATATAGTTTGTAAGAAAAGTAAGACCCCTTTAACGTGGGGCAGATCCGTTTTGATGGACTCCGCTAGCTCACTATGAGGAAACGAGTCCCGCTCTCCTCTATGGGGAAATTTGGATGAAAACGGACAGCCTGTCAGTTTTCATCCGACCTGCTGGACGGATGGCGAACATATCGCCATAAGTCTGTTTTCAGCAGATTTTATCGTATCAGATGCCAGGCGGGTGTCAGCGGACACATGCCCGTTGACATCTGCCTCCCCATAGAGGACAATGGGTGACCCATTCGGGTCCGCCTAAAAAACGGACAGGTGGTTCAAATCGGCCCTATCATGTGAAAAGGGCCTTAGAGTCCACAATCTGGTGTGTGTGTGTGTGTGTGTACATGTACAGTGAGGGGAAAAAAGTTATTGATCCCCTGCTCATTTTGTACGTTTGCCCACTGACAAAGAAATGATCTGTCTAAAATTTTAATGGTAGGTTTATTTTGACAGTGAGAGACAGAATAACAACAAAAATATCCGGAAAAACACATTTCAAAAAAGTTAAAAATTGAGTTGCATTTTAATGAGTGAAATAAGTATTTGATCTCCCCTATTAATCAGATTCCAATCTCTCCACCATGGCCAAAGACTTTTTTATTTTTATTTATTTTTTTCCCCTCACTGTGTGTGTATGTATATATCTATCCTGACGTATTAATGGCATGTCATTTCATGAGGCCTGGAAATGCCAGGACAGTACAAATATCCCCCAAATTACCCTTTTTTGTAATATAGACAGTCCAAGGTATTCTAGTAAGAGGCATGGTGAGTTATGTACAATTTTTTGGAAAAATTTAAGAAATGGAAGAAAAACTTTTTTTAATACTGTTACCAATGCATCATCAAATGTAACAAAAATGTTTCTTCTTCACATCAATCACAGAGATCAACAAAATAGTTCACAATGAATGGCATGAATCAAAGCCATTCACTCTGTACCATTGTGATGTGATCTGCTGTGATTGGTTACAGCGATCACATGGCACTGACAGCGGCTAGTACACTGACCAGTCATCCGCTGTGTCCAGTGGGTAACGTATCTTCTGCAGCGTGGCCTATTCTGGGAGGAAGTCATATGACGTCCCACCCAGCCGTCTTTTGACTATAGGCCAGGCGGGAACTGGTTAACGGTTAAAAATGTAGCGCTGAACATGCATGAGCGTGAAACAAATAAATGGTGCCCAAACAAAGTGACTAGAATCACAAAAATAAATGCATAGCGGGATTGCTCCCTATGTGGAGATAAACACAAAAGTTCAAGTGGCATACACAAACTCAAAGTTTGGGATTGCTCCCTCTGTGGAAATAAACACAAGAGTCCGGGGTGCATACACAAACTCAAATACTATCAGTGTCCCAATATGATAAAATAGTGTAAAAATCAGGAAGAAAGACACGAAATGACTTGAACTTGATCCTCTTTTCCAAACACCTTTGATGGATATATAGAAAAAGATGTGTGCTTACCAGAGCAAGTGGACTCCCTGTCAGCGACAGGAAGTCAAACAAGCATGTAGAATCCGAACGCCGGCAGGTGGATCGTCTCTCGGATGGACGAATGGAATCTGTGGAGTTTTCACTAGGAGGTGAGGGCGACCAAACCTTGGAGAACCCAATGTGGAGGATGGAACACGACCTCAAACCACGGACCACGAAATCCAAGAAGTTAGTCCAACCAATGAGCAGAGCTTGAGACTGGTATCGAAAGACCGCTTTGTGATGTGGTCAAGGCTCTCAGGTGGTATTTCTCAAATGTACCAAAAACATATGGAGAAAGGAAAAAAAGGAGGGGGACTCCAATAGTGCAGATCAGTACGGAAGGTTTTATTGAACCAAAACCACCCTTACAAAAAATAGTAAAGTAAAATGAAATAAAAGTGATCACGATTAAAATTGGAAAGCAGTGTGGGAATAGGTAGAACCTCGCCCTACGCGTTTCGTCTTGAGTAGACTTCAACTGGTTAACCACTAGATGACCAGCTGCCGCATTTTATATGCGGCAGGTTGATTTGCCTGGGCAAATCGCCATAGATATACATCGGCCGCTTTTAAGACCACTAGGGGCCGCGATGTTCGCCGGGCCCCCACGATCGCTCCTGAGAGACACAGAATGGAGATCTGTCACTATAAATAGACAGATCTCCTCCGTTCTGTCAGTGGTGAGGAGACACATCTGTTGTTTGTACTATGTATGAACATTTGATATGTCTCCTCCTTCAGGCAGTCCTATTCCCCCCCCCCCCACAGTTAGAATCACTCCCTAGGACACACATTTAACCCCTTGATTACACCCTAGTGTTAACCCCTTCCCTGCCAGTGACATTTATACAGTAATCGTGGCTATTTTTAGCTCTGATCGCTGTATAAATGTCAGTGGTGTCAAAGGTGTCCGATCTGTCCGCCGCAATGTCGCAGTCCCAATAAAAATCACAGATCGCCGCCATTACTAGTAATAAAAATTATTAATACAAATGCCATAAATATATCCCCTATTTTGTAGACGCTATAACTTTTGCGCAAATCAAAATAGCTTGCGATATTTTTTGGGGGGAAAAAAAATTTAGAATACATATCAGCCTAAACTAAGGAAGACATTTTTATTTTTTTTTTTATTATTATTTTTAAAAAATGTTGCTCTTTTATTGTTTATAGCGCAAAAAATAAAAAAAGGAGAGGTGATCAAATACCACCAAAAGAAAGCTCTATTTGTGGGGAAAAAGGACATAAATTTTGTTTAGGAACAACATCGCACGACCGCACAATTGTCAGATAAAGCGACGCAGTACCGTATCGCAAGAAATGGTCTGGTCATTAAGGGGGCAAATCCTTCCTGGGATGAAGTGGTTAATAACCCCTGTGTCCTTCTTTTCTTTTTTCTTTTTTTTTTTTCTTTTTTACTGTAGAAGGGAAAAGACAAAAAATTCTGAAAAGTAGACACCCCAAGGTGATCTTATTTGTCACAATCTTTTGGAAATGAATAAACTTGAGGGAGTTAAAACATGGAGCTTGGTGATTCTAGTCATACACGGAATAAGGAGGTCGTGAAGGGGTTAATATATAGGTTGCATACAGTTGGAGGATGGAGATGCAGGGGTTAATGTTCAGTTGTGCATGATGAGGGAAGTAAAAGGGGTTAATATACAGTTACATAGACTGGATGTAGATCAGATGTACAGGAGAGGAGGGGGAGGTTCCCTTTTCTGTTTCAAGAGGAAGGAGAGGGCTCACAGATGTAAGCACTACACTGTCATCGCAACAATCGTGGTACAGAGCCATTTGGATCAGCTCTGTACATAGTGTTTCTGAACTGGGCCAACCTTGGACAGCTCAGTTTACAGCCATTAAATGGTGCACTTTACCCCAGGGCTATTTATGTACCTACATTTTGTCCCCAGCACTCCAGAAATGGACATCCACCATGTTGTGTGTGTTTTTTTTTTTTGTAATACTTCCATTGTATTGTTAAATTTTTTTCCTTCTTTTTTTTATTTATTTTATTTTTTATTTTTTGAGAGCTCCCTGGCTTGATGTGTGTTGGGTTGTCTTGTGATGGTTCTCATTTGTAAAAACATTGTTAAAGTAGAAATGTTGGAAAGTTTTTATATTACACTTCTTTTTTTATTTATTTATTTCTTTTTTTAGAGTATTGACTTCCACGAGCGGGGAAAAAACCATAAAGAAAATGTTATCAAGAAAATCAGTGAGGTAAAGTGCTTGAGTCCAGTACAATGTATTGCCTTCTAACAGAGGGACATAACGTATGCTACATTTATGTATTTTCAATAGGCTTATTAGTTGTAATTTCTACATTTAACAATGTAGGATTACCAACTATGTGTAAAGTATGGCCATACATATCAGAAAACCAATCTGTCCATCTAATGTGATCTGACCCCCTTGCTATATCTATTGCCCCAGTTTCAGCCATATGCAAGGTTGTGCAGGTCTTATTTTTGGTTCTGATCAGTATTGCTGTACATAGAAGACGTTCTGAGTACACTTCTGTAGCTTAACTGTTCTCTTGCAGATTAAACAAAGAAGTATGGCCAAAGCCAAGGAAGCTGAAAAGATGTCAAAGGAATTTGCTGCCATGGAAGAAGCAGCATTAAAGGCATATGAAGAAGATCTGAAGAGACTTGAGGGCACAAAACCAGGTACTATGGATGTAATGATTTTCCAGGATATCCAGAAAATGTGCAGCCCAGGTATTGTACTTCTACCAGTTCTACATTGACGGGATGTACTGCTCCCGTGGTGATAATGGTTCACACAAGGTCCCTTAAAGCTCAAATGAACCCTGTTAAAGTTGACATTTGGGTATGATTTTTCTTGCATAGGTACATTCGTCCAGCTTGGACCAATGTAAGTGTGCACATCTCATATCTGACCAATCCCTGTGTAAGCTGCAAGTCACTGTAGTAGTCACTACTACTACTACTACAGTGATGGCAGCAGTCTTCTGGGTCCAGTGCCAAGCGGCTGCCCTTCTGCATAGTAACCACAGATTGGACCAATGTATGTATGGATATCTTATACCTGAGGGATAACTGTGAAAGCTGACATTCACTGCTGACTCGCTTTTCTGGGTCCTATGTCGAGCGGCTGCTCCCCAGCACATTGGCCACAGGGTGCCATTCACTCTGCACTGCCTCCATTCCATGAAAGCTTTGTATTTTCTCAATGACTACTAGGCATTTTCTGATTGTACAACCCCTGAAAAAAAGTATGGAATCTAATTGGAATTTAATTGCGTAAAAAAAAAAAAAAAAAAAAAAAAAATCACAGACCTGCCTTTAAAACGATATTTTTATCTAACATTCCATCCTTCTGGCTTTAAGAAACATAAAAAAAAGAAAAAACCGTAGTCAGTTGCAACTGTTTTTGCAGATCAAGCAGAGAAAAAAAAACATGGAATCACCATTAGGGTTGTCCCAATACCACTTTAAGTACCGATACTTTTTTTTATTTTTTTTCTTTAATGTCATGCGACAGTGGCACTTATATGCAACACTGATGAGGCCTGGACTGTGTTAGTAGTGGTTTGTGTGTGTGTGTGTGTGTGTGTGTTTGTGTGTTTTTTTATTTTTTTTTGTTTTTTTTATTTTTATTAGCCCTGTTGGAGTGGTTTTGGTGAGATAGCAGGAGTCTTAACAGATCCCTGACATCTCCCTTTTGGAAAAGGGAATGAGGACACAGATTCCCCAGTACAGGGGGTCCCCGGGTTATGAACCCCTTAGGGACTGTCCTCCTGTTTGTAATTCGGAAATGCTTGTAAATCGGCCGTGCATGCGCAGAACGACAATTACGGACATTTCCGATGTTCTGACGAATGCCGTTCTGCGCATGCGTGGAAAATTACGGACATTTCCGATTGTTTTCCGAGGCTCCATCTGGCCGAGCATGCGCAGAAACGGCCAAATGTCCGCGAAAAATGGCAGAGGGTCCCCGCAGCGCCCGGTTCGTAAGTAGATGTTCGTAGGTCGGGCTTTCGTAAGTCGGGGACCCCCTGTACCTTTTCTCTGCAGCCTCAACTGTATTGAAAATGAGTGGACAAGAGACGGGAGCTCCTCTCCATTCATAAACTGAAGCATCGTAAAAACAGTTTACTATGCTCAGTGACAGTTAAACGATGAATGAACAGAGTCAGTTATTGCTGTATTCGGAAAAGGAAGGAGCCGTTAAATGACACATTTACCAGCTCCTTCCTCCCTAAAAAATGCCTTTTGTATACCCGTTTTTAGTCGGTTTTTTTTTTCAAACTACCTGCAAGACAAAGTCATAATGAGCTAGCATACTAGCTCATTATGCATCACTTACCTTAGATCGGGGCCCCCGACGCCGTCCTCTTCTCCCCCTCTGGCCGCATCCATCTCTCCACAGATACCCTTCCGGGTATCGCCGCTCCGGCCAATTGCGGCGCTGTGATTGGCCAGAGCGGCGAGGACGTCGATGCGCGCAGGACACTTTAACTGCGGTGAGCCGCAGTTGTGAATGGGGATTAACCCTGTAAATGCACCGTTGTCTATGGCGCGCTTTGTTTCAGGGCAGCGTTGTGCAACACAATCCACCCCATAGCACTGCTCTGTGGCTGATAAACCTGAGACATGTTACTTTGTGGCATTTCAATAAAGTTTAAGGAAAAACAAAAGGTTGCTGTATGATGCGATGTTTTCCGTGCATCAGCTCTGCAGCTTTCTTACCACACACCAGCGGCTGCTGTGAACAGGCCCTTGCAATTTTTTGTTGTCTTCCATGTTGTTTTTCATTTGAAAATTTAAAAGTGTTGATTAAGAAATTGTTTAACCGCTTCCGGACCGCCCCGTCTACATTTACTGCGGCAGGGCAGCCCGGGTGCACAAAAACGCGTACCTGTACGTGATTTCGTGCACATGCTTTATTGGACACAGCGGGAGCCAATCAGCGGGCACGATGGCCGCGACGAGCAGGAGAGACGGATCAGCGGTCTGCCTGTGTAAATGAGGCAAACGGCGGATCTGTCAGGAAGGGAAAGAGAGATCTTGTAATTCAGCTAAGCTCCTTCCTTCAGTGTGACACTGCCCCACACAGTTAGTAAGCACCTCCCTAGGGAACATTTAACCCCTTCCCTGCCAGTGTCATTTTATACAGTAATCAGTGCATTTTTATAGCACTGATCACTGTATTGGTGTCACTGATTCTGAAAAACTGACTGTGTCAGATTTGCAAAATTGCAGATCGCTGTCATTACCAGTAAAAAAAATAAAAGTCCCTAAATCTATCCCGTAGTTTGTAGACGCTATAACTTTTGTGCAAACCAATCAATATACGCTTATTTTAACCAAAAATATGTAGAATACATATTGGCCTAAATTTATGTATTTCTATTCCTCTTTTTTTTTTTTTTTTTTTTTTTTTATAGCGCAAAAAAATAAAAAGCCCAGGAGCAATCAAATACCACCAAAAGAAAGCTCTATTTGTGTGGAAAAAAAGAACAATAATTTTATTTGGTTACAGCGTCGCCTGGCCTGGTCAGGAAGTGGCTAAAACGTTCCAGGGCTGAAGTGGTTAAACAATGTGTTTTTATAGTTGTATGGTGAACTACTTCTTCTTCTTTTTTTTTTTTTTTTTTTTTTTCTTTTCTTTCATTAAGTGTAAAACATAGAATTGATAACTGACATTTTTCTCCAGCTCCTATAGCTCCTGTAGGTCCAACAATTGAGGAGAGAAGAGCACGTGATGAACAAAAAAGGAAAGAAATAGAAGCGCTAGAAAAACACCATGCTAAAAAAAAGTGGACAAAGGCATACTCTTCAGAAGGATACCCATACTACTACAACACATTGTCTGGAGGTACTGCATGTTTTACTATATAGATTCAACATTGTGACATTTTAAAGGATGAGTTCACTATTAAAAAAAAAAAATAGAAAAAGTGCACTTTTGTACATTTTTTTTTTTTTTTCTTTTTTTTTATTATGACAGTGAGCGGTGGGAGAAGTTCCCTTGCTCCCTGTCACAATGGGGGGAGGGGGGGGGGGGTTGCAGGAGTCAGTGCTACAGTAACATGTTACACCCTGAAAACATGGGTGTAGGCTGTAAACATGTCATGGAAGGTGAACTTTTTATTTTATTTTTGTATCCTAGAGACTCAGTGGGAGGCACCAGAAGGATTCCAGGAGAATGAGGAAAAGTCTGAAGAGGTGAGAGGTGACACCGTTATTCTCAATAACATTAAATGGAGAATGGGCTTTAGAAGTTCTCAACCTTTTTTCAGTCGGGCACCTTTGAAAAGTATTTTCAGCCTCAAGGCACCCCAGGCCGAGGCTTGGTTCACGTTATTGCATGTTGCGGAACGCACGCAAAATTGCACTCCTCCCTGACACACAGACAAATGCTCTGCTCTTTAACTGCTTCCGGACCGACCACCCCACATTTACTGTGGCAGGGCGGCCCGGCTGCGCAAAACAACGTACCTATATGCTACCTTCGGCACGCTGCCGGCGATCCACTACCGAGGTGATTGGACACGGCGGGAGCCAATCAGCGGGTCCGCCGATCGTTCGCTGGAGAGGCAGAACGGCATTCTGTCAGAGAGGAAGAGAGAGATCTTGTGTTATGCTAATCAGATGTGTCTCCACCCCCCCCCCCCCCTCCCCAGTCAGTCCATCCCCCACACAGTTAGAAATTGCTCACTAGGAGCACACTAAACCCTTTGATTGCCCCTGGTGTTAACCCCTTTCCTGCCAGTGTCATTTATACAGTGACAGTGCATTTTGTTGGCACCGATCACTATATTGTCACTGGTCCCCAAAAAGTACTGTAATGGAAATTTGTAAGTTCTGTATATAATTGTATTCTATTTTGTATGTATTGCACACTGCCCTCACTGTGCACACGGCACTAATAATGTTTTCAGTACATGTTTACATTCTTTCGAGTCCTGATTAGAATTAGCCTGCCTATGATACGCCCCTTGTTACCATAAACGTACAATTGTAATATTAATGTGACACCTACGTAATCATGTGTATAAAAACCTTCAATTGCGTCATAATAAAGGAGAACGGTTATTTGGAAAGATGCTGAGCGTATCTTTTGTGTCTGTTCCCCACTGCAGTAGTTATTATTAATTTGGAACCACTAATCAATATGAGGATAGGAGTTGCCTGTTTATAAATTTCCAGGACAGGACCCAATTTGTCCGCCGCAATGTCACAGTCCCGCCAAAAATTGCTGATTGCCGGCATTACTAGTAAAAAATGAAAATGCCATAAATCTATCCCATAGTTTGTAGACGCGATAACTTTTGAGCAAACCAATCAATATACGCTTATTGGGAATTTTTTTTTTTTTTTTTTTTTTTTTTTTTACCAAAAATATGTAGAAGAATACATATTGGCCTAAATTGATGAATAATTGAGATTTTGTTTACTATATTTTTTATATTATTTTTTTTTTTTTTTTTATTGAATGTGTTTATAGTCCATAGTCAATTGTCAGTTAAAGCAACGCAGTGCTGTATCTCAAAAAATGGCCTGGTCATTAAGGTGGTGAAATCTTCCAGGGCTGAAGTGGTTAAGGTTGCCATTTATTTCTTAAAGGTACCCCACATATTGGCAATTGCGGGGTGTTCTTGGTGCAGTGCAATCTAAACATAATGGGGCAGGGGCTTCTTTCCCTGCATTTCTGCAGATAGGGCAACTTATTGAAATGCATGGGCTGCCTTACATGTGCTGCACGCAGCCACACAGATGTGAACCAAGGGCTTGTTCACATGTGAGGTTGGAGGCAGTAAAAACATGCAGTTGAGCTGTTTTTACCAACTGCTCCCCCTTTAGCAGCAAAGGTAGCGGCTTGGGGTGTATACAACACATCTCTTGGAAGTGGGGACAGGTACCTGCCAAATGTGGCACTGTGAGGGGGGGGGGGGGGGTTTCAGAGAAGCGGAGCTTCCACTTTTGGGTGAAACTCTGCTTTAATTGGCTTTGAGAGCTGTTTAGAAACTGCAAAATCAAGGCAGCCTAATACAAAATAAAGGCACGATTGGTTGATGGCGGCCTACCATGTGTCATGGGCAGCAAGAGGAGACTGGAACAAGCATCAGCTTCATTGTCGGAAAGTCAATAGAGACATGCTGGTGGCACTTTAGAAACTATAAGGTCAGTGGAGTCCCATAAAAGCACTAACATGAAATAAATCTTTAATAAACAAATTCAGGTCTCCTTTATAAATTCAACAAGTGACGAAAGCACAAGTAATGTGTGATTTTCTTAAAGCGGAGCTCCACCCTAAAGTGGAACTTCTGCTCATCGGATTCCTCCCCCTTCCGGTGTCACAATTGGCACCTTTCAGGGGGGAGGGGGGACAGGATACCTGTCTTTGACAGGTATCCTTTCCCACTTCCGGAAGTACGCTGCGGCGCGATCGCGCCGTGACGTCACCGCAGGGCTCCCTTCTCCTCCTACCTCGGCCGCCGGGCTAATAGGAGAGAGGAGCGGGGCCTCGCGCATGCGCAGTAGGGTTCCCAGGGTGGAGCCGAAAGGCTACACTGTCGGGTTACCTTACCCGCAATGGCGGTGGCAGCACCCGACAGCTGATGGAGACATCAGCTGTGGTGCCGACATCGAGGGACAGCAGGACAGGTAAGTGTCCATTTATTAAAAGCCAGCAGCTGCAGTAGGTGTAGCTGCTGGCTTTAAATTTTATTTTTTATTTTTTTTTTTTTTTTCCCCGGAACACCCCTTTAAGTAGATTAGGTCATTTTAATGTACTGTTATCGTTGTACAATGACTTCAGCACAATAATTTCTTTAATTTGTCTAAGCACACCAATATCGCAAAAAATCTATTGTGGGAGAAAAAATGTCTTTTCATCCATGCTGACAACAAAAAAAGAGATAAATTCAGATAAGCCAGAACTTTCAATCGTGGCCATCTACTACTTCCATCTACCGTTCCACACTAAAAAAATTTGATGTGCATGTTAAGTGATCAGACGCTTCCTTTGGGTTATACTCATTGTTCTGATAGCTATTTGCTTAGCCAACTGTAGACCTATTTTGCCAGTAACTTGGCTCTATATGGCAATAGATTACCCTTGGGGTCAACAGTCCTATAAATCCTTTAATAGTTTTTGTGTGAGGTTTTTCCAGATTTGGCAATACCCATGTATGGCAAAATCAGGTAATGCTCATTATATGTACGTGTATGAGCTTTTCTTGTATGATCTATATATTTTTTTTCTTTTTAATAGCAAGCTACCAAACCTGTGTGGGTAGAAGGTGTATCTGAAGAGGGTTACACATACTACTACAATACTGAAACTGGAGGTATGGGCTTCTACCAATAACCATAGCCTATTCATTTCCCTGACTGCAGTAATTAATTTGGGTTTTATTTTCTGCAGAATCCAGGTGGGAAAAACCAGAGGACTTTAATTGTGGTCTTCCATCTAAAGAAGATCAAGAAAGTTCCACAGACAAACAAGAAGATACAGTTGCAGAGAAAGAGGCCGACAGTGTGGAGGTAAAACCTGAGACATCGTCCGATGAGTCCAGCCAACCGGAGGAAACCACATCAGAAACCAAAACAGAAACCACATCAGCACCTTCAGTAACAAAAACTAAAATCAATTTTCGGGTAAGACCACGGTTTACAATATCTATTTATCGGGAAATAAATGACTCTTTCCCATCCCGGAAATTCTCAAATTCATATGATGACGTTGGATTAAAAATGTTATAAATGTACATGTCCCAAGCCGAACTCAAAATTTTTGTTATTGATGGGTTGGTTACCAAAAAAGCTTCTGGGATCAATGGGGCCTCCAAAAAAACAATCATTGCATCTACCTTATATACTGTAAGGTTCAACTGTTGCCTGAGCACCCTTCACTTGACTGCCAGTGCCACCAGGCCCCACCCTTCTATCCAAGTGTCCCTGGTTCAAGTGGCATTGGCTGCTTCTGCCTTATATCCACTTCTGCTATTGTCTAAGCACCCGTATCTTGATTGCCACTGTGTAATTTCTGGAATTGGTAGCTCAGGCTGCTTAGGCACAGCAGCCGTGAGCTTACCAAATAATTTTGCACATATCATTCATAGCTTTGTAATACACACTTTTTGTAACACGCTCTCTAATTCCCATTGACTTGGTGTTACTAAACTAAGGACCTTGCATTCACTATATCTGGTCTCCCACAGTACACAGAACATGGAAATGCAATAGTTTTATCAAATATAAACTGCTAAATCCCTTTTTATTTTTGTTGCTCAATTTAAATTTATTAAATTTTTTTTGTTTTTTGTAGAGTAAAAAGGAAAAGAAAAAAGAGGAGACATCTGAATTGGACAGTAAAGAAGAAGACAATGAAGTCAAGCAGGATACTAAAGAAGATGATTCCCCTCAGAAGCCTCCCAGGCAAAGGCCAAAAAAAGCCAATCCATACGGGTCATGGGAGGAAGTTAAACAGGAGGAAGACCCATAGTAAGTAGCAATAGTAGTAACCCTTTCACTGCCACCAATATCTGCGTGTGGGGCGAGGGGTTTACACACTCCCAGCTGCTGTAGTCGTGTGTAAATCTGACAAGCCTGCTGTCAGATGGAAGTGATCGGGCAACTGTATAGCCACCCGATTGCTTCCACACACCCTGGCAATTGTCAAACAACTCCCCAATGTCTCATTGAAGAGAGCCTGTCGCCAAGAAAAATTACATTGGGGATTTTTGTCCCCAGTGTGATGAAAAATAAAGTTTAGTGGGGAATTTTTTTTTTTTTTTTTTTTTTTAAATTTAAGTTACACCAAGACACTTAGAGACTGAGAACAGTGATAACTGGTGGTTGCCGGGGGAGGGGAGGTTGTTACTAAGATGTTAAGGATTTGGAAGGGTTAAATCATCATACACTGCAATTAGACCCCCTGCTGGAAGAACATTTTACTGACTGGACCTCCATGAATTTTAATTCAATGCCTATACTCTAAACTGATGACCTGTAGGCACTTTTAAAGTGTCGCCTATTGAGAATTTAAGCTACAGAAGTTTGTTGCCGCTTCACAGGCGCACACAGTTTTAAGGCTTGACATGTTGAGTATCTATTTACTTAGCACTCATGTTTTTTTATATTTTTACAAAAAAAATTGCGCTTAAAAAAAAAAGTTGCACTAATATCATGTGACATATATATTTTGAATTGCCACTAATTTTATTCTCAGTTTGCTTTTAAGAAAATCTAAAATGTTTTAGGGGTTTTAAATCTTCAGGTATAAAATTATTTTTTTGTGTGTGTGTGTGTGTGTGTGTGTGTGTGTGTGTGTGTGTGTGTGTGTGTAGTAAACACAAACTGATCCGGTAGCAAAAGGGTTAATAAACCAACAAGCTGTTCGGCTCAGTATTTTTGATCACAACTACAGTGGGTTTAAAAAAATAAAATTGAACTAAACAATTCAGTGTCATGGTGGCTAATGCCATATAAATCAATATGCAACAAAATATATAATATACACAAAACTGTAAGAATCTATAAAGTGCTTGGTGCTCATATGGTAATGGAACAAAGTGCAACGGTGCTCCAAACTTGCAAAGTGTGAGATGCCACACTCCCCCTTCGGTGACCCCATTCACCAGAAACTATGAACCCTCAGCTTTGCAGTTTAGGGTCTAAAAGGCTGTGATCCATTGATCTGGGGTGTGTAGGATGGTTGCTCAAAGGCTCCTCCAGAGGGATTGCTTTATAACCGAAAAGGTACGCCACACTTCATAGATGGGAAGAGAGAGCTCATAGTGAAATATCGCTAAAATAAAATGTAGAGCGCAATCTCGGCGCGACTTACAGGATATCTGGCAAAAAGAGGCATCAGTAAAAACATTTGAGTCCGCCGCTGTATGGCGTGTGTTCCACAGAGGCGGAACCAGTGGCGGCCCGTCCATAGGGGGCGCCTGGGCGCCGCCCCCCCCCCCCCCCCCTTGCAGTTAAAAAAAATAAAAAAAAAAAGTTCAAAAAAAAAAAAACATTTATTTAAACATGTCCCTTTAAGGGCGCCTTGCACAGTGCACTGCAGTATGCACCGCTCTATCACCAATAGATAGATTCATGCATTGCATGAATCTATCTATTGTCACCTCTGCCGCCCCCTATTGAGGTGTCCGGCCCCTGATCGGGCGCCGGGCATCTGAATTACAGTGGGGGGGGTGTTGCGGGAAGCGCCCCTATTAGAGCTGTAAGCTCTAATAGGGGACCCTATTAGAGCGGTGTGCTCTAATAGGCATCCCTAAGTGTAAACAGCGGGCGCACGGCTGTGCGTTCGCTGATTACACAGTATTGTGTTAGGGAAGCGAATACAATACAATCACAGCAGAAGAAGACAGGAGGAGTGCGGGAGAAGACATCCGACGGAGACACTGCTCGTCGCCTGACGCCGTCACCAGCTGCACACCGGGACAAGGTAAGTGCAGAGGGCAGGCAGGGGGCACAGTGGCAGCACTTAAGGGGCACAATGGCAGAACTTGGGGCACAATGGCAGAACTTGGGTCACAATGGCAGAACTTGGGGCACAATGGCAGAACTTGGGTCACAATGGCAGAACTTGGGGCACAGTGGCAGAACTTGGGGCACAGTGGCAGCGTTTGATGGGCACAGTGGCAGCGTTTGATGGGCACAGTGGCAGCGTTTGATGGGCACAGTGGCAGCGTTTGATGGGCACAGTGGCAGCGTTTGATGGCACAGTGAGGCTGTTTGTTTGCGCCCCCCCAAAAATTTTGAGCACCAGCCGCCACTGGGCGGAACTTGCGTCAATGGTTAACGTGAGCCAGAAGTATGTCAACGCGTTTCGCCCCTCCTCCAGGGTGTCAAAGGATGTCCACTCTGCAAGTTTGGAGCACCGTTGCACTTTGTTCTATTACCATATGAGCACCAATCACTTTATAGATTCTTACAGTTTTGTGTATATTTATTTTTTGTTGCATATTGATTCATATGGCACCAGCCACCGTCACACTGAATTGTTTAGTTTAATAATATTCTGTCAGCGCTGTTTTTATATCTTTCTTTCACGTATTAAGGTTATAGCACCTTTGCACAGCTGCTGCAGTTTTTTTCATTTTATTTTTATTCATTATACTTTTAGTACCTTTTTTTTAGGCCTCCTTCTCACAAGGCGGATCCGCTTCCACGGAGTCCGCCAGCTCAGCGGGAGATCTCTCCGTTGATCTCCACTGAGCCGGCGGATGACAGGTCCCTCTCTGCTCACTGAGCTGGGAGGGGCTTGTCGAGCGCCGCTGGTTTCTATGGAGAGAGCGGACGAAAACAGACAGCGTGTCCGTTTTTCATCAGATCTCACCCCCGATCCGCCAGTGACAGATGCGAACGTAGGGCCATCTGTCTGCTTTTAGCGGATCGGACCGGGTCGGATGTCAGCGGACATGTCACCGCTGACATCCGTCGCTCCATAGACTAGCATGGAGCGCCCGTTCAGGTCCGCCGTCAAAACTGACAGGCGGACCTGAACAGTCCGACAGTGTGAAAGGGGCCTAAAGCGCAAGTTTTGAATAGCTTTATTAAAAAATAAAATTGCCCACTTTCTAAATCGGGAACTGGTAGCATCTGGGTGCTATGTTTATTTTTAAGGCATTTTCTATTTCACCTGCTGATCCAGCCAGTAACATACCACTTGTCTTGGGGTGTCCCCCATTCTGGATGAATTGGTAAAGCAGACACCTCTGGAAAGCAGTATTGTCAGTCTGGGTGGAGGGTAGCAGATTAGATGGACTCCACTAACAAATTGCACCTGAATTCCAGCTAACACTTTTTATAAGCAGTTACAAAGGTTTTGTATAAATGAATAAAAGCTGATCATTGTAAGCACCCCTGTCGGTGTTTAAATGGCTTGTCTCAATCCTCTAACTTCCATTCTTGCTGGACGGCTTGGTCTGTTATAAGAAGGTTAAAAATAACATACCATATATACTCGAGTATAAGCCGAGTTTTTCAGCACATTTTTTTTTTTTTTTTTTTGTGCTGAAAATGCCCCCCTCGGCTTATACTGGAGTCAAGCACTTTTCTGCAGCAGAGAATGACATTTTCCGAACCGACTTTGGGGCCCCGTATCTCGGATATCTAAGATGGGGTTCTAGCACCAAGTGGCCCAGAGGTACGGGACCCCAAAGTCGGTTCGGAAAATGTCATTCTCTGCTGCAGAAAAGTGCTTGAGATTTTCCAACCCGACTTTGCTGTGTCCATCTGCAACAATGTCATTTCAGGACCCTTTGGGAGACCAATTTTGGCTGCAGATAGGGGGCATCTAGGAACCCTTAACTACCAAGTTTGAAATTTGGGGGACCTATGGCTGCAAATGGGCACAGTGAGGCTGCAAATGGGCATTGTTGACCCTCTTTTCCACTTACAGTAGCTGTGCATTTCTCACCCTAGGCTTATACTCGAGTCAATAGGTTTTCCCATTTTTTTTTTTTTTTTGTGGTAAAATTAGGTGCCTCGGCTTATATTTGGGTCGGCCTATGCTCAAGTATATACGGTAGCCAAATACAGAAAGCTAATTTGATGTACTGTATATAGGTAGAAAAAAAAGTTTAAAAAATCTAATTTTTAATGATGTATTTTTCTCACAGCGACAATGTGGATTTAGAGCTTCCAAATGTGGAATATGATGAACCACAAGCCTCAATACCTGACCTCCCTCAGGAGCCAAAAGTGAATTTCAAGGAGAAGACCATCACCTCACTTGGGGACACAGTAACTGGGACTTCTGTTTTCAAAAAAAGGAAGCTGGAAAATGTAAAACCCCGTAACATACGCCAAAGACTGAATGATCAGTAAAGGACTTTGATCAAGAAAATGTTCTTTTTTAAACTGTATGATTGTAAGGATAGCACTTTTTGTGTGTTTATGTGTGATTGGTGTGAATAAATGCTTTTCTATTTTACTTTTATCATTTTGAGCTTTTTTGCCTTTAAAACAGGATGTGTCTTATTCAGTAGTTCTGTTTAAGAAGAGCCATCTTTAAAGCTTAAAGTGGAATATTTGTCAGAAAATGAAGTCCTGCTAGATCACTTTAGGCTGGCCCCTTTTGCAGGCAAAGCTATTTAAAACATTAAAATAAGTTTCTATACTGTTTTTAAAATCCAGAAATACACTGTCTCACCCTGCTCTGCACATGCTCAGTTGCGCTCTATTTTTAGGCACTGTGCCAAATTTGTAGAGGCCGATCTGCTAACAGCCTAAAGATTTACTGCCGCTCGGGCTCTGGGCTTCAGCAAAATGGCAGCCCCTAGCAAGAGGAAACCGGAAAAATGCTGGAGGCAATTTACAGTACACATTCATTTTGTAGCATAAATATTGATGTGGAATGAATAATACTTTGCATGTAACTGTTTTGTGAAGTAATTAAATCGATGGGCCAGTTCACACCACATGCAGTCCAATGTGTTTTTTTTTTTTTTTTTTTTTTTTTTCTGCATCAAAAATGCATGCATACAAGGTTCTATGGTTTTCAATGGTATAGTTCACACCAGTGTGGTCTCTGACAGAGGCTCTTTACCACATAATCAGCAGTGTCTGATCACAATGTAAACGGGAAGTGACATTTATCGGCTTTTCCTCACTCGCGTCTGACAGACGCGGGTAGAGGAGAGCTGATCGGCGGCTTTCCTGACAGGCGAGGTCTGTGCAGATTTTTTTTTTTTTTTGACAAGATTTCGGTCATTTTTTATTTAGCGAAAAAATAAAAAACGCAGAGGTGATCAAATACCACCAAAAGACAGCTCTATTTGTGGGAACAAAATATTGTTTGGGTACAGTGTAGCATGACCACGCAATTGTCATTTAACCACTTCAGCCCTGGAAGGTTTTACCCACTTCCTGACCAAGCCCTTTTTTGCCATACGGCACTGCGTCTTTTTAACTGACAATTGCGCGGCGTTGTACCCAAACAAAATTGATCCTTTTTTTTTTTTTTTCCCCACAAATAGAGCTTCCTTTTTTTGGTGGTGTTTGATCACCTCTGCGGTTTTAATTTTTTGCGCTATAAACAAAAAAAAAGAGCGTAACTTTTGAAAAAAAAAGCAATATTTTTAACTTTTTTATATAATATAAAAAAATAAATTTTATATATATATATAATTTCTTCCTCAGTTTAGGCCAATATGTATTCTTCTACATATTTTTGGTAAAAAAAAAAATCACAATAAGTGTATATTAAAAGTTATCACATCTACAAAATAGGGGATAGATTTATGGTATTTTTATTAGTAATGGCAGCTGATCTGAGATTTTTATCTTGACTGCTACATTGCGGCGGACAGATCAAACACTTTTGGCGCTATTTCTGGACTATTGGCACTTATACAGTCATCAGTGCTATAAAAATGCACTGATTACTGTGTAAATGTCACTGGCAGGGAAGGGGTTAAATGTGGTCCCTCGGTGTGTTTTAACTGTACGGGGGATGGGCTCAATAGAACATGACAGAAATCACTGCTCCCGATCAGTGGGAGCAGTGGATCCCTGTAATTTTGCTAGGCAGAACAGGGAAATGTGGTGTTTACATGTTGGCGGTCCACCAGCAAAAATCAAGTCCGCAGGCATGTTCCCACGATGGAGGGGAGGGGGGGGGGGCGCGCGCCTGCTAGCCGCCGATGACGAAGTGACGTACGGGTACGTTGTTTTGCACACCCATGCCACTTTGCTGATGTATATTGGCGTGACCCGGTCGGCAAGGGGTTAAAAAGTGACAGTGCTGAAAATTGGCTTGGACAGGAAGGGGGGTAAGTGCCTGGTATGGAGGTGGTTAAGGTGAAGAAAAAAAGAGGAGAGGGAAAATGCACTAGAGCGTATCAAACGTGTCAAAAACGCATATGCAGGAACGCATCCGTTTCTATGGTGTGAACTGGCCTTTTAGTTCTTCTTTTTAATGCCCTGCTATATTCAGTAGTATTTTTCCACTGCAGGTTTGAATTTGGTTGCTGGAAGACAGGGTTTTTTTTTTTTAAGTAGGCTTAAAGTATACGTAAACCCTTATGGCGATAGATTGAAAGACTCTGGACGTTTATTCACGTTTATTTATATATATTTTTATGCATATACATATAAACGCACACATATATAAAAAAAAATTGCTTACGGACATGGAATTTAACATTGGGTCATGAGTACTTTCAGTGACACACATTGAAGGTTTGAATTATGTGCTAGATGGAGTCAGGCTGGCTACCTAATTGAATCAGCTGGTTAGTTAATTTACCAATTAAACCATCAATGTGTGTAAAGTTATGAATTGTATTTATTTGCCATATTTTCCCATGTCTGTTAGCTATGAGTAAGCACTCCTGGTAGTGTGAAACGCATTAGAGATTTTTGCATGTCTTTGTAGTGTGGGAGGAAACCGGAGTACCCAGAGGAAACCCACACAAGCACAGGGAGAACATGCAAACTCCATGCAGACAGTGTCCTTGTCAGGATTTGAACCAAGGACTCCAGTGCTGCAAGGCTAACCTCTGTGCTGCCCATATATGGTCTCTGTTCTCTAAGGCCCGCCCCCGCTGAGTGGGGTACATCAGTTATGTCAACTCAAATCGCCTCCAGCAGAAGTCCAAAGTTACCCTAAACTGCAATACAGACACACACACACACTCTCCCCAAAACACACCCAAAGAATAACACACCTCCACAACATATACAAACTCAATAACACTCATATAATAAAACATGCCTAAATAACAAAGAGGGGTAGAGTGGTCCCCAAATTAGCAACACAATGGAGCTAAATACTCCATTAACCCTTAGGCCTCAGTCACACGGGTGGCATGAATTTATACCCCATGTGAGGGTCGTGATTACCAGAACAGGGGTACAAAGGTGTTCCCAGCATCCCGTGTAGGCAGTCCCATTGCTGTCAACTGGGGTGCAGCCGCTGTTCCCAATGTGACCTCTGCGTGGTGCACGGCCCCAAATGCACCCAGGGTGCGTTTGCGCAACTGCACCCGTATGGATGTCCTTTTTGGGGTAAACGCAGCCCCCACACAGGGTACGGATTCATACGCCCCCTGTGAGTGAGGCCTTAGACTTCTCCATGAAAAACCTCATGGCTCCTTTCCCCAGCAGAGAAAGCCTAAAAGAAAGCTGGAAAGACTCTGCCAAGAAGAGTTCCTTTCTTCCTCCCAGGCTTCAACCTCCAGGGCCAGACCTGAGCCAGGGGCCCGGTTCAGTCATAAGCCTTGGGCGCTTAAATCTCCCAAACCTGCAGACAGGTCCTCTTAACCACTTCCCTACCCGCCCATAGTCATATAACGCCCACAAGGTGGCTCTCCCATCCTGGGTGAGCGTCATATGATGTCCTCCCATTCCCGGCCGCCTAGGGGGCGCGCGCCGCCGGCGTTGTCGTCGTCGCTCGGGACCCGTTGCGCGTGCCCCGCGGCGTCCGCCGGCACCCGCGATTGCCCAGGAACACAGCAGGACCGTGGATCTGTGTGTGTAAACGCACAGATCCACGTCCTGTCAGTGGAGAGGAGACCGATGGCGTGTTCCCAGTACAGAGGAACACCAATCGGTCTCCTCCCCTTGTGAGTCCCTCCCCCTACAGTTAGAATCACTCCCAGGGAACATACATTAACCGCTGCAGCGCCCCCTAGTGTTAACCCCTTCCCTGCCAGTCACATTTACACAGTAATCAGTGCAATTTTATAGCAACGATCGCTGTGTAAATGTGAATGGTCCCAAAAATGTGTCAAAAGTATCCGAAGTGTTCGCCGCAATGTCACAGTCATGAAAAAAAATCGCAGATCGCTGCCATTACTAGTAAAAGAAATGCAATATATCTATCCCCTATTTTGTAGACGCTATAACTTTTGCGCAAACCAATAAACATACGCTTATTGCGATTTTTTTTTTTTTTTTTTTTTTTTTTTTTTTTACCAAAAATATGTAGAAGAATACGTATCAGCCTAAACTTAGGAAAAAATTTGTTGACCTGAAATGTAGACAGGCAGGGAAAGAACAACTTACTTGAATGTGGAAGCCTGGCTCTTCATAGATGGTAGAGTCCATTCCCAGTATGGTGGATTGGGCAACAAGGATGCCCTGATAGTCCATCATCATTGTCTATGATTGTCTGTGGAGCTGCTACCAGCTCCACCTACCATGGCCGGCCTCTGTCCTTTCTATGGGCATCTGAATAGTGACCACTTGAATGGGGCAGCATCGCTACTTCTTTGACGCTCACCTAAAAGGTATTTCCACTTTTGCAGCCATATCAGGATAGCACCTATGTTCTCATTCACAGAATAAAACTTAATAAAAATTGTAAAGTTTTCTGCTCACCTTTATAGAGAGAATCATGTGCGAAAAAAAGTAAAAAAAAACGGGGCCCCTACAAATCTGATACCAGAACCCCAGCCGAGCATGCAGTCTGGCAGGCCAGGAAAGGGGAGATGTGTGCACCCCCCTCCACTGGGGAGTGGACCTTGCGTGCAACCCCCTCCCCCCTGACAAGGCACCTCCCCCTGTCGAGGGAATGTGGCCCAGTATGAATGAGGAGGAGAGGAGGGTGGTGCATGCTCACCCCCTTCTCCTCTTTTCCTGACCTGCCAGGATGTGTGCTTAGGAGGGGGTCTGGATTTTGGGTGGCCATGTTTTTTGTTTTCAATTTTTTCCATGGGGTCCCGCCTTTAATGGTGATCAGCAATTTTTACAACTGTCTTAAAGCTATGCTATGTGAATGGGAGCAGGTAAAAAAATATATAAAGTAGGTGTAAAAAACGTGGCTGAAACATTGGAAATACCTTTTAGGTGAGCTCAGTAGATGAAGCGTTGGTCCAGAGACCTGTCTTGGTACAGCCGTACCTGGTCCCTTGGAGGGCTGATTACCATTTCCTCAAGATAGCTGAGACGGCAGATGCCAATAGGTCATGGATGTTTCTTCAAGCTGCATGTGGTCCCTCGGAGGGCTGATGGTAAGACCCTCCGGTTACTGGAGTGGCAGCCGCCACCAATGTAGAAACCTGTGCTGATACAGCCATACCTGGTCCCTGGGAGGGTTCCTCAGGCTTTTTGTTGAGTCTTCTTCTAGGAACAGCCAATTGTCTTGTTTGTCTCACTACATTTATAGTTGGTGATTCAGATGCTGTAGAAAGGGAAATAGAGAGCTGATGGGAAGACCCTCCGGTTACTGGAGTGGCAGCTGCCACCAGTGTAGGAACCTGTGTTGGTACAACCATACCTGGTTCCTGGGTGGGTTCCTCAGACTTTCCACTGAGTCTTATAACACTCTATCACCACACAAAAAACTTGGACTATGCCGAAAATATACTGTGGCACGGTAAAAGCTGGTGTTATTGCTCTCTTGAAGACAGCTGCTGACAAGAATCTTTCAAGAGAGTGATAAGGTAGTGGATTCCGGTGATGATGGCTTGACTTGAAGATCTTCTCCCTCATGTTCACTAGCAAATCATCCTCTGATCCCTCCTCCTCATCTCCTAGTTTAAACTTTCTTCCAACATTTTGGCGATCTTCACTCCCAGAAAAGCTGCACCCCTCCCATTTAAGTTCAGTCCATCATGGCTATAGAGATGGTAACCGACTGAAAAGTCAGCCCAGTTCTCCATGAACCCAACCCCCTCTTCCCTGCACCAGTTCCTCAGCCATAAGCTCCTGCTGCCTCTCTGGTGTGGCTCGAGGTACAGGCAGTATTTCTGAAAATATTGCCTTGGGGGACCTTTTCTTCAATATAGCCCCTAAGTCCCTGAAATCATTTTGTAGGGTGCTCCATCTTTCTCGAACTTTGTCATTGGTACCGATATATACCATGACAGCTGGGTCCACTCCAGCCCCATCTAACAATCTATCCATGCAATCTACAAATTTCCGAACCCGAGCGACCGGTAAACATACTGTATCTAGTATCTATTGTATCTAGGCACAGATCTGGGGAAGAATACAGAAACATTTCTGCAGCATTGAAGGTCCCAATCAACACAGTGGCCTCCAATATTCGTAAATGGAAGAAGTTTGGATACACCAGGACTCTTCCTAGATTGGGCCACCTGGCCAAACTGAGTGATCGGTGGAGAAGGGCCTTAGTCAGGAAGGTGACCAAGAACCCGATGGTCACTCTGACAGAGCGCCAGCATTTCTCTGTGGAGAAAGGAAAACCTTCGAGAAGAACAACCATCTCTGCAGCACTCCACCAATAAGGCCTGTATGGTAGAGTGGCCAGACAGAAGCCACTCCTCAGTAAAAGGCATATGACAGTCCGCCTGGAGTTTGCCGAAAGGCACCTGAAGGACTCTCAGACCATGAGAAACAAAATTCTCTGGTCTGATGAAACAAAGATTGAACTCTTTGGCCTGAATGGTAAGCGTCATGTCTGGAGGAAACCAGGCACCACTCATAACCTGGCCAATACCATCCCTACAGTGAAGCATGGTGGTGGCAGCATCATGCTGTGGGGATGTTTTTCAGCAGCAGGAACTGGGAAACTAGTCAGGATTGAGTGAAAGATGAGTGCCACAATGTACAGACACATGCTTGATGAAAACCTGCTCCAGAGCGCTTTGGACCTCAGACTGGGGCAAAGGTTCATCTTCCATCAGGACAACAACCCTAAGCACACAGCCAAGATAACAAAGGAGTGGCTATCGGACAACTCTGTGACTGTCCTTGAGTGGCCCAGCCAGAGTCCAGACTTGACCCCGATAGAACAGGGATATGCAATTAGCGGACCTCCAGCTGTTGCAAAACTACAAGTCCCATCATGCCTCTGCCTCTGGGTTTCATGCTTGTGGATGTCAGAGTCTTGCTATGCTTCGTGGGACTTGTAGTTCGTCAACAGCTGGAGGTTGCATATCCCTGCGATAGAACATCTCTGGAGAGATGGCTGTGCACCGATGCTCCCCATGCAATCTGATGGAGCTTGAGAGGTCCTTCAAAGAAGAATGGGGGAAACTGCCCAAAAATAAGTGTACCAAGCTTGTAGCATCATAATCAAAAAGACTTGAGGCTGTAATTGATGCCAAAGGTGCTTTAACAAAGTATTTAGCAAACGCTGTGAATACTTATGTACATGGTATTTTTTTTGTTTTTTATTTTTAATAAATTTGCAAAGATTTCAAACAAACTTCTTTCACATTGTCATTATGAAGTATTGTTTGTAGAATTTTGAGGAAAATAATTAATTGAATCCGTTTTGGAATAAGGATGTAACATAACAAAATGTGGAAAAAAGTGAAGCGCTGTGAATACTTTATGGATACACTGTATATTATACAATACAGTCCATTGGGTGCTGCAATTGGATTGTAAATGCCAAATGCTTTTTGTTAATGCCAACCTGTAATGGATTTCATAGTTCCCCTAAGTTATGTAATGCAGTATATACTTCTTATTTAGAGAACTGCTACAACAGCTCTATAGTTGTTATCTTGACTTTGACATGCCGCTGAAGGTTAAAGTGATTGTGAATCCAGGTCTTCTGGTCTATGATCTCCAGTCATGAGGAACAGCTAAGAATAATTGAATTTCTTTAATTTTTAACAGGATGAATTTCAACTTCTGTTGTAGTTACCTCTTAACAACACATCATGATAAAGACGGGAATTACTTTCTTGTCTCTATTCTTTTGGGAACATCACAGGGTTTGCTCACTATTTACTGTATGGCAGAAAAAAGGTAGGCAGAAAGAATAAAAAAATAAATAAAAAAGGATTTCAGATGCGATATCTATTTCAATAGATATCGCATCTGAAATACTTTTTTATTTTTTTTTTAATATCTATCAGATACTTTTATTGTTCTATGTGATGTTGTATACAGTAGTAGTATTCAGCCTGGTCACTGTTTATCTACAAAACTATGACTTTTTTTTTTTTTTTACTTCTTAGCATTAAATTACATTTTACAAATTTAAGGACTGATTATCATCAAAATGTAGTCTTTTTTATTTATTTTTTTAATTTTATTAACTGACAGCATGTAAATAATTAGTGTGACATATTTAAATTGCATTGTTCTGTAATAATATTCAGTATATGACACTAGATTGCAGCTTGTAGTCGGATAGTGAAGTCCATAGAGAATTTTGAGTATGGCAGAGCCATAAAAATATATGAAGGGATATGTTCTTGAAAAAGTAAGATATTTTTGGTATAAAGCTGGTTATTTTAATAATAATGATAATAATAATGATTTGTTTAGAATTTGAGAACCATAAGGCATATGTACAAAATAACAGATTTATTTTTTATCCTTGTTTAGCTTTACTTGAGCTGTCCCCAACCTGAGCGAAAATTGATCAGTGAGTGGCCTTGTCAGCACCATTCCACCCAAAATCCATAGATGGATGCAGGCACTGTTTAGGCATTCTGACAGCCAGTGCTCTAAGCTGTCAGAACATGATAGTCACAGTGGAAGATTTGTCTATCCACCCTGCTTAGCATGGATAGAGGAATCTGTTTGACATCTTTCTATCAGCCTTCAAGCAGAACAAAATAAATCTATATGTGTTATTGCTAGCCTTCGTTATGGAGTTTCAGGAGTCAACTGTTTAACACATTACCCTCTCTTAAGATGGTAAACAGTGTAGTGGATCAGACATTTGACAGTCCAGCCTCTGTTGGACTTTGGATGACATCTGATCTTCTATTGCTCTTTACATTGATGATCAGTGAGAAGAATGTTCCTTACATTGTGGTGGTCAGTGAGAAGAATGCTCCTTACATTGTGGTGGTCAGTGAGAAGAATGTTCCTTACATTGTGGTGGTCAGTGAGAAGAATGCTCCTTACATTGTGGTGGTCAGTGAGAAGAATGTTCCTTACATTGTGGTGGTCAGTGAAAAGAATGCTCCTTACATTGTGGTGGTCAGTGAGAAGAATGTTCCTTACATTGTGGTGGTCAGTTAGAAGAATGCTCCTTACATTGTGGTGGTCAGTGAGAAGAATGTTCCTTATTGTGGTGGTCAGTGAGAAGAATGCTCCTTACATTGTGGTGGTCAGTGAGAAGAATGCTCCTTACATTGTGGTGGTCAGTGAGAAGAATGCTCCTTACATTGTTGGTCAGTGAGAAGAATGATCCTTACATTGATGGTCATCGGGAGGAATGTTTCTTACATTGGTGGTCAGTGAGAAGAATTCTCCTTACATTCGTGGTCAGTGAGAAGAATTCTCCTTACATTCGATGGTTAATGTGAAGAATTCCCCTAACATTGGGAGGAATGCTCCTTACATTGATGGTCGGTGAGAAGAATGCATCTTACATTGGTGGTCAGTGAGAAGAATGCTCCTTACATTGGTGGTCATCTGGAGGAATGCCCCTTACATTGGGGATCAGTGAGAAGAATGCTCCTTTAATTGGTGGTCAGTGAGAAGAATGCTCCTTACATTGATGATCTGTAGGAAGACTGCTCTTTACATTCGTGGTCAGTGAGAAGAATGCTCCTTACATTAGTGGTAGGAAAGAAGAATGCTCCTTACATTTGTGGTCAGTAAGAAGAATTCCCCTCACATTGGTGGTCATCAAGAGGAATGCTCCTTACATTGGTGGTCAGTAAGAAGAATGATGCTTACATTGGTGGTCAGTGTGAAGAATTCCCCCTTACATTGGTGGTCAGTGAGAGGAATGCTCCTTACATTGGTGGTCATTGAGAGGAATGCTCCTTACATTGGTGGTCAGTAAGAAGAATGATCCTTACATTGAGGGATATTGTGAAGAATTCCCCTAACATTTTATGGTCATCGAGAGGAATGCTCCTTATATTGGTGGTCAGTGAGAAGAATGCATCTTACATTGGTGGTCAGTGAGAAGAGTGCCCCCTTACAGATACCAAAAAAAAAAATATTAATGTCAGTGGTTATTTATCTGAGATACAAGTTGCTTATTTCCTAGTAGCCTTTGGAGGAAACTTAGGGTTCCAGGGAGCCTTGGCTGAGAAAGATCAGTTATCGTTTCACCAGTTGTATAAGAATGGCAACATTAACAGGGCTAAGATTCTAACTACATTTATAACAATGTAAAATGAAAGTGGTTGTAAAGGCTAAAGGATTTTTTATTTTTTTAACCTTAGAGCGGGGCTCCACTTAAAAGGGGAAGTTCTGCTTTAAGACATCCTCTGAGTTTTGACAGGTACCCACTCCTACATCTGCTGCAGAAGTTCTCCTCCCTCCTCCCTTCCTGCAGTCTTCTGGGACATGTCACAAGACCCAGAAGACTGGGACTCATGCATGCACAGTGGCCAGCCAGCTGTGAAGCCAAAAGTCGCACAGCCGGCTGCCCACAGTTAGGTTGTCGGTGCCGGGAACCCAAAGGCTGATGAATGAATAGCCGGGTGAGGGCAGAGTTGGATCATTAGACAGGTAAGTGTCCCCTTATTAAAAGTCAGCAGCTACAGGATTTGTAGCTGCTGACTTTTATTTTTTATTTTACAAACTGGAAACCACTTAAATGCATTCTCTGCATTAAATTAAAAAATCCTTTAGGTGCAGCTGCGCACCCCTAAATACTTACCTGAGCGCTGCTCTCTCTCTTCCCCATTGGACTCAGCAAGCTGTCAATCAAATCCAGTGACAAGGGGGTGGGGAAAAGCCACCCTGTGTATGTCACTAGATGCACACAGTATGGCTCGGGAGCAAGCCAGCATAAGCACCCCCTGCAAGCAGCTTGCGGGGGGGGGTTGAAGGCAGGAGGAGCCAGGAGCATGGAAACCCCAGAAAAGGAGGATTGGGGCTGCTCTGTGCAAAACTATTGCATAGGGCAGGTAAGTATGACATGTTTGTTATTAAACAAAAAAAAAGACCCTTTTATATCATTTTATTTTTCTTCTTAAGATTGTAGAAAAGAATTGGCGCATATCCCAGTGTTAAACATATGAAAATGCCGAATAAAGCACAAGAGGTAAGCTGTTGTCTTTCCCTCATTCTGTTCTATCCGCTTGTCTTAATCACTTGATAACGCATCATGCAGTGACTACATCATTTGTCAGATGGGGCTTATAAAGAGAAGTGCTGATTCATAAACATTGCAGGCAAGTGAAAGTATAGCCTGTAGCAAGCAATCCGATTAAAAATGTCATTTTTTAAGTGAAAGTTAAAGAGTGGCCGACTGTGGAAATGGGTTGTCTCCCTGCAGGTATGCCAGAAATGAATCATTATCTTTTATCTGTTTTATTCCATTAAAGACATTCCTGTTACAAGTCTAAATCTGCCTTATGGCAGAATGGCTCATATGTATATGCAGATCTGCATTCCCGCCAACCTTATCTGTTTTACTGACAACAGAAAGCCACCTCTGTGACTAGAATGGTATAGTAGTTGAAAGAATGTGAAACTGTTTTATATACTGTTGTTGGTAAATCTGATTGAAGGTACTGTATGTGGGCAGATTAAGCTGTCGATGCCTTAAAGCAGGACTTATATTAAGGTGAAAATGAGTAACCCGTTCAAGGATAACATAACAAAATCAGCTTTTGCTGCACTATTAAACTTAAGTCCAAAAGATTGTCCCTGCAGTACTTTTTCCTGCCGCTAGATGTCCTCCATCTAATGGACAGCATCAATCATCCCAGCTCCCTTGAGCCCATGTCCTCTCGGACTTGCCACAACCTAAACATGGACAGTGAAAGAAGCAGCAGCACAGTGATGAGTTTATTTCTGTGTCGCTCTGCTTTATCTTGCTATCGGCATGCTTCTTGTCAGCACATGAACAGATTAGTTAAAATGATACTAAACCCAGGACCCTGCATTCACTATAGCTGGTCTACCATAGTACACAGAACATGTAAATGCAATTATTTTAGTAAATATAAACTGCTAAATACCTTTTCTCATCAGCAGTTAGAGCAGTCTTGTGGCTTCTATCAGTGTCCAGCAGAAAACTGGTTAAAGCTTGTAGGAGTTTTCATTTTACCCTAATTGTCCTATGAGGCTGCAGGACCTCTGACCCTCTGTCTGGACAGTGCTGATTGGCCCTGTGCTGATCGCATGCACCCTCCCAAGAAAAAAAAAATCTCTCTTGCAATACACACCAAAGTGAGCATGTGCAGCTTGCCCCCAATGCTCTGTATTATCAGCAGATAGATGGGGGACTGTGGAAGAAGGAGAGGATCAGAGGAGACAGGACCAAACAGCCTTTTTACACAGTGCAGAGGATTTAGCTCCTTAGGTTCTAGGAGAAAACACATGCATGAACTAAGTGTAGCTTTAGAAACTTTAATGAGCTATAGAAAGAGTATTACGCACACATTGTGAAATGAGCATGGGCACAATCAAATGATGGTGACACTTTACTCAGCTGTCTTTAATTCATGGGCGATAGGAGGTGATGCAAAACACATCAAAAGGAGCCCAGATGGGGGAAAGGCTGCCTGCCCACAGTCAGGTAGTCCGGTGAGAACCGGCTCTTCCTGGTCCCGTGGAACGCACTGTCGGATAGGCGTGACGTCACTTCCCGAACATGGCGCAGATTTTCGGCGACGCGTTTGTGGAGCATGCGCTCCTTCTTCAGGCCCCTTAGGTTCCATAGTGAGTATAACAAGCATGCTTTACTGCATATACACACTGATTTTACTGTTGTGAGTTAAGTAACACTTAACACTGATTCTTAAAGAATAACTGAAGCCATTTTTTTTTTATTCTTTTTGTTTTTGAAGGGATTATTGTGAGAATTGTATTGCTGTCTTTGCCCCTGTGTTGGAGATTCCTTCTCTCCTGGGGTCCTTTTTACCATTCATCACCGAGAGTAAAAAGGAAAAAAAATTTGGTTGTCACCAGAACAGAAATAGAGGGGAAATCTTCCAACGGGGATACTAGTTTTGACAGCCAGGGATTTCCTCAATTTAAAGGGAATTCCTGCCACACCCTGTTTTGGCAATGGGGCAGCAAGTAAAGGGAAACCTCTGCAAGTGGACACAGATGGAAAAAAAAAACCCTAACAGGGGTTATAACCTTCCATCAGTCTAAAATTAAAGAAAAGTTTTGCTTTTAATCTCACACCCAAACTCAAAGCTGTGTAAGGACTGCAAGAGGCTGATACCAAGTCAAACTCAGGTATTGATACTACTCAAGTTTAAAATTGAATCAAAAAAAAAATGCTGCTCGCTTAACCCAAACCTGCTTGTGATGTATATATGTAGCCTCAGTCAGTGCTGCTCCACAAATCACACACACTGATGCATTTCGTGGATAAGGTGAAATGCGTAAGTGGCATGGTTTGTGGAGCAGCACTGACTGAGGCTACATATACACATCACTACCAGGATTGGGTTAGGCGAGTGACTGCTTTTTATGCTTCAATGTCCATTACTCACTGGATGAGCCATGTCTCACGCCGGCACCCCTAATACCCTGAGCACCAGCAGGGCTGCACACCTCGGCTTGAAATGACACCATTAAGTTTAGACGGGTCCAAAAATACAATTAATGTGTAAATACCTTATTTTAAATTAAGCAGTCATAAGATCCAACAGCTCCGGCTCCCCTGTGAAAGTGAGCAGCCAGGGATGGGAGGTAGCACTGATGAAGAATGGGCAATAGGTGTCTGCGGGTGATGTCACAGCTGAGTGCTCCCTGACACAGAGTAGCCAGAGTTTCTACATCACATGACCGCACAGGAGCCAATTAAAAAAAAAGGGGGTATTTACCTACATTTTCTTAAAGGGCTATGCAATACAAGTAGCAGGAGGGGGAGGCAGCATTTTTAAGGACACTTATAGCTGGCCTTCAGTACCACTTTAATGAGTGCATAGCTGTATTCATTTGTACCTTTTGTATCTGCTTAGAGCTCAGCTTTAAAAGACCAGTGAACCTAAAAAGGACAATGAGGCTGATTTACTGAAGGAGCAATACTCACCTTAGTCTATGTTCCACCTCCACCTGATTGATTATAACTACATCGGTAGGGTTCTGCTGCCCACCCCAAACCCGCCCACCCTCTAAGTCTTATACTTACCTGCTTAGTGTCGCAAAGTCTTCTTTCAGACCTTCACTGTCAGATTCAACTTCTCCTGCACATGCAACATATAGTTTTGTCAGCCCTCTGAATTTAAAGTTGAACTCCAGGCAAATATAATGACAACAGTCTTTAGCTTGAGTCATTTGTAAAAAATAATTAAAAGTGTGGATGGAGGAATCTCCATTGCCAGCTATTGTATTCGGACAGACAGCACCGCAGCTGTCAGAATACCTAAACAATGACTGCATCTCATTGCACTCACTTTTTGGATGACAATTGTCCACTCAGCTTGTGTTTTGTTGAGCTGGGTGGAATCCATCCAGCAGGAATCAGCCATAAATCGAGTTGTCTATGTCAGGAGCTTAGGGTGAGCCAATCACATTCTCTTGTACTGCACAATGCTGACAATCTAGCATGTTTTCAGGCAGTGGGAGCTGGAAGGGGGAGATTGTTGGGCAGGTTACAGAAGGAAGAGAATACAAGGAAGACCTCATCAGTGTAAATATGTACAAGGTGGTATCAAAAAATGTCGAGACTAGTTTTGTAACACGCCAACAGATGGCAGCACATCGCTGCACACATTCAGTCACAGGGAGCACCGACCTTCATAAATCAGTATGCCAAAGGACATTATTCTGTGTATATCGGGAGCTGTGCAACTGGTGCTATTCTGACCAAGTGTGTTGCCACGTCTACTATTTCATCATGGACAACAAGTATGAAGAAAAAGCAAATGTGAAATTCTGCATGAAACTGGGCAAATCTGCCACAGAGAGACGTTTGACATGATTTTGCAAGTTTACGACGTTGCTGCAATGAGTCGTTCGAGGTGTTTTGAGTGGCACGTGAGATTCAAGAACAGAAGAACATCACTGGAAGACCATGAGAGATTAGGAAGACCTTCAACAAGCTCAACCCCTCGAAAATGTCAAAGCCATTTGGCAACTTGTACTTGACACGGTTCAAAAATAAGATTTCCAGGACACATTCCAGAAGTGGCAGAAATGCTGGGAGCTCTGTAATGTTGTGCAAGGGGACTATTTTAAAGTTGATCGTGTGTAAACATAGATAAAGTACTTTCTTGTAAACAGAGCTAGTCTCTAAACTTTTTGATACCACCTCGTGTATTAATTGTCTAGTAGAAAAGATGTAGCTGGATATCCGCACTCCAAATTATTCAACTTTATTTAAAAAATATAATTAAAATCATAGCATCTAGGCTTGTATACAGACTAACTGCACAGCCGCTGACATGTTTCACACCGAACACGGTGCTTAGTCATAGCTATGACTAAGCACCGTGTTCGGTGTGAATATATTGAATATATTTTTGTAAATTTAAAGTTCCTAAAACCACAGTTAGGTTTTAGGGTTAATTGTTCTAAATTCTGGTCTCAGTACTAGTTTGGCTGGATTGCAGTGTGTTCTGCTTGGCCATAGGTGTCAGTGTCACCTCTGGCAAGCATAGGAACGCAGTTTAGTTGGACGCATTGGGTGCCAATCTTTCTCGGAACCAACCAGTGAGTGGATTGCCTCGCTGTGCATTCTGGGAGAGTGTACTTAAGGGACTGAGGTCAAGTTCTTCTGGGTTCCGGTCAAGAATATCGCTTCATCTTTTTGGTCCTGGTCCTTCTGACCAGCCCCCAGGGGCCCTCATGGCCTGGGGTGTGGATCCGAGTCTCGGGCTGGCTAGCCCGAGGCACAGTAACTGGAGGGAGGATTCCAAGGTGGTCCGGTGCCATCTCGGTTTTGGAGAGGCCCAGAAACTGAGAACGCAACAAGGGGAAGACTTCAGAAGAGGGCCACGCACAAGGCTGGCTGCTCAGCAAGAGCCTGGAAGCTAAGTTGAAAGGACACCGAGTGAATCCACACTCGTACCAGCCTGCAAGTGTCTGGTACCGTATGAGGGTTCTCTAAGTTTGTTTATCCTTCAGTTACAACCCAGTCTGTGGCAGAGACTTTTCTTTATCTGAATTACCTATTGGCTGCTAAATCTACTAAGAGGAGATTTATCCGATAGCAGTAATATCCAGTTGCGAATGGCTATTCCCTGGAGTTTGTAGTGAGAGACTTTCAGTTCCAAGCAGTTCCAAGAGTACCTGAACTTCCTACCTATACCCACTATTCCTTCATTAAGAGACTGTGTTTATCTGACGTTTTGCAAATAAAAATCCCTAAATTGGATCCAGTGTCAGTTTCTACAGTTCTTTGGGCCATCTACCTCGGGAAACCCCTAGAGGCATACGAGGTCAAGAAGGTAACGGTAAGCCCAAAAATAACCAGCAGCTCCTTCAGGGGTTAGTGCTACACTGTTATTTTATATAGTATATCAAAAATTCATAAGCTTATGCACAACAGTAACAACTTGGAGACCTGGGTGTATCTAATATGAACATGAATATTGGAATGATTTTTTTTTTTACAGCAACACATAAATATAACATTAGCGGTAACCGGTAAAAAATAGTTTTGTCCGTTAGCACATTTCAAGAAATAATTTGTCAGGAAGGAATGTTACCAACAAAAGTGCACATCCAGGGAGAAAGAACAACTTGTGAATTGCTGACACTTATTTCTTGTTACGTGAACCAGGATGCAGTAATTAACCTGAAGTCCATAAAGGATCTTGGGAACCAGCTGGGCTTTGAATGGACCATTGTTGCACGAGAACTTGGATTCAGCAGACCGGAAATCAGACAGTTCCATACCGCCTCAATGGAAAAGAAGATTCAGGCACAGAAAATGCTTGAGTGCTGGTAATTACCATGTCATTGCTTATCAACTCTATGCAGGAGCAGCTTGTGCTTATAGATAAAAGCTCCCTCTGCCAATGTGATCACATAAGCGTCTCTAAAAAAAGAAAATATTGTAAATGCAACGTTCCACCAAAGCATAAGAATAACCACATTTATCTAAAAAGTACTATTCAGACTGCTATAATTGCTTTCAATAGATGGGCTTACAAGAGAACATTTTAACTGAAGATTAAATATGTAGTCGCTACATTTACTGTGTAGCTAAAATTTGTTTTTTTATAGCTTATATAAATACGATGTTCTGTCTGTTTGGCTTTTATAGGATAGCCCATGTTTATATTTCTGGTGAATGATGGCTTCCACACATACACAGACTCAATTATGCCTTAATAGTCATAATATTACACAGTCTGTGACTCCTTCCCTGCATATGTGTTCTGAGTATGCATGACAGCCTGCATTCACGGAAGACACAAACAGGAACCTGCATGTGCTGATACAGTTGTGTTACAATGGCATGTAGCAGGCAATAAGTTGTGTCTCTTTAAATTCACATATTATTATTATTATACAGCATTTATATAGCAGTTTGCACAGTGCTTTACAAAATAGGGAGACCATACAGTTGCAATACAATTCAAGACAAGAGGGTAAGGTGGGCCCTGCTTGCAGGAGCTTATTCCCTTTCCGCCCCCACCTCCCGGCCTTTTAAGAATTTCTAGATGTTGGAAGGTGTGCATTTGGGTTATGTGACCACTGTGATTGGCTGTCACATGAGCAGAAAGCTCCCGATCACAAGTATGCATTGGGTGCTTTCTGATCCCCAGCAGTGACTGTGCTGGGAGAATGCAGGGCACTTGCATTGCATTACTTTAAACAGGACCACATATATGCAGCCTCTCTGCGTTAAAGCCCAACCACCAAGAGGTCACATATATGTGTACAGCTGACGGGAAGAGGTTAAAATCTAAAAAACAAAGGCTAGTGACACCAAAGATAATAACGGTGAGGGGTCAGCTGATGAAGAAAATAGAACCTTAGTTTCAGGTTGAGGCTGCGTTCACACCTGAGCGTTGCGAGTGTCATCATTTGTTACAATGTTTTCTTAGCTTTTTCCTCTGCTTCATCCTCTTCCTGGTAATTATTTATTTTTGGTTAGGCGTAGGGTTAGAGTTCAACCCTAACCCCTAACAAAAATAATTAAATAAATAAATATTAATAATAAATAAACACTTGGGTTAGAGGTTGACCCTAACAAAATAAGTAAAAAGCAGAGTTAGGGATATTTATTTATTTTGGGGAAATTGTTTATTTGTTATTATTATTTATTTATATGATTTATTTATATTATTTATTAGTATTTTCTTTTAATTATTACTATTATTATTTAGTTTTATATATTTATTAAAATTTGCAACAAAATGTGCAAAAATGCGCAAATAGCATGTTTCAATGCATTTCTGTGGGGAAAAAACACCAATTTGCCCAAATCAAGCTACGAAAGAAGCTCCAAAACTTTTTTGAGCTTCAGGTGACTTGCAGTGGAGATGTGAAACAACACCACAGAAATTAAGCGCCGGCGTTTTGGAGCTTTGAGCTCCAAAACGCTCAAGTGTTAACAGGGCCTGAGGCAGGATAAGCTTTCCTGAACAGATGAGTTTTCAGGGATCGCCTAAAGGCAGACAAAGTGGGAAATAGCAGTACACATTGAGGAAGGGAGTTCCCGAGAATGGGAGAGGCTCTGGAGAAGCCCTAGAGGTGAGCATAGCAGGAGGGGATGAGAAAGGAAGTGAGTAGGAGATCTTGGGAGGAGCGAAGAGGACCTTTTGGGTGAAATTTAAGACAAGATGGCGATGTAAGTTGGAGGCAGAATTGTGGATGACTTTGTATGAGGTTTTTAATATTTTGAAGTTTATGCAATGGGCGATCGTAAGCCAATGGAGGGAATTATCTAGTTATGTTATGGATGAGTCCATATCTGATGGTGCAGCCCACTTTTGTTAAGATCTGAATGTGCATGCACGATTAGACTCCAAGTGAAAGGTTTACATAAAAAAATTAAACCCCAAATTTACAGAAAAAATATAGGCCTATATTTTTTCACATCTGTCCTAACAGCAGCTTCTGTTCCACTCAGTGAATTAGTGACTGGGTGGCAGTCTAGTATTGATTGATGTATTTTCTTTTTTTTTTGAAGCTACAGACATAACATAGAAAGATTTTGCATGGAAAGCAAATAAGGAAAACCTTTCACAACAGAAACACAGGCTGTTGTTGCTTCAATACTTTGAATCACTGACTCAAAACAGCATTCAGATAATGACTTTATGCTTTATTCTGACTTTCGTGACCTGCATACATGGTCTGCATCAGTGACTCAGAATGCATTGAAGCCATTGCATCAAAAAGATAGCCAGCCAACCAGCTTTGGCGGAATGAAGTCTGCAATGGCAACTCCCGTTTTCTTTCAAACACTGACTTGAGTTTGTGCACATGCAGGTATGAGAAGGCCTGGAACGATCTGAACAAGACTAAGATTCTGCAGGATGCCTTGGAACGTGCAGGCAGAAAGGATCTTGCTGACAAGCTTCGCTGTCTCCACTGGGGGCATCAGAAACTGAGCAGTAGAGTGGAACTTCCTTCGGCTTTCCCCTTCCTAATCACTGTGCATAAAACTATCAATAACAAGGAAGGTCTAAAGAAAATAAACCAACTTAGCATTAAATATATATAATCTGGATTTCTCTGAATGCTCTGTAGCTACTCCACAAGCAGTATGTATATATTGAATCTACAGGTTATCACCTGCCCAAATAATACAGACGCCAGCATCCTTTCTTACCTAAATATGTGTTCATTACTTCTAAGGACATGAGCAGACTGCCATCAAGGAATCCTTGTTCCAGAACACATGAGCAATGATTAAACGTAGCATGCATTGGAGCCTGCCAGAAGGTTGCTTACCTGCCTCCAACCATTGATAGAGGCCACCATCATCTGAATCCACAGATCTAAGAATTACTTCTGCTCCCAGGTGTTGCATGATGGCAGGTATTAGACCCTTGGTGAAGACCAGCAAGTTGAAGTTTTACAGGTTCTCCTTAAATGAAATTATTGGATGATGATAAAACATATAATCTTGTATAGTCTCTTATTAGAAAGTCCTTTGAATGTGTAAAATTCTGCTTTGCGTAGATGATGTACTATTGATTTTAATCCAAAATAAATTAACTAGCTAAATATTTGCATTTATTTTCTTCAGATTCCAATCATACAAAAAATAATTTCTGTTTACTTATTTCATCCGCCTATGACTGGGTATTCAAAGTGAACTAAATATTTGCTTTTATTTTCTCACAGAAGATAGAATCTGCAGAAACATCAATGTGAGCATGCCATTTTCCTTTCTCTAGGGAAAAAGAAAACATTTTGGTTTAGGGTGAGACTGCCCCATATGCAAGGGTTAAATACTCATCTAGGTCTAGGGTACCAGAAAACGCAATTTTACATACCCGATCACCTGCCAACCCAAACTTTTCTCTACTCCCCTGCGCTTCAGTGGTGGACTGTCCCTCAGCATACTATGTGCTCCGCATTGTACTTGATGACATCACAGAACTTGCGACCGACAAAGTGTAAGAGAGAAGAGGCTGTGGGACCAGCCTAGCAGTAAAGGGGGAGAAAAAGATTGGGTAAGTGAAACTGCTTTTTCCCTAGTTTCCCCAAAATAAGCATTTAACCCTTGCTCTGCAGGAGCAGCCCCACAGCATGGAGGATCTTCCTTTTTCCTGGAGTGCAGCTTTAAAGTAGACCTTTTCTGAGAAATATGGGACTGCCACTGTTGATCCTCTTCTAAAAATAAATGGTACTTACTCAATAACCTAATCTTCTGGCTTCAGGGTTCTCGGAGTCACTGAAGGGCTAAGTCCTCATTTGCATACTTGTTCTAGGTAGTGACTCAAAGTAGTAAAGACTGAGGGTCAGTATAACTGCCAAAATGACCCAATATCAGCAATGCCAGTCTCTGTTTCTCTCAAGAAAGGTTTCCAACAAGAAGAACTCAAGGCAAAAATTGTTATTTTCCCATGCAGTGGAGATGTCCCCGTACTGCATGGGTTAACTGCTCATTTTTGTCTAGGGGGATTGTAGAGCGGAGATTATTTACCTAATCTGCAAATCCTGTGAGCGCAAGACCGATTCCGCCGCTGCTGTCCCCCGCCCGCACACTAGCAGTCTTGTAAATGGACTGTTCCTGATGTCATTGCACACATAGATCGGCTCTGGATGTAAAGACAGCAGGAACAGTCCACCACTGGTCGTGGGGGAGCGTTGTTTTCCAAAGGATCAGGTAAGTATAGCTTTTCCTTGCACCCCTGGACAAAACGAGCAGTTAACCAATGCAGTTCAGGCACAGCCCCACTGCATGAGAAAATAAAACATTTTTGCCCAGAATTCTTCATTAAAAGAACTTGGAAGGGCAGGTCTAAGGGATCAGTGTAAATGCAATGAACATTGGCCATTTCACTTGAGCGGTGTCCATTTATTCTTAGCAGGAAAATTATGGATGGATGCCTTGCTGGGTCAGATTAGAACAGTATGGCTGTTACATTGGTGTTGACCATGACCATGCCCAGTTTTCCCATGCGATGCCTATGGCTGGGAGCAGATGTAGGTGAACTTGTGCCCACCTATAGCTGCCAACCTTCACTTCATTCAGTAATCGTTGGACCCGAACACAAAACTTTTCAGTTTGGTCCAATGGACCTGAAGGGAACCCAGAGGTGGGCATATGTAGGTGGACCCATAAGCATGTATTGCTGTCTGTTTTGTTCAAAAAATAGGCCGACAAACCACCTGTATGAAAGGGGTCAGAGTCATTAAAAATAAGGATATTGGTAGCCACAGTGATACAGGCACGAATGGTAACACACAAGCTTAGGTGTGAATAGGTCGCTATAGTTTCCCCTTTAAAATTGCACTAAACTACAGAAGTGAACCAGCCTCATAGGAAAAAAATAGGATTTTTTCTTTTTAATAAAATTTTCCCTTCAAATTGGTGATTTTGGCTACTGGAATAGCTTGTGCTATGTACAGTAAGGAGCGCTGTGTTCTGGCAGAAATACCAGACATTTCTCCCTCTACAGTTAGATATAGAGAAAGTTGGTTGTACCGCATCTCTGCCATATAGGGGAAGCCTTCTATTTTTCAATGAATATGAGAAATGAGGTGAAAATCATAACATCCACTTTCTGTACATAGCAAAAGTTACTACAGTATATGACAGCCTAAGCTAGGCCCAAACAAAATATTTAAAGTGTAAAAAATGTTCCTTTAAGACGTATGGGCGGAAGTGACGTTTTGACGTCGCTTCTGCCCTCCTATGGTATAGAGACGAGTGGGGGCCATCTTAGCCTCACTCATCTCCATACCCATCATACTGCAGGACCCGATCGCCTCCACCGCTACCGACGGCTCCGGTAAGCGGCGGGAGGGGGGGGGTGGCACCTCTCCCGCCGCCGATGACGGTGATCTCGCGGCGAACCCGCAGCAGAGAGACCACCATTATCGTAAACAGAACCGCCTCCTGTAAAGATTCAAAGTGCTGACGTATATATACAGTGGGTGGTCCTTAACCGCTTCAATACCCACCCATAGTCATATGACGCCCACAAGGTGGATCTCCCATCCTGGGTGGGCGTCATATGACGTCCTCCCATTCCCGGCCGCCTAGGGGGGCGCGGGCGCCTGCGGCGTCGCTCGGGACCCGTTGCGTGTGCCCGCGATGTCCGCCGGGCACCCGCGATCGCCCGGGAAACCAGCAGGACCGTGGAGCTGTGTGTGTAAACACACAGCTCCACGTCCTGTCAGTGGAGAGGAGACTGATGATGTGTTCCCAGTACAGAGAAACACCGATCGGTCTCCTCCCCTTGTGAGTCCCCTCCCCCCACAGTTAGAATCACTCACATAGGGAACATATTAACCCCTGCAGCGCCCCCTAGTGTTAACCCCTTCCCTGCCAGTCACATTTACACAGTAATCAGTGCAATTTTATAGCAACGATCGCTGTGTAAATGTGAATGGTCCCAAAAATGTGTAAAAAGTGTCCGAAGTGTCCGCTGCAATGTCGCAGTCACAAAAAAAAAAAAAAAAAAAACGAACGCCGCCATTACTAGTAAAAAAAAAAAAAAAAAAATGCAATAAATCTACCCCCTATTTTGTAGACGCTATAACTTTTGCGCAAACCAATCAATATACGCTTATTGCGATTTTTTTTTACCAAAAATATGTAGAAGAAAAAAATTGTTGCTCTTCTTTTGTTTATGCACAAAAAATAAAAACCGTAGAGGTGATCAAATACCACCAAAAGAAAGCTCTATTTGTGGGAAAAAAAGGACGTCAATTTTGTTTGGGTGCAACGTCGCACGACTGCGAAATTGTCAGTTAAAGCGACGCAGTGCCGAATCACAAAAAGTGCTCTGGTAAGGAAGGGGGTAAAATCTTCCGAGGCTGAAGCGGTTAAAGTGGGGTGCCCCCTAAAAAAAAAAAGTCTGCAGCTGCTGACTTTTAAAAATTGGACACTTACCTGTCCCAGGGTCCAGCAATGCGGGGGAACGAAGCCCCCCCCTCGTTCCCCGCTCCGCTCACGGCGCCGGCATTCTTACCGTGGGCACCCGGCTGTGGCTTCACAGCCGGGCTCCCACTGCGCATGCGTGAGCATACGATGCTCAGTCATCTGGGACACGTGACAGGTCCCAGATGACTGTGCGGCGCTGAGGGGAAGTGATGTCAGTGCTCGGGCACTGAAGTAGGCAGACTACGAGGGACCCCCTAGCAACAGGCATTTAGAGGTGAGTAAAAAAAAAATATTTTTTTCCCAATTATTTTTTTTTTTTTTTTTGGTGGCAACACCACTTTAAGTGTTTTTTGAGAGGTATGGGCGGAAGTGACGTTTTGACGTCGCTTCCGCCCTGCTATGGTATAGAGACAGGTGGGGGCCATTTTAGCCTCACTCGTCTCCATACCAAGGAAGTGACAGGACCCGATCGCCTCTGCCGCTACCGACGGCTCCGGTAAGCGGCGGAGGGCGCGGGAGAGCGGGGGGAGGGGTGAATCTGCCGTGGAGACCACCATTATCGTAATTACGACCGGCGCCTGAAGAGATAGATATCTCGGTTGTGGCAGCAGCTGCTGCCATTACCGTGATATCCCTCTTCAAAAAAGGGACGTACATCATCGTGCGCTGGTCGTAAAGTGGTTAATTAACTCTTAAGAATAAAAATATTTATTAAAGAAAACTTCAAGATGTAAACTTGTGGTGACACTTTGGGGGAGATTTACTAAAACTGGCGCACTCACTATCTGGTGCAGCTGTGCATTGTATCAGCTTCTAACTTGAGCTTATTCAATTAAGCTTTAGCAATACAAACTGGAAGATGATTGGTTTCTATGCAGAGTTGCACCAGATTGTGCACTCTTCAGTTTTAGTAAATACCCCTCTTTGTGTCGCTCAAAACACACTCATGTGATAGAAAATGTATATTTCTATGAGTTACTCAAAAGGGATGGGATTCGTTCTATGGACCTCAACTTGCATCAAAGTAGTACAGGAACCACATTGAAGTCAGTGTGACTTAAAGTCGCATAGATATGAATGGGTATCATTGGGAATCATGGGGTACGACTTGTCATGAGACTCTGATGTCCAAAGTCGCAGAAAAAGTCACACAAGTGTGAAAGGGGCCTTAGGAGCAGTTTTTTTCCAGCTGCCCCTGAACTCTCCTCTGTTATCTTATCAGTACATGTACACGGGGTCGTTTCCAGGCAGTTGAGTTTAGAAGCTTTTTTTTTAAAGCAAAAAATAAATAAAAAATGCATTTAGGACGGATGTTCAGAGGCATTTGAAAAGCCAAATGCTTGCAACAGCTTGTAAACGCGGTAACTCGCGTTTATAGGTGTTGTTAATGGGCAATCATTTCGGACCATTTGTAATGGTAAAAAACAGGCGAGAGAGAATACAGGGTTCTAGAAAGTCGATATTTTGCCATTGCAATTGGTCAGAAATGATTCCTTAAAGAGGGAGTCCGGCGAAATTTTTTATTTTTATTTTTTAAAAGTCAGCCGCTACAAATACTGCAGCTGCTTAAAATAATGACACTCACCTGTCACAGGGTCCGGCGACGTCGGTACCCGAGGCCGAACCGTCCCTCGGATGCTGCCGCCTTCATCTTGGGTATGGGAATCAGGATATGAAGCCTTGCGGCTTCACTTCCCAGTTCCCTATTGCGCATGTGCGAGTCGCGCAATGCAATAGGAATGCTCCGCGCTGTCTCTGGGACCCGTGTATGTCCCAGCAGACGGCGGGACGGGAAGTGGCGTAGACTCCCGTGGGAGTCTATGCCCGGAAGTGGGTGCAAATACCTGTCTTAGACAGGTATCTGCACCCCCCTCCCAAATGTGACACCGGAGGGGGGGGGGGTTCCGATGAGCGGAAGTTCCACTTTAGGGTGGAACCCCGCTCTAAACGAAAACGCTTATTAACACCCCTAAACGTGGCATGTAAAAGTGGCAAAACTGAAATTTTTTCATGTCGGTTACTAGCTATCAAGTTACATCATTTAGAAGAGGTTTTCAAATGTCCAGTGTACATGAAGCTTAAAGTGGGGTACATACTATATGAAAAATCGGGTGAACGGTCGTCCGATTTTTCTCGATGTTTCACAGTAAATCCGAACAGATGACGAAAATCATATGAAAACGGTACACAGCCCGGAAGATTTGGCTGCTCAATGACCAGGGCATTTTTTGCGATACGGCACTGTCGCTTTAACTGCCAATTGCGCGGTCGTGCGAGGTTGTACCCAAACAAAATTGACGTCCTTTTTTTCCCACAAATAGAGCTTTCTTTTGGTGTTATTTGATCTCTGTTTTTATTTTTTGCGCTATAAAAAAAAAAGAGCAACAATTTTGAAAAAAAATTATATTTTGTACTTTTTCCTCTAACAAAATAACCCCAATTTTTTTTTTTTTTTTAAAAAAAGCTAATTTTTTTCCTCAGTTTAGGCCGATATGTATCCTTCCACATATTTTTGGTATTAAAAAAAAAAAATCACAATAAAGCATATATTGATTGGTTTGCGCAAAAGTTATAGCATCTATGCAACATTATGGCGGACACATCGGACAGTTTTGATAAATTTTTGAGACCATTGGCATTTATAGAGCGATCAGGGCTATAAAAATGCACTGATTACTGTGTAAATGTCACTGCCAGGAAAGGGGTTAACAATAGGGGGCGATATAGGTGTTAACTGTGTTACCTAGGGAATGATTCTAACTGTGGGGGGATGGGACTGCCTGGGTGAAGAGAGTGATCATTGTTCATACTTAGTATAAAACAACAGATCGCTCTCCTCACCCTTGGCAGCACGGAGATTTGTCTGTTTACAACTCTTGTGTGGAGCGATCACGAGTGCTCAGCAGTCATCGCAACCGATGGACACGCACATCGGCGGCGCGCGCCTCCTAGTGGTCAAAAGGCGAGCCCACATATAGTTAAGACGGTTCGTCCTGGGGGAGCCAATCTGCCCCAGTATAACTGCGACGGCTGGTTGGGAAGGGGTTAAACAAAAATTGTTTGTTCTGTTCCCGCACAAGAAAGGAGTTTGAAGTTTTTCCCTTGGAGAATTTTCGTATGCAAATTCGGAATTGGCTGTCGAAAGTTGCGTACACACTATACGAAAATTCTTGTCCGATTTTCTTATAGGGTGTATGAGCCTTAAAGGCTCGTACACTTACTATAAAGAAAATTGGGTGAACATTTTCGCCCAAAGAATTTGCGTATGATTTTCATATAGTGTGTACACAACTTTCGACAACCGATTTCGAATTTACGTACGAAAATTCTTGAAGGGACAAACTCCAAAATTTTTCTCGTGTGGGAACAGAACGAACGATTTTCGTTTAACGTGTTTCATACAAGAAGAAAAAAAAGAAAAAGAATGACTGCGCATGATCAGAAACAAACAACTAAAAAAAGCCTTTGTAGTACAAGAATTTCCATTCATCGGTTCCGATATACTGTGAAACATCAAGAAAAATCGTATGAACGTTCACCCGATTTTCTTATAGTGTGTACCCCACTTAAAGTGGAAGTAAACCCCCCTATAGTTTTCAGCCAAGGAAGCTGCCATCTTTGCCTCTGTTTAATCTTCAACTGCCACAGTGCTGCACATGTGATCCGTTATGACACCAGCCATTGGATGGTTTGACTGTTTGGTTGAGACAACAGCCAATGTGCAGTTAGCATTCACGGCATGCCTTTTTTTTTTTAGACTGTTAAATCGATGGGTTTACTTCCGCTTTAAGGCTACTCCAGGGGACAGAGGTGAGCGCACTCAGAAATACAGACATGACCTACAGCAATCTAGATATAGTAGATAACTTCAGGTGTGCATCACTAGTCAAGCTAGCCGCATGCAGAACAGCACTGGATCCTGGTGCTACAGATGACAGATAAACTCTCTATAGTTATCTCTAAGCTTACACCCAGCTTGATGTTTTTTTATTTTAAGAAAACCTCCACCTCGCCCTCAGTCAGGTATTACCACAACATCATTCTGCTCGCCTGCTACGTAGATTAATAAAATACACAAGAACATCTTCTATATATCTTGTCAATAAAGGACTGCAAGATCTCGGTTTGAGTTCCTGCGTTATTTTGGAGACTGGACAGGAGAAGAGGAACAAGCAGTCCGAGGCAAAAAGGAATATTTGCGGAAAATAAAAACACAAGAATCTTCTTGCTGGAGTATATAGAAATCCAATGCCCACGTCAGCCTGCCAGACTCTACCTACTGTACATCCAAAATATTAGCCTTGGTAAGACTAACCCTCTGGAACATTTAGAAGGATTAAGTCCTAAAGTGGATGTAAACCTGATTTATTAAATTTGAGATGGGCACATATACCTGTAGTGTTTACTTATCTCTCTCCAAAGCTCCAAGTCCTGTGTCTTTCTGCTACTCCGTTCCTCTGTTTTCATGATGATAACTTCTGACAAGTTTGGGGTGGGTGCTATGGGCAGCTTTGCACATTCCTTCCTTCCATCCTCTGCCTATGTGGAAGAGGGGGGGGGGGTGGGCCTTTCCTCCAGTCAGCTGTGACAGTGTATGCCAAGACTTCTCTCCCACAGTTGAAACAGGAAGAAAGAAATCAAGCACAATGTGCACTTTCTAAACAGTATATAAAAGATAAAGACAGCAGATATACATGTAAAACTTATGTAGGGTTGATATGTTTCATCTCTGTGTATCATCTGAGGCTCTTCGCTTCACTGGGTATAGGAGAAAGTTTAAATCCACTTTAAACTGGCCACACACAGATTTGTTCATCCTGTGGGCTGAATTAAAAAATATATCAGATTAATTTTGACAGCTGGCCACATAGACTTGGGGACTCACTGACTATTCATGCTTGTCTAATTTTTCCAGATATGTATTCTATTAACCACTTCTGGACCACCCACTGTACACACACACACACACACACACACACACACACACACACACACACACACACGTCATTACTTTGATGTTAGCTGCCATAACCCCAGTATATTTTTACACAGTGGGCGATCCTCTTTCAGATAAAAGTTCCGGCCACAGATTTGCCACAAGATCACTTTTACGGGTGGCGGGAGAGGTGCCCCTCCCGCTGGTAGCAGCGAAAACGATCCGACCTTCTGGACTGATGGGCAGGAAGTAGAGTGAAGGCAAGTTGGCCCCCACTCAACTCTATGCCTTTAGAGGACCAGAGCGACGTCAAACGTCACTTTCGCCCTCCGGCCACTTTCACACGGAGGAGCTTTTTACAGGTGCTATAGCGCTAAAAAATACGCCTCTCCTGTGGGAAAGCCCAAGGGCTTTCCCACTGGAGCTGTGCGCAAGCAGGATGCTAAAAAAAAAGTCCTGCAAGCAGCTAATGCTGGATAAACTGAATGCTGGCTGCAGCTGCAGCCGGCATTCAGATATCCCCAAAGTCCAGGAAGTCATATGGCGGCCTTGGGCAGGAAGTGGTTAAAGGCCAACTCCAACTTTTTACACTGATATTTAGGGTGCAATATGTGATATGCAACATGGTGCCATGTGCCCCCCTGCAAACACCTAGCTAGTACTGTGTTAATATTGGAAGGTCTGCAAATCAACACAACCAAAGTCTGCAAACATTGACTTACGCTCTAGTGATGCAATATCCACAAGCTCCCTCACTGGCATCTTCTCCATGGCTTCTTTGGCTGTATATTTTGGCAGGTGGGGAGGATAATGAATCTCCTATACACATGCATTCATTCTGAGCCCGAGATGTGCCGAGAATGTACCTTTAGTTTTGCTTTAAATAATCTATATCGGCTGAAGTAATCAAACATATGGAGTGCTACCTTCACATATCACAAAGAAATGAAGGAAACCAATCTTTAGCAAGGTTTAACTACTCACTTTAGAGTACAAAGGCTGTGCAAAATGTTATCAAACCCATTTTCTGCTCCCCAACACTTAACCCATTACAGGGTTGGTCCATCCAAAAATTAATGGGTAGCAATGCTGTTTTGCCTTTTAAATCTCTCAGGGACCCCACTGGCAAGAGCTCTTTTTTTTAGGCAACTCTGATAGAAGCTTTTCCTCATTGCAGCAGTGTTTTCACAGAACAAAATGTTTACCCTTTTAAAAGTGTATAACGTATTTACAGGTGTCAAGCCCTTGGACATTAATTAATTTAATTGATCAGAATAATAATTTATTCTGGCCATTGAAATGAATTAACGCTCAAGAGCTAAACGCGCCTAGTGTTAATGTGCGTTTAGAAGCATCAAGCGTTTTATTTTCCTGCCACAACTCTGCTGCTTCTGGACACACTGGGAGTGGGTTTTTTCTTCCAGCCTCTAAAGCATGGGTCTTCAAACTATGGCCCTCCAGTTGTTCAAGAACTACAATTCCCATCATGCCTAGTCATGTCTGTGCATGTCAGAGTTTTACAATGCCTCATGGGATGTGTAGTTTCGCAACAGCTGGAGGGCCGTAGTTTGAGGATCCCTGCTCTAAAGGCATATGCACATAGGCATGGGTAAATAGGCTAACATGCAGGAAGGAAAAAAACCATGTGCATGAGACCTTGACGGCTTGTTCACCCCATACGGGCACGAAGACTGATGGAAAAAATGCAGATTTCACTTGCAGAGACATCAGTTTACCTCAGTTTTCATTCGCGTTTCAGTGAGTTGTCGTTATGCGCGTTGAAATTAGTTTTCATGCGCATCAGTTATCTGCCCTGTTCACACCAATGTTAAGTCAGTTTTTATTTCACATGTGGAAAACATGTGCATACATGTTGCAGATTCCTGTGCAGAAAAAATCTGCACGCGATACCAGTGTTGTGGTGTGATCAGGGCACATAGAGAACAATATTTTTTTTTTTTCTTTTGTGCCCTTGCAGAACGCGTGCAGAAAAATGGACATCTCTGCACCATGGTGTGAACGAGGCTAGCTCAAATTATACGTGCATGAAAACCGATGAGAAAATCGTGTAGATTTCACTTGCTGAGACATAAGTTTTCATGCACGTTTCAGTGACTCGTTATGCACATTGTACAAACTAATGTTCCATGCAGAAAACTGCATACACGTCGCAGATTCCTGTGCAGAAAAAATCTGCATGTAATATACCAGTGTTGTGGTGTGAACAGGGCACATAGGAAACCATTGTTTTTTTTTGTGCCCTTGCACAACGTGTGCAGAAAAACTGACGTCTCTGCACCAGGCCTCGTTCATACCATGATGCAGAGATGTCAGTTTCTCTGCACGCGTTATGCAGGGGCACACAAAAAATAAATAACAAAAACTGCTGCTCCATGTACCCTGTTCACAACACTGGTATCACGTGCGGATTTTTTTGTATGCTCAGGAATCTGCAACATGTATGCAGTTTTCTGCACGAGAAAAAAAAAAAAAAAACTGACAGGATATCAACATTGGTGTAAACGGGGCACGTAACTGATGCACATGAAAACTGATGTCAAAGTGCATAACAACTCACTGAAATGAGCATGAAAACTGATGTCTCTGCAAGTGAAATATGCGTGGTTTTCCCATCAGTTTTCATACATGTATTGTGTGAACGAGCTCTAAGGGTCCATGCACATTGGGGATTAAAAAAAATAAAAACACGGCAGAACTTTTTGGCAGAAAAACAAACAAAACAAAAAAACACCCTTATATAAAGTATTTAGCGTTTTTTTCTGCCAGAAGACTCCAATCCAACACGCAAAAGCAGTTTTCTTTTCCTGCCTCTGCGCTGAGCTTCAAATATGTATCTAAACATTCTAATGTGCATGAATGCATAGGATAACACTGAGATGCTTCTACAGGCAAAACTCCTACAGAATCAGTGTTTATACAGTTGGATTTTACATGTATTTTAACGTCATGAAGAATACAGTAGGGCAGGGCTCAAAATTTCAAGTCCTGAGCTACTAGCCAGGCCTCAAGGGTTACACGCCACCAGTTGCCCCAGCCCGCCCCACCCCTAATTCTGCCCCTAAACACTCCCTCATAAATTCTCATGCAATGACACTTAAATGTTTTATGCAGAATTAAGTTATAAAAACATTAACACCTTTATCCATACCCACCAATGCAGGCTGCATGTGCCCACCAATGCAGCCATGTGCCCACTATGCAGCCTTGTGTCCACCAATGCAGACATGTGCCCACCATGCAGACGTGTCCACCATGCAGCCGTGTGCCCACCAATGCAACCGTGTGCCCACTGTGAAGCCTACCTGGGCAGGGGAGGAGAGGAACAGGAAAGCCGCCCAGGTGAACAGAGCACAGCGCCGGGAACACTGCGATAAGTTTTCATTTTAATTGCTGTGTTCCCGCTGCTCAACGTCATATACAGTCATATACTTTGATTGACAGATCACCAGTCACCTGGATTGAACAGGTGATCCGTCTATCAAAGTCCCGGGACCAGAAGGAGCGGTTGTATGACAGCGAGTGGTGGGGGAACATGGCAACTGTAATTAAAACTTATTGCTGTGTTCCCTGCGCTGCGCTCTGATCACCTGGGCAGCTCTCTCTCGCTCTCCCTTTTCCCCTCCGCCATCGCTGGGAGAAGGACTCCCATTCCACCCAGGCTGCCGGCGGTGCTCGCCCCCCACTCCCAGGCAGCCATATAGCTCGCCAGCCCTCAAAATCCACTCGCAAAATGTGAAGGCTGCAGTAGGGCACAACATACAGGCAGGTACCTAGTCCATGTTGTCCCTGAGAAAAAATTTTTTTTATAAAAAAGGCATGTCTACCCAACACAGTCCAACCATAACTAAAGCAGACCTTCTGGGTATACTCATCTTTTAAGCAGCTCAACCTATTTAAAAAAGTATAATTCCAGAGACTGGAAGCTTGGGTCAGATGAAATCCAACCAGTGAAAGACACCTAATAAATCATTAGTTATTAAAAGATCCCTCAATTTTGCATGTTTGTTGACTTACATTAGGTACATAAAAAAAAAGTGAGTATATGACATAAAGGCTTTGTTTTGGCGGTTGTTGGAGGCCATATTAGCCACAGCACGTAGAATTCTGTCAATCCTTGTTTTTATTGCTATGAAGTTGTAGGACAAATTGTGCTCCCCTCTCCCTCCCCCAAAGAAATTAACATTTTCTAATTTGTCAACAAAATTTTTAACACTGTTTGTCTCAAAAGATTGAAAAAAATAAAAATAAATAAAACCTACTTAAAATTACTTGACAAGCAAAAAAGAACATGTTAAATGTCCTGAAGTGCCCAAAAAAGACATGACCATGAGTAATGTTAATAATAATCTATACTTCAAAAAAAGTTTTCATTTTGGTCAAACAATTGTTTCTAAGCTAGAACAAAAACTGTCACAGTGTAATGTTTAACAAAGGAAGCAAAGGAAATGTACACAAAACACAGGGCACCCAGTGGATGATGTAGAGGTTTTTGAGGAAGTGTTACAAGTTATCATTTCAAGTAGTGCAGCATCTCTGCATGTTTTTTCTTTCAGATGCAAATCCTTTACCCTAGGAACTTTGTTAGGAAATATAAATATTGCTTCTTCTATTTCGGATTAGAAAGAGTCATCAATATATAACCGTGGTGGCCTTACCACTGCCACCCTTGGCCACTCATCCTCTGAAAACGAGCTGAGGCTGTCTGATTCAGAGTCCAGCTCACTAAAGCCATCCATCCAATCAGTACTCGACTCGCTGCGTACGTCTTCCTCCTCAGTGATGAAGCTTTGCCCTGGCTCCAAGCAAGATGGGTAGACACGGGCAGAAAGTGAAATGAAGCCAGTGTCATAATGAAGAAGACCTAACATGGTGCCGATGTTCACCCAACGATCATTGGTCAAATCATACTCGTGAACAGTCACACGGTTCTTCTTCCACTGAACAATGGTAGTAGTGATAAGCAGAAGTTTGGAACCATGTTTTACAATCTGGTAATTGTTGGTGTTACCTTCAGCGGGTATGGGGCTGATCCGTCGCCACTCTCCCCTTGCTGGATTGTAGGCCTTCACCAAAGGAATGTCACATATGCAGTAGATTTCGTCATTGAAGACACAGGCTTCCTGGAAGTCACATCGCTTTAAAGAGGCACAGTTGAGCCACTGGTTACATGAAGGGTCATAGCACAACATTCTTTTGTTACTGATAGCGTACAAATGGTCATTACAGGTCACCAGTTCAAAGGCATAAAAAGAATGAGGCACCGGAGCAACCAGCGCCCACTGATTCCTCTGCACACTGTAGCATTCCACGTCTTTGATCTTGGCACCGGTCGATGGGTCACGTCCCCCTACAATATAGACGTAACCATTGAGGTAAGCCACATCCATACCTTCTCGGCACAGCAGCCTTTCTGCTAGGAGTTGCCAGCTGTTCTGGACGGGGCTGTAAACCCAAAGCTGCTTCATAGGTTGAGTAGCCAAGTACAAGTCGTTCTCTGGAGAGACGCATACAGCAGATGAGGTGACTGCTTTGCCGTGTGCTAGGTTGGTCAGTGGAGAAGGCATGGTGTAAATGTCACCTGAATAAGGGTCATAGCACAAGAAGGGCTCCTTACGGTGACCAAAGAAGATGACCATTTCCTTGGCTATCATGCCGATTCTGCGGAGCGGACTACTCTCCTGGCATGGTAGCATGCAGGTGGTGTGTTTGTCCTCCTTGCCTGGTAGGACAGAGTCCAGATAGTGCAAGCACTGTTTGCGCACCAATGGCTTGGCCCTGAGGCTCTCCAGATACACATGGTCCTTCTCTGTGAAGTGCTGCCAGCGGACACAGGCCAGGATCTCCTGACACCCATCAGCCGCCTCCTTGGGATTGGCCTCCAGCCAGCGCAGGGCAGCGTTGCACACCACTCTCTCGCTGCCCACGTCCAGGTTGTCCATGCTCAGGACCGCTTTCAGCTGGGCCAAACTCAGCTCACAAAGTTCCTCCCCAAGGGCGAGCTGCTCAAAGTGGCGTGCCATGAAGGCGAGGGAGCGCAACCTAAGCTCGGGGTGGTCAAAGGCATCGGCAAAGCGGAGGATGCTGGCACAGTTGTGAAGGTCGAGGCGACGGGCGAGGTAGTTGGCACAGGCTTGCCGTACGTACTCCAGTTGCAGCATGTCGGCAGCGGCGTAGAGGCGCTGGACGTTGCCCTCGGTGACGGTGACTCGGCCTGTGTAGCAGTAGTCAATAATCAGGGCCATAGACTCAGGGCTGACGTCATGCAGGGTGACCTCCTGCTGCTTGCTCTCATACAGGCCCCCGGTGAACATGCTCTTGAAGTACGGGCAGGCCGCAGACAGTACATTACGGTTACACAAGAAGCTCCGGCTGCTCTCCGGCTCCTCGGCGCCCCCTCCCAGCACACGGAGGGTGACATCGCACAGCAGCTGCGAGTCATAAAACGATTTCAGCTGCGCCAGAAGGGACGAGGCGTGACCCGAGTCCTCCAGAACCTCCGGACCGGAGAACAAACTCGACACCCCCAATCCAGACATGACACTGAGCGCCTCACTCACTCCACTTCCTTCCTGCCAACGCCGGCCGCGTGACGTCATCGCGCAGGTCACATGGTGCTGGCACGGAACAGCGGGAGGGGCGTGAGCGGTCATAGTGGGGAGCAACTTCTGTATAGACACAGGAGGATGTGACTGTCAAGAACCCCCTCTGTGCACAGACACATGGAGGATATGACTGCCGAGAACCTTCTCTGTGCACAGACACATGGAGGATATGACTGAGAACCTTCTCTGTGCACAGACACATGGAGGATATGACTGCCGAGAACCTTCTCTGTGCACAGACACATGGAGGATGTGACTGAGAACCCCCTCTGTGCACAGACACATGGAGGATATGACTGAGAACCCCTTCTGTGTACAGACACATGGAGGATGTGACTGAGAACCCCCTCTGTGCACAGACACATGGAGGATGTGACTGAGAACCCCTTCTGTGCACAGACACATGGAGGATGTGACTGAGAACCCCCTCTGTGCACAGACACATGGAGGATGTGACTGAGAACCCCCTCTGTGCACAGACACATGGAGGGTGTGACTGAGAACCCCTTCTGTGCACAGACACATGGAGGGTGTGACTGAGAACCCCTTCTGTGCACAGACACATGGAGGGTGTGACTGAGAACCCCTTCTGTGCACAGACACATGGAGGGTGTGACTGAGAACCCCTTCTGTGCACAGACACATGGAGGATGTGACTGAGAACCCCCTCTGTGCACAGACACATGGAGGATATGACTGCCGAGAACCTTCTCTGTGCACAGACACATGGAGGATATGACTGCCGAGAACCTTCTCTGTGCACAGACACATGGAGGATATGACTGCCGAGAACCTTCTCTGTGCACAGACACATGGAGGATATGACTGCCGAGAACCCCCTCTGTGTACAGACACATGGAGGATATGACTGCCGAGAACCTTCTCTGTGTACAGACACATGGAGGATATGACTGAGAACCCCCCTCTGTGTACAGACACATGGAGGATATGACTGAGAACCCCCTCTGTGCACAGACACATGGAGGATATGACTGAGAACCCCTTCTGTGTACAGACACATGGAGGATGTGACTGAGAACCCCCTCTGTGCACAGACACATGGAGGGTGTGACTGAGAACCCCCTCTGTGTACAGACACATGGAGGATATGACTGAGAACCCCTTCTGTGTACAGACACATGGAGGATGTGACTGAGAACCCCTTCTGTGTACAGACACATGGAGGATGTGACTGAGAACCCCTTCTGTGCACAGACACATGGAGGATGTGACTGAGAACCCCTTCTGTGCACAGACACATGGAGGATGTGACTGAGAACCCCCTCTGTGCACAGACACATGGAGGATGTGACTGAGAACCCCTTCTGTGCACAGACACATGGAGGATGTGACTGAGAACCCCCTCTGTGCACAGACACATGGAGGGTGTGACTGAGAACCCCCTCTGTGCACAGACACATGGAGGGTGTGACTGAGAACCCCTTCTGTGCACAGACACATGGAGGGTGTGACTGAGAACCCCTTCTGTGCACAGACACATGGAGGGTGTGACTGAGAACCCCTTCTGTGCACAGACACATGGAGGGTGTGACTGAGAACCCCTTCTGTGCACAGACACATGGAGGGTGTGACTGAGAACCCCCTCTGTGCACAGACACATGGAGGATGTGACTGAGAACCCCTTCTGTGCACAGACACATGGAGGGTGTGACTGAGAACCCCTTCTGTGCACAGACACATGGAGGATGTGACTGAGAACCCCCTCTGTGCACAGACACATGGAGGATGTGACTGAGAACCCCCTCTGTGCACAGACACATGGAGGATGTGACTGAGAACCCCTTCTGTGTACAGACACATGGAGGGTGTGACTGAGAACCCCCTCTGTGCACAGACACATGGAGGATGTGACTGAGAACCCCTTCTGTGTACAGACACATGGAGGATGTGACTGAGAACCCCCTCTGTGCACAGACACATGGAGGATGTGACTGAGAACCCCCTCTGTGCACAGACACATGGAGGATGTGACTGAGAACCCCTTCTGTGTACAGACACATGGAGGGTGTGACTGAGAACCCCTTCTGTGTACAGACACATGGAGGGTGTGACTGAGAACCCCTTCTGTGCACAGACACATGGAGGGTGTGACTGAGAACCCCTTCTGTGCACAGACACATGGAGGGTGTGACTGAGAACCCCTTCTGTGCACAGACACATGGAGGGTGTGACTGAGAACCCCTTCTGTGCACAGACACATGGAGGGTGTGACTGAGAACCCCTTCTGTGCACAGACACATGGAGGGTGTGACTGAGAACCCCTTCTGTGCACAGACACATGGAGGGTGTGACTGAGAACCCCTTCTGTGCACAGACACATGGAGGGTGTGACTGAGAACCCCTTCTGTGCACAGACACATGGAGGATGTGACTGAGAACCCCCTCTGTGCACAGACACATGGAGGATGTGACTGAGAACCCCCTCTGTGCACAGACACATGGAGGGTGTGACTGAGAACCCCTTCTGTGCACAGACACATGGAGGGTGTGACTGAGAACCCCCTCTGTGCACAGACACATGGAGGATGTGACTGAGAACCCCTTCTGTGTACAGACACATGGAGGATGTGACTGAGAACCCCCTCTGTGCACAGACACATGGAGGATGTGACTGAGAACCCCCTCTGTGCACAGACACATGGAGGATGTGACTGAGAACCCCTTCTGTGCACAGACACATGGAGGGTGTGACTGAGAACCCCTTCTGTGTACAGACACATGGAGGGTGTGACTGAGAACCCCTTCTGTGCACAGACACATGGAGGGTGTGACTGAGAACCCCTTCTGTGCACAGACACATGGAGGATGTGACTGAGAACCCCTTCTGTGCACAGACACATGGAGGGTGTGACTGAGAACCCCTTCTGTGCACAGACACATGGAGGGTGTGACTGAGAACCCCTTCTGTGCACAGACACATGGAGGGTGTGACTGAGAACCCCTTCTGTGCACAGACACATGGAGGGTGTGACTGAGAACCCCTTCTGTGCACAGACACATGGAGGGTGTGACTGAGAACCCCTTCTGTGCACAGACACATGGAGGGTGTGACTGAGAACCCCTTCTGTGCACAGACACATGGAGGGTGTGACTGAGAACCCCTTCTGTGCACAGACACATGGAGGGTGTGACTGAGAACCCCTTCTGTGCACAGACACATGGAGGGTGTGACTGAGAACCCCTTCTGTGCACAGACACATGGAGGGTGTGACTGAGAACCACTTCTGTGCACAGACACATGGAGGGTGTGACTGATGAGAACCCCCTCTGTGCACAGACACATGGAGGGTGTGACTGAGAACCCCTTCTGTGTACAGACACATGGAGGATGTGACTGAGAACCCCTTCTGTGCACAGACACATGGAGGGTGTGACTGCTGAGACTTTTTCACAAATGCTAGTTGCCTGGCTGTCATGCACCCCCCAGGCTTTAAGTTACTGGCCTGGAGCAAGCATACATAAGAAGACTGGGATTTTTCTTTGACATTCGGGGGCTCCAAGTATCAAAAGCAAAAAAAAACAAAAAAAATCAGTGAGTTTAGAATTTCCAGGTGATCAGTGATGACAGATCCAGATTTTTGTCATGGAGTTTTCAAGCGGCTGAAGTCAGAGGCTGTCCTTATGCTGGCTGAAATAAAATCCTCAAAGTGCCCCCTCCACCTCCCAGCAATGTGACGGGTACCTCCATCATTAGCCACTGTCATCTCTCTTGATTGATCCCTCATCAGTGCCATATTACCAATCAGGCAGAGTAGTCACTGGCCGATGGATACTGCAACAATAGATCAAAATATTGATTTGATCTTGAGGGCCCATTCACACCAAACTGCAAGTAACTGTGTTTTATGCACGTTTTACATGCAGTTGACGCACATTTTTCTATCTGCCTTTCAGTGGCGGCCCATCCTTTCAGGGTGCAGGAGCGCGGCTGAACGCATTGGATTCCAATGAGGTGTTTTTTTGAAGCACGCGATTAGAGCCTAAGGTTCTAATTGGTTTAAAAAAAAGGATGGGCTCAGGCGCAGAGCCCACCCAGTTGTGTGACAATAGCAAATTAATCTTCGCTGTTGTCTTCCTGATTCTCCTCCCAGCCAATCAGGAAGCGGGTCCTGAGACCCATTACCCGAGAGGAGATCCTATTGGCCCCCGAGGAGGGAGGAGATGCAGGGGAAGCCACAGAAGGAGACGCAGGGTGAAGCCGCCAAAGCCGAGGAGGCACTGCCCATCACCTAGGGTAAGTGCAGGGCTGGTGACCGACCGGAGGGAGGTGCCTGTGACCTGACTGACGGACCCAGGGGGCTTTATGGCAGCAGGTGAATTGTTTGCCACTCCCCCAAAAATATACTACCAGCCGCCACTGCTGCCTTTGTCCTATGACTTCACTTCCTTCTTTCCTTCCTTGGGCTTCTATGTGCACTGTGATGCGTTGCGGTGCAGAAAATGCAGCATGCTGTACTTTTCTGCACTGCAATGGTGTGAACTATGCCCATAGAATAGTTTGACTTTTGGACTGTCTATGCAGTTAGTGTAGTCCAAAACACATTCATCTGCATCCCACTGTGTGAAAGTGCCATGAGGCTGGGTTCACATTAGTTTTCTGCATCCAATTAGCAATAGCAGGAGATTGTGACCGGCTCTCTATGGAGCTGGTTCACATATCTCCGCAGCGTCACTGGCGCAAATTGCATCTGTGCGTCTTTTGGTCTGTTTCAAGTCTGAAATCAGCCAAAAATTCGGGCTGAAATCAGACCTGAAACTGGGAACCAGGACGCACCGGACTCCTGCTGTGAGCCACTGCGTTCTCATATGTGAACCCAGCCTGAAAGAAAATTTACAATGAACCTTTCATAAATTGTTTACCAGAGATGGGGGTGGGATGAATCAACTCAGAGAAATGAAAACTTTATATTAAAAAGTGGGAGTATACTCCCATGCATGGTTTCTACCTATAGGTAATCTTATATAGTGGTTGTAAAGTCAGAAGGTTTTTATCCTAATGCATTCTATGCATGAAGATAAAAAAAAAACTTTCTGTGTGTAGCAGCCCCCCTAATACTTACCTGAGGTCCCTCTAGCTCCAGTGATGTCTTAGGAATGTCTCGGCTGTCTGGGACTCTCCTCCTCATCAGCTAAGACAGCAGTGCGGTGCCATTGGCTCCCGCTGCTGTCAGTCAGTCAGCCAGCCAATGAGAATAGAAAGGGGGCGGGGCCGCAGCTCCATGTCTGAATAGACACATGGGGCTGTGACTCGGCTCAGGTGCCCCCATAGCAAGCTGCTTGCTGTGGGGGCACCCAACAGGAGGGAGGGGCCAGGAGAGCCGAAGAGGGGGACCAGGGCTGCTCTGTGCAAATCCACTACAACAGAGCAGGTAAATTGTTATTTTTAGTTAAAAAACAAAAACAAAATAAAAACATGAGACTTTACCCTATAGGTACTGTAAATATCTCCTAAACTTGCACCGTTTAGGAGATATTTACTGTACATGCAGCCGGTAATGTCACCAGTGCTCTGAACGAACAGCACAGGTATGTGTCAAAGTCCTGTGCCATAAACATCGGCTCCCGCGCCCATGCACAGAAGTGATGTCATTGCGGCTCCAGCCAATCAAACACAGCCAGAGTTCACAAACCCGGAAAGGAAGACCGGCGAAGATAGAAGTGCCTTCAGCGGTGACAGCTCACCACTGGAGGGGTAAATTTCACATAAAGTGCTAGTATGCGATGCATTCTAGCACATTATGTCATTGCCTTGCAGGTTAAAAAAAAAAAAAAAAACAGCTGCCGCTTTAAGGGCCAGTTCACACCACCTGCAGTCCAGTGCATTCTTTTTCTGTATTAAAAATGCTTGGATAGTAGGTTATATGGTTTTCAATGGCATAGTTCACACCAGTGCATGGAACTGTACTGGAACATGGTAAAATGCATCAAAAAACACACATGTTCTTATTTAAGGTGAAGAATGCATCAAAACCAGACATGCAGAAAAGCATCTGGCACGCATCCAGACTTCGTTTCTATGGTGTGAACTGGCTGAGAAGTTTTGGGATTTCTTTCTTTTTTGAGAATCTTACACAATGAGAACTGAGCGCTTGAACAAAACTGATCGCTCGGTTCTCATAGCTCACCGCTGTCTGCTCATAGCCAACCCTCCTCCTCACTGGAGTGCTGGGCTGTGCAGGGGGTGGGAGTAGCTGGCGCTGGCTCTCAGTGGCTCGCTGAAAGGCTGAGCCAGGTGCTGGTCCAGGGTTGTGGGCAGATCCAGACTATATTGTCATGATCTTTCCCTGGCCTGCACCTCTGTCTGCTCTGCCACCTCTTCGCTCACTGGAGCGCTGGGCCATGAAGGGGGTGGGAGCGGCCAGCTCAGGCTCTCAGCGGCTCGCTGAGCTGGGTGCCGGTCCAGGCATGCGGGCGGATCCAGACTTCATTGTCACGATCTTGGACCGGCTCTGTAACGTCAGTGGGCTTCAGCCCGCTGTCGGCTGAAAATGTGTCACAGGAGTGCAGAACAAACTGACTAAGGCCCTTCTCCCCGATCACTCAGTTTGGCTGGGCGGCCCGCTCTAGGAACAGTCCTGGTGGTGCCAAACCTCTTCCATTTACGAATGATGGAGGCCATTGTGCTCATTGGGACCTTCGCTGCTGACATTTTTCTGTACCCTTCCCCAGATCTGTGCCTCGATAGAATCCTGTCTCAGTGGTCTACAGACAATTCCTTGGACTTAATGGCTTGGTTTGTGCTCTGACATGCACTGTTAACTGTGGGACCTTATATATAGACAGGTTTGTGCCTTTCCAAATCACATCCAATCAACTGAATTTACCTCAGGTAGACTCCAATCAAGTTGTAGAAGCAGCTCAAGGATGTTCAGTGGAAACAGGATGCACCTGAGCTCAATTTTCATTGTCATGGCAAAACTGAATACTTATGAACATGTAATTGGTTTTCAATAAATTTGCAAAGGTTTCAAACAAACTTCTTTCACGTTGTCATCATGGGGTATTGTTTGTAGAATTTTGAGGAAAATTATGAATTTAATCCATTTTGGAATAAGGTTGTAACATAAAAATGTGAAGCGCTGTGAATACTTTCTGGATTCACTGTATGTATGGCTGTACGAAACATTTTTTATAAGTACCTATACTGTTTAACTCCTTTACAAGATATAGTATATCTTTTCTGTGTTAAAAATCTCTCTTGATCTAACTTTTTTTTTTCTTAGTAAAGTTCCACTTTAAAAGCAGGGTTAAACTGTATCTGAGCACCACAAACCAAAAACCCCTTTTAATTCATTTTAAAATGTTTAAAAGCAAACTCGTCCATCCATCTATGTCTTCATGCTTTATTTTGTTGAGAAATCACTTTGAAAAACACCTAGCCATGGCCATCTTGAATAACGGCAGATAATTCATGTAGTATTTACTTCCTGAAGTCCATCTGCCCTTAGCTCAGGCATGCAGGTAGGAAGGTGTGCTTAACTGGGAAAGCCCCTCCTCCAGATGAAAGGAAACCAAATTGCCATGACCTTTGGGATGTATGATATCATTTTGGCTTAGGCCAGAAACCAGTAAACAACTGAAGAAATGTGAATATAAAAAAATAAAAATAAAAAGAAGGTTCAAACAAAAAATGGAATACGCCTTTCGATCTAATTACTGTGGCTAACAACATAACAATTAAAAATAGTTTAGTTCAGTTTTATGAGCCTCCAACCTAGAGTGGTGGCTGGTGTTAGACAGGTGATCCGGACACTGCCAACCTGTTGACATTGTGGCAGGATGGCTAAGAAGCTGCTGTCTGCTATGTCGTCACTCTTCCTGTAGCGGAGGTGTCTCTCCTGTCAATAGGGATTGATACTCAACAGAAACAGAGCAACATCTCACTGCATCTGGTTACAGGGTGCTTTCATAGGGCACTCTTAGCCATCACCTGTACAAAGTCACCCATCTGACTTGGCGCATTGCCCTGCTGCTTGACAATGCAATCCCACCTCACATAAGTCTGATGTCAGATGGGTTATCTGCTGCTGGAAGTTTATATGTAGGGACAGAATTGCCCCTCTGATAGGAGCCTTGTGTGGGGTAGGATTGCACATGCTGCATAGTCAAGCAGCAGAGAAATGGGCTAAGTCAGAGGGATGATTTTATAGCAGCGATTAAATCACTAATGCCAATAAGCAATAGAGCTGCATGATTTTGGCCAAAATGAGAATCACTATTTTTTTGCTTAGAATAAAAAGATCACGATTCTCTCTACGTAAAATATTACATTATACAAAAGAAAATGGGCTAACTTTACTGGTTAGTTTTTTTTTTAATTCATTAAAGTAATTATTTAAAAAAAAATTGCATTTGAAAGATCACTGCGCAAATACAGTGTGACATAAAAAATATTGCAACAACTACCATTTTATTCTCTACGGTGTCTACTAAAAATATATATATATATATATATATAATATATATATATATATATATATATATAAAATGTTTGGGGGTTCTGAGTAATTGTTTAGCAAAAAAAAAAATTTTTTTTCACTTACACACAAAGTCTATTCCATTGACAAATTGTTACAATGTTTATACTTAAGTTCAACTGATAAAGAATGTTTTGATTCTTGGCAGACTGTCCAGTTTTTCTCTTCCTTTCCTTTGAGGGCTTCAGAAGAGCAGAGAGAATTCTTTGAATAGAAATCATTGTGAAACTCTTAAATCAGGGATCCTCAAACTACGGCCCTCCAGCTGTTGCAGAACTACACATCCCATTAGATTTTTTTAGATTGTAAGCTCTAACGAGCAGGGCCCTCTGATTCCTCTTGTATCAAATTGTAATGTAATTGTAATGTCTGCCTTTATTTTGTTAAGCGCTGCGCAAACTGTTGGCGCTATATAAATCCTGTATAATAATAATAATAATAATGATAATTAGGGATTGTAAAACTCTAACATTCACAGACATGACTAGGCATGATGGGAATTGTAGTTCCTGAACAACTGGAGGGCCGTAGTTTGAAGACCCCTGACTTAAATCAATATTGCGATAACGATTCTTGACGATTAATTGTGCAGCTCTAATAAGCAATAAACAGATTTGTCAAACGGATTGTTGCTTCTATAGGTTACACTGGTGCTACAGCATTCCAATCGTGTGCTCTGCTACAAACCACTCTCCTTCAGAATTTTAAAGCTAAGCCATAGAGGTGAATGCAGAACGATTGTTGCTGTTGAGATTGACACTGACTTGAAATGCTGCTCTAAGGGCTCTTTCACAATGGGGCGGGCGTCTGCTGTAAAGCACTAGTTTTAGCAGCACTTTGCCATTGTTTTAGTGACGCTTTTAACCCCCGCTAGCAGCAGAAAAAGGGTTAAAAATCGCCCGCAAAGCGCCACTGCACTGGCCATTGATTTCAATGGCAAAGATGCTGCTTTTGGGATCTTTTTGTTTTTCTTGTCCTGCAAGCGATACGCTCCAGTGTGAAAGCACTCAGGCTCTCACACACTGGGGCTGCAGAGGGGGGGGTTTTTCAGGCGCTAATTTTAGCCCAAAAGCACCTGAAAAACGCCCCAGTGTGAAAGTGGCCAAACGCAATCATTGAGCTACTAATCTCTGATAATTAGTGAGTTAGCAGTTCTGTACAAAGTAACTGTCTTCCTTAGCAAGATATCAAGCTGTGACCCGATTGCCCCATCCGACATGTCTCTATTGCCTAATACATGCTTGTTTACACAGCGTTTAGGCCCCTTTCACACTGGGGCGGGAGCGGCGGTGACGGTAAAGCAGCGATATATTTAGTGCTGCTTTACCGTCGTTTTAGCCACGGTATTCGGTCGCGAGCGGCCGAAAAAGGGTTAAAATCCCCCGCAAAGCGCCGCCATATCGGTGCTTTGCGGCGGTATTGCCGCAGTATCCCATTGAAATCAATGGGTAGGAGCGGTGAACACACCGCTCCTATACCGCTCCAAAGATGCTGCTAGCAGGACTTTTTTTTACTGTCCTGCTAGCGCACCGCTCCAGTGTGAAAGCCCACCGGCTTTCACACTGGAGTGAATGGGGCCGTTTTTTTCAGGCGGTGTACAGGCGCTATTTTTAGCGCTGTACTGCCTGAAAACCGCCCCAGTGTGAAAGGGGCCTTAGTATAAGTCCATGTCAGATGGGTCATTTATTTGGAACAATCCTTTTTTTCATAGATATTTTCTATGGAATTGCTAACTCACTACGTTTGAAGGAGCTTCTTCTCCATAAAAAGGAGCTAAGGGGTACTGAAGGAGGGTGATGAGAGTTCTTTTTACAAAAAAATAAAATAAAAATGTCAATGAAAATTTCTGTCTTCTAGCTGGGCTGGACCTCTTTCTTGGTTGTTTTGTAACAAAAGTAACATGGTGAAATAAATATTTATATAATAACAAAAAATGAAATAATAAAATATTTTATTTTAAAATATATAAATTATACACATATTGCTGTATTTACAATATTTACATCTAAGAGATGACACCCAGTCTTTTTCAGCAGTATTTTGTATGATTGACTTAATAAATCCAACCACAATGTTTCCATGTCTGCAGCCTATATACACATTAACGAAAGCAGGAAGATGCGGAAGACTAATTTTACTACAGAGGGGGTGATGCGTTCTACTACTCAGCACAAGTATTCCACTTGCGACACTAAAAATGACCCTTTAATACAGACATTAGAATTATCTGGTGTACAGTACTTCCCAAGATCTAAACAACTAAAAAACAAAATCCTTCAGAAGCCAAAAAAAAAAATAATGTAAGAACAAAATTGCCATCCTTCTTGGGGGTGGGGTGGGATACTCTATGAGTTAACATGGTCTCAAACTTAAAGATAAACTTCAGGAATTCAGCCATTTTCTGAAATGTGCTGGCTTACTTTGGGTTAGGCCATAACAAGAAAATTGAGAGATGACAAGGCTTAGAAGAAGAACAGACCAGGCGAGGGTACAGGGTCCAGGCAGTGAATGATCTCACAAGACCAGAGCCCTTCACCTATTTAGCTTTAAAGCGGTTCTACACCCATTTCATTTAGTAAATCTCTTTGCCTTCCAAATCAGGCAAAGAGTACTAAATGAAATGTTTTTTTTTTTTTTTTTTTTTACTTACCTTGTAATTGAAGACTTCCGGTCTTCTCCCTCTGCGGCGGCGGGCGGGGTCTTGCGTCGATCGTCGTCACGCCGCACTGTCTCCTGGGATCTGGTGTCATTGATCCCAGGAGTCAGTGCGGGCATCTTCCGAAATCTCGCGAGATTTCGGCCACATCTTCCGAAATCTCCCGAGATTTCGGCCGCATCTGCCGAAATCTCGTGAGATCTCGGCAGATGAGCCGTTACTGCGCACGCGCGAGTAACGGCAGTGCATGGTGGGCCATCTAAAGTCCCTGTGGGTGTTTCACATGCCCACAGGCAAGATGGCCCCCAGCACTAAAGAAGAAGACGAGGAACTTCATCGGACGAAAACCGGCGGCGATCGAGATGGAAGATGGAACAGGTGAGTCCCCTAATAAAGGTAAGCACACTTTATATTACATCCTTAAAAAAAAAAAAATTTTTTTCAGAGTGCAGAACCGCTTTAAGGAATTGTTTTCTATGACCTCAAGAAGAGCCTCTGCATCTGCCGACTGCTGTAACCTTTCTATTAAGTCATCCAAAAGGTCTTCTCCGTTTATGAATTCCTAAAAGAGAAAAACAAATATCAGCACAATTTACACCTTTCTTCACAAAAGGCTGTGCAGTTACACCTATTTGTATATATCAAGGAGCAAACTTTGCTTTCATTTTAAAGAGATTAACAAAATAGGATTGCTACATTACCCATTTTAAATGCCACGTTATTAAAATTACATTTTAGTCTTAAAGACCACTCAAAAGACTGCCCACTGCATATATACTATGGCAGGGCGGCTCTATTGCGGCTCTATTGCACGAAATGCCGTACCTGTACGTTATTTCGTGCAATAGATACTGTGGGCACGTGCCCATTGGACAAAGGGGGAGCCAATCAGTGGGTTTGGTGGACCGGATGTCCACCGGCCACCCGCGATCGTTCCACAGAGAGGCAGAATGGTGATCTGCCTATGTAAACAAGACAGATCGCCATTCTGACAGGGGAGAACACAGTGATCTTCTGTTCCTGACAAGCAGGTACACGGATCTCTGTTCACCCAGTCAGTCCATCCCCCACACAGTTAGCAAGCACCTCCTAGGGACACACTTAAAATTTTTTATTGCGACTGGTGTTAAGCCCTTCATTGCCAGTGTCATTAGTATTAGTACAGTAACAGTGCATATTTTTAGCACAGATCACTGCAATAATGTCACTGGTTCTCAAAAAAGTGTCACATGTCCGATTTGTCAGCCGCAATGTCGTAGTGCCACTAAAAATCACTGATCATTGCCATTACTAGTAAAAAAAAAAAAACGCCATAAAAATATGCCATAGATTGTAGACGCTATAACTTTTGCGCAAACAAATCAATATACGCTTTTTAGGATTATTTTTACCAAAAATATGTAGAAGAATACATATTGGCCTAAATTGATAAAGAAATTCGATTTTTTTAATTGGGTGCGTTTTATAGCAGAAAGTAAAAAATATTGTTTATTTTTTTTTCCAAAATTGTTGCTCTTCTTTTGTTTATAATGCAAAAAATAAAAACGGATCAAAAAACACCAAAATAAAGATCTATTTGTGGGGGAAAGAAAAAGCATCTCAATTTTAATTGGGTACAGTGTCGCACAACCACGCAATTCTCAGTTAGGCCCCTTTCACACTGGGGCGGGGAGCTGCGGTGACGGTAAAGCAGCGCTATATTTAGCGCTGCTTTACCGTCGTTTTAACCGCGGTTTTCGGCCGCTCGCGGTGCGGTTTTACCCCCCGCGAGCGGCCGAAAAAGGGTTAAACACCCCCCGCAGAGCGCCGCCGTAGCAGCGCTTTGCGGCGGTATTGCCGCGGTTTCACCGCGGTGTCCCATTCTAATCAATGGGAAGGAGAGGTATAGATGCTGCAAAGATGCTGCTAGCAGGACTTTTTTTGTCATCCTGCTAGCGCACCACTCCAGTGTGAAAGCCCTCCGGCTTTCACACTGGAGTTAAAGGGGCCGGATTTTTTCATGCGGTGAACAGGCGCTATTTTTAGCGCTGCACCGCATGAAAAAACGCCCCCGTGTGAAAGGGGCCTTAAAGTATCGCAGTGCCATATCGCAAAAAATGGCCTGGTCATTAAAGCGGAATTCCAGTCATTTATTTATTAAAAGTCAGCAGCTACAAAAAGTGTCCCATGGTCCAGCAGTGTACTCACCTCAGCCACGTTCTCCCTCAGTCCGGTCTGTGACTGGCTGGCCCCTAAGTCTTCTAGGACCTGTCATATGTCCCAGAAGACTTTGGGAGGGAGAGCTTCCGCTTCTGGTCATCTAGGCGACCGGAACAGAAGTGGAAGCAGGTACCTGTAAAATTTGGGTACCTGCCCCCCCCCCCCCCCCCTCAAAAGTTCAGTTTCACAAACAGGGGCCGGGGAGAGGCCTTAAAGCAGAAGTTCCACTTTTGGGAAAACCTTTCAGGGCTGAAGTGGTTAATATGCAACCATGGCAATGTTCAGAACAACCCAGGCCTCATGCACACTTAGCGTTTGCTCCGCCCCTCTGAACGCCTTTTCTCTTGCTGCTTAAAAGCCCACATTTATATGTTTGGTAATGCATTCTATTGGCCAGGTTACTACTTTATTCTGGCCATTAGAATGCATTAATGAACGTACCTAGTATTTAGGCATGTTTATGCACGTTTCACATTTTTGCAGCCCAAAGGCACCCTCTCTCTCACCCCACCTTACCCCATCTCTATTCAATTTAATTTGTTTTAATAATTTATTAAAACAAAAAAAATTGTTTGCGTTTTCAATTTATTCCCAAAAAACAGCCCACGATGCTCTTAATCTTGCCCTAATGCCGCTTACTGTTCTTCTTGCCACCTCCAAGCAGAGAAACACTGTGGGGGTTATTTACTAAAGGCAAATCCACTTTGCACTACAAGTGCACTTGGAAATGCAGTCGCTGTAGATCTGAGGGGGACATGCAAAGAAAATAAAAAACAGCATTTTAGCTTGCACATGATTGGATAATAAAATCAGCAGAGCGTCCCCTCATTTCAGACCTACAGCGACTGCTCTTCCAAGTGCACTTGCAGTGCAGAGTGGATTTACCTTTAGTAAATAACCCCCTGTGAAACAAGGTATGGTAAGTCATCAATGGGAAAAGATCAACTGTAGGAAGCCCACAGACAATACTGGTGACTAGTCCATTGCCATCTGCTGACTTTGGGACACAGCTTTTATAGTACAGGTGCAACTTAACAGATTTTCACTGAAGATTCTACAGCCAGGATTACTGAAATTTAGCTGGTATAAGGGCTGAACATAACTGTTTGCATATGATATATTTCCAGTTTTTACATCAGGGCACTGTCAAATGTGGCTGCACTTCAGGTGCCAACAATTTACCAAACATTGAGGTCGATTTAGTCCCCTTTCACACTTGTGCGACCTGAAAGTAACGTGATTTTGATCCAACTTGAACCAATGCATGTGTAATCTTGAGGTCTATGGACCTCAAGTCACATCAAAGTTTGACCAAAGTAGTGCAGGGACTACTTTGAAGTCATGCAGATATGAATGGAACTCAATGGAAATCATGGGGCATGACTTGGCATGCGACTTTGCAGTTCCAAGTCGCAGGACAAGTGACACAAGTTTGAAAGGGGTCTTACCAAAACTGTATTGTGCAAAATCGGGGGTATCTCTGCGTAGAAACCAATCAGCTTCCAGGGTTTTTAGTCAAAGCTTAAAATTAGAAGCCGATTGGGTACTATGCACAACTGCGCCAGTTTTAGTAAATCAACCCCATTGTGTTACAGATTTCTGCTAAAGCAGCTCATTAGAGGAGGTGAAGGTGCCAAAACATGCAGAAACTTACTGATTATTATGAAAGATAGATTCCACAATGGAGTAATCCCAGCAAACAAAAAATAATTCTTATGGGTAATTACTGTTTTGGTAAATTGGGCATTTTAAATCTCACTAGATACTTACCTTTAAATTTCGAGAGTCAAATGATATCCGGTGGTCAGTAAGTCTGTCCTGTGTAAAGTTGTAGGTACGTATTCGGTCAGACTGGTCTCTTGTACCAACCTATCAGGGAAATAATACCGTAACCCAACACTTATCAAATGTTTAAAGAAACCATAGTTGCATAGTTAGCTAGGCTGAAAAAAGTCACAAGTCCATCCAGTTCAACCATAAAAAAAAGAAATAATAAATTTAAAAAAATATATCGTACAATCCAATATACCCAATTCTATACCCACAGTTGATCCAGAGGAAGGCAAAAAAAAACCCAGCAGAGCATTGTCCAATCTGCAATAGCAACCAGTATAAATGGCCTTCAAGATGATGACTTTCACTACTATACAATTATTCTAGAGCATGGCATGTATAAAAAAAACTAACTAAACATGTACAAATTTAACATAGATGAGGAAATATCATGAAATGGGTGCAACTTGTTCTAACTTATCTAGAACTAAAGCATTAAAATGTCATGTATCACAGAGTGTGGGGGTACTCAAACATTTTAATCAAAGGGCCACAGTTCTAAAGATTGTTTGGGCGCCAGACTGTGGCCAGAAAAAAAAATGCCCCAGCTTTGGAGGTTAGTGAGAGTAAAAGAAAATGAAATTGAAATTACCCTGCATCAGAGTAAGTATTAAAATGCCCCTGCATCAATGGTGGTATAACTAAAACAATACTTCTGCATCAATTGTGAGTACAAGTAAAAAATTGCCCCCGTATCCGTGGTAAATGAGAGTAAAACATGCCCTTGAATCATTGGTCAGTAGAAATAATAAATGCCCTTGCATTAGTGGTCATAAGAAGTAAAAAAATGTCCCCACATCATTGGCCAGAAGAAATATTAAATGCCCCCCCCCCCCCCCATTAGTGGTCATTAGTAGTAATACTTCAGCATCATAGGTCAGTGGGAATAAGAAATGCCCCCCACATTAGCAGTTAAAAAAAAAAAATGCCCCTGCATCATTGGTAAGTAGGAGTAATAAAATGCTACTGCATCATTGAGCAGTATGAACAGTACATTATATACACCTATATATTATTATATATATATACATATATACATACACACACATACATATACATACATATACATACACACACACACACACACACACACACAGTATCTTACAAAAGTGAGTACATCCCTCCCATTTGTATGGGACAACACTGAAGAAATGACACTTTGCTACAATGTAAAGTAGTGTACAGCTTGTATAACAGTGTAAATTTGCTGTTCCCTCAAAATAACTCAACACACAGCATTAATGTCTAAACCACTGGCAACAAAAGTGAGTACACCCCTAAGTGAAAATGTCCAAATTGGCCCAAAGTCTCAATATTTTGTGTGGCCAACATTATTTTCCAGCACTGCCTTAACCCTCTTGGGCATGGAGTTCACCAGGGCTTCACAGGTTGCCACTGGAGTCCTCTTCCACTCCTCCATGATGACATCACGGAGCTGGTGGATGTTAGAGACCTTGTGCTCCTCCACCTTCCATTTGAGGATGCTCAATAGGGTTTAGATCTGGAGACATGCTTTGCCAGTCAATCACCTTTTACCCTCAGCTTCTTTAGCAAGGCAGTGGTCGTCTTGGAGGTGTGTTTGGGGTCGTTATGTTGGAATACTGCCCTGCGGCCCAGTCTCCGAAGGGAGGGGATCATGCTCTGCTTCAGTATGTCACAGAACATGTTGGCATTCATGGTTCCCTCAATGAACTGTAGCTCCCCAGTGCCGGCAGCACTCATGCAGCCCCAGACCATGACACACCTCCCACCATGCTTGACTGTAGGCAAGACACTTTTTTTGTACTCCTCATCTGGTTGCTGCCACACATGCTTGACGCCATCTAAACCAAATAAGTTTATCTTGGTCTCATCAGACCACAGGACATGGTTCCAGTATTCCACTATGTCTCTAGTCTGCTTGTCTTCAAACAGTTTGCAGGCTTTCTTGTGCATCATCTTAAGAAGAGGCTTCCTTCTGGGATGACAGCCATGCAGACCAATTTGATGCAGTGTGCGGCATATGGGCTGAGCACTGACAAGCTGAGCCCCCACCCCTTCAACCTCTGCAGCAATGCTTGCAGCACTCATACGTCTATTTCCAAAGACAACCTCCAGATATGATACTGAGCACGTGCACTCAACTTCTTTGGTCAACCATGGCGAGGCCTGTTCCGAGTGGAACCTGTCCTGTTAAACTGCTGTATGGTCTTGGCCATCGTGCTGCAGCTCAGTTTTAGGGTCTTGGCAATCTTCTTATAGCCTAGGCCATCTTTATGTAGAGAAACACATTTTTTTTTCAGATCCTAAGAGAGTTCTTTGCCATGAGGTGCCATGTTGAAGTTCCAGTGACCAGTATGAGAGAGTGAGAGCGATAACACCAAATTCAACACACCTGCTTCCCATTCACACCTGAGACCTTGTAATACTGAGTCACATGACACCGGGGAGGGAAAATGTCCAATTGGGCCCAATTTGGACATTTTTACTTAGAGGTGTACTCACTTTTGTTTCCAGCGGTTTAGACATTAATGGCTGTGTGTTGAGTTATTTTGAGGGGACAGCTAATTTACACTGTTATACAACCTGTACACTCACTACTTTACATTGTAGCAAAGTGTCATTTCTTCAGTGTTGTCACATGAAAATATACAAAATATTTACAAAAATGTGAGGGGTGTACTCACTTTTGCGAGATACTGTATATATTTATATACTGTACCTTTGCACTTAGTGTATGTAAAAAACAAAAAAAAAAAAAAAAAATGTAAACGAAGGGAAAGCTCCACACTAAAAAGAGTGCCTGAATGCAAAACCACCAAAAGCCAAAACATATCAAAATTAGGTACGCTATCCCTTTAAATTACTAATATAGGACTAAAGTGCATCCAATTAATAAACTTGTTCAAAAGTGCAAAAAATAAAAAAACTCACTAAAACAAAAACACTCATGAAAGTACAATAAAATGCATCAAAACAAATGTTAAGAGCAATAAAGTGTAAAAAAAAAAAAAGTCATCATGTATGAACAATAAAGTGTCAGTGCAATAAATAATACTTTAAAAACACAAATTTCATAAAAAGTCCATTGAAAATGTGCCATAAGTGATGACAGGAGAATGTGGATCTGTTTAAGGCTATTTACACCAACTTCAGTTGACCTTAACCAAGGAAGTTATGAGACCATCTGCTTACCAGAACGATAAACCTCTTAAAACATGAGGTTTATATGCGCTTATGATCAAATGGGTGATAACTGCCACTTCGCCCAGAAAAATCAAGGGTTAAGAGTATCCAGTTCGTAGACAGTAGCAACTCTCTCAATGTGGTGGCTCCTTGCCATTTCACCAGGTACAGCAACCGTATTTGGGAATCCAATATAGAATAGAATAAAGCATGCTATAGTGCATTACCAGAGCATAAAAGCTGCTTTATTAATAGACAGATTCAGATCCACGGCCATGTGTGATGAGGTCACTGCCGAAAAGCTCTTTCCAATGCATTTCGTCTACTGACATCTTCAGGGCAAAGCTGATGGCATAGAGATGCTTCTCTCCGCAGACCAATATTTTACCCAAAGGGTCCTCTGCACTGAAAGGAGACCAATTTGGGATTTTTGCCAAATTGTGTTTCTATCTTTTTTCGTCACAATAGCGCAAAACCCTGACCCAACACAGTGGTGATCATCCTGCGATTCCCACTGAGCAGACAGATAGGCTGCTAGGGACAAACCCTTATCTAGAAGTCTTCACCCTGCCAGTAGGCAGACTTCCTTAGGAGTTTTCAGGCAATGGTGTCAATGGGCATAATAAGCGAGATACCCTCAGGCATTTGTGTCAGTGGGCATAAAGAGTCCCTTCAGGCACTGGTGTCAGTGGGCATAATAGAAGGAACCCCCAGATTTGGTGTCAATGGGCATAATAAATCAGGAGTAAACCGCAAGAAAGAAAAGAAAATGTATATACACACAGCCCTCAAATTTTCCACTCGCCTACTCGCATTTTGCGAGTGGAAAATGAGGGCTTGGGAGTGGTGGGGCTAGCACCGCTGGCAGGCGGGGTTGATTGGGAGCCGTTCTCCCAGTGATCGCTCCGATAGAGAGCATGGAGGAAGAGGAGACCCGCGGGATCGCAGAGCGGTATAGCCATTGCCGACTCAGTGTGCCCTCATTTCAGATTCACTGTGTCCCCATTGGTGGCCGGATCATAACAGGAGGAAGCGGAGACCCGCGGGATCGCAGAGCGGTATAGCACGCTATAACAGCTTACATTTAAATCTGCTCTGCTCCGCTCGCCGTGACACACAGCCTCCTCCTGACCCTGCGCCTGTGATAGACAGTATGCATCCCAGACTGTCTATCACAGGCGCAGGGTCAGGAGGAGGCGGGGCTGTGTGTCACGGCGAGCGGTCAGCGGAGCAGAGCAGATTTAAATGTAAGCTGTTATAGCGTGCTATACCGCGGGTCTCCGCTTCCTCCTGTTATGATCCGGCCACCAATGGGGACACAGTGAATCGGCAATGGGGGCACACTGAGTCGGCAATGGGGGCACAATTAATCTCCAATGGGGGTACAATGAATCTGCAATGCTGGGCACAATGAATCTGCAATGCTGGGCACAATGAATCTGCAATGCTGGGCACAATGAGTCAGCAATGGGGGCACAATGAGTCTGCAAAGGGGGACAGCACACCATCCTTGGTGCACGTTTAAGAGATATTTACTGTACCGAGAGGTAAGCCTTATTATAGGCATACATTTAAAAAAAGCCTTTACTACAACTTTAAATGTGCCTTATAATTCATTGGTGTCAGTGGACCTAATGCACTGGCATTATTGGGATTAATAAAAGAGCCCCTGTAGCATTGGTGTCAGTGGCATTCGCCTGCCTGTGGGCTCCATGTCCTCCGTTGCTTCTTGTTGTGGAGTCACAGCTGGCAGAAGTTCATTTCACCCAATAAGACATGTAAATAATTGCTGGGTGCTGGAATCCTCTGCACTTCAGCACACAAGGTTTCCACTTCTTGTAATGAGTAAGCCATGCATGCAGGGCCTTCACCTTGCAGAGGCCAGTTAACAGCATGCAAAGGGTCATTGTTAGGTGGAAGTTAATGTAATGTATATGAATTTAACCTACCTGCAGTTTCCTGGCACTTTGCCTTTGAGACAGCTCCAGATTTACCGTCTGTTCAAAGAGTTTAGCCCTTAGCATCTTTATGGCAGTTTCCTTATTCATAATTTGAGAACGTTCTTCTTGGCACTCCACTGACATTCCTACACGAGAACAATGAGAAAGGTTGGCAAAATTGAAGTATAAAAGAAACTACAAATATGCAGTGGCTAGATAAACAAAATCTAAATTGTAGTCAAACAGTGGAGGTATAGAGTGAAGGGAGGGGAAAAGAACATGGCTGTAGGCTTTATATCTAAAGAAGAACTCCAGGTAGATATTGAATGCACAAATTAGTGCAGCTTTGTTTTCATTATTGCATTTTTTTTTTTTATGAACCTGAATTTGACTTCAACTTCCTGCAATTCACGGAGCTCAGACTATAAAACAGAAGGAAGGAACAAGACTGGAAGCCAATCAAGTATGCTGTATGCACAAGTGTTGACAAGGAGCATGCTGATAGGAGGGAAGCAAAGTGAACAGATGGATAAGCTCAGTAACCTGTGGCTGCTCTTTCATTGTCCAGATAGCAGACTAGTGCCTAGTATGCACAGCCCGCTTATCAACCTGTTAAAACAAACTTGCTGACGTTTGGCCCGTGTGTACACCAGCCTGTCTAACAGAAGCCAGGCATTCTGGAAAACCAGCAGCCAATGGATGCAAGCGCTGTATATGTACACAAATCAACAGATATACAGTTGTCCTCATAAGTTTACATACCCTGGCAGAATTTATGATTCCTTGGCAATTTTTCAGAGAATATGAATGAGAACACAAACATTTTTCAGTCATGGTTAGTATTTGGCAGAAGCCATTTATTATCAACTAACTGTGTTTACTCTTTTTAAATCATAATGGCAACAGAAACTACCCAAATTACCCTAAACAAAATTTTACATGCCCTGGTGATTTTGATGACATGCACACAAGTTGATACAAAGGGGTTTGAATGGCCATTAAAAAGGTAACCAACTGTGTGTGTGTGTGTGTGTGTGTGTGTGTGTGTGTGTGTGTGTGTGTGTGTGTGTGTGTCATGTGTGTGTGTGTGTGTGTGTGTGTGTGTGTGTGTGAAAAAGGTCAATGAGTTTCTGGACTCCTGACAGACCCTTGCATCTTTCATCCAGTGCTGCACTGACATTTCTGGATTCTGAGTCATGGGGGAAAGCAAAATAATTGTCAAAGGATCTATGGGAAAAGGTAGTTGAACTGTATAAAAAAAACAGGAAAGGGATCTAAAAACATATCCAAGGAATTGAGAATGCCAATCAGCAGTGTTCAAACTCTAGTAAAGAAGTGGAAAATGAGGGGTTCTGTTGAAACCAAACCACAGTCAGGTAGACCAACTAAAATTTCAGCCACAACTGCCAGGAAAATTGTTTGGGATGCAAAGAAAACCCCACAAATAACTTTGCTGAGGTGAAATACAGGACTCTATATAAAAAAAAAAAAAAAAAAAAAAACAACATGTGGTGTGGCTGTTTCAAGTTGCACAATAAGGAGGCACTTGAAGAAAGATGGGCTGCACGGTCGAGTCGGCAGAAGAATTACTACGCAAATGCCACAAAGGATCCCGCTTACAATACACCAAACAGCACAGAGACGAGCCTCAAACCTTCTGGCACAAAGTCATTTGGAGTGATGAGACCAAAATTTTGCTTTTTGGCCACAACCATAAATGCTACATTTGGAGAGGAGTCAACAAGGCCAATGATGAAAGGTACGGAGGTAGATTGCTGATGTTTTAGGGATGTGTGAGCTACAAAAGGCACAGGAAATTTGGTCAAAATTGTTGGCAAGATGAATGCAGTATGTTATCAAAAATTACTGGAGTAACATTTGCAATCATCAGCTAGGAAGCTGCACATGGGACATACTTGGACATTCCAACATGACAAGGATCCAAAACACAAGGCAAAGTCAACCTGTCATTGGCTAAAGCAGAATAAAGTGAAGGTTCTGGAGAGGCCATCTCAGTCTCCTGACCTCAATATCATTGAGCCACTCTTTTTGGCAAGAGGAATGGGCAGCTTTACCATCTGAGAAGATAAAGGGCCTCATCCACAAATATCACTAAAGACTTCAAAAGCTGTCATTGATGTTAAAGAGGGCAATACACGGTATTAAGAACTGGGGTATGTAAACTTTTGATCAGGGTCATTTGGGTAGTTTCTGTAGTGATGAGGACTTAACCACTTAAGCCCTGGACCATTTTGCTGGCCAAAGACCAGAGCACTTTTTGCGATTTGGCACTGCGTCACTTTAACTGACAAATGCATTGCGATAAGTGCCATAAAATTGCACCGATTACTGTAAAAATTACACTGGCAGTGAAGGGGTTAACTACTAGGGGGCTAGGGAGGGGTTAAGCGTGTCCTGGGGAGTGATTCCGTTAGGGGGCATGGCTATGAATGGCACTTCACTGATCATCATAGCTCCCGATCACAGGGAGCTATGATCAGTGACAGTGTCTCTAGCAGAACGGGGAGATGCTTGTTTACATTAGCATCTCCCCATTCTTCAGCTCCGTGAGACGATCGCGGGTATCCCTGCGGTGATCGAGTCTGCGGGACCCGCAATCCTACTCTCGGAGCTCCCGGCAGGGTCGCGCGCACACGTGACCACACGGTGGCAAATTCAAAGGGCCGTACTGGTACGCCCATTTGCCCAGCCGTGCCGTTCTGCCGACGTAAATGTACATGCGGCAGTCGGCAAGTGGTTAAAAAGAGTAAACACAGTTGATTAATAATAAATGGCTTCAGCCAAACACTAACTAAGAGTGAAAGAAATGTTTTTGTGTTATTCATATTCTCTGAAAAATGGCCAAGAAATCAAATTCTGCCATGTAAATTTATGAGCACAACTGTATGTAAATATATGGATTTATTCTGTGTATTTACTGCTTGCCTGGAGTTCAGGTTCTTTTGCTGGCAATGAATGTATTGATTGTAAATGACTAATATTATACAGTACCTGTAGGCAGGTGAACAATCCTCACTGCACTGTCGGTCGTATTAACATGCTGACCTCCAGCCCCTTTAGCTCTGAAAGTATCAATTCTCAAGTCCTTTGGATCAATTTTAATATCAACCTGTTCAGGACATAAAAACGATTTAATTTTGATAAACTAAAGACAACCACCATACCCCAGCTGATGATAAATTCATGTGCTTTACCTCATCTGGCTGTGGAAGGACGATTACAGTCATGGTTCCTGTGTGAATCCTTTGCATCCTAGAGGAAAGGCCCACCTCTGGAATGCGCTGAACTCTATGAACGCCACCTTCATATTTCAAACGTTTGTACACCCCTTCTCCCGCAATACGTGCAGCTGCATGGTGCAGCCCTCCTGTAACAAGATTAACAGGCCTTTCAATAGGTACAACCAAAAAACAAAACCAATACTGTACATACAACCCCAAAAAAGTTGGGACGCTGTGTAAAATCTACATACAAAAAAAAAAAAAAAAAAAGATTGCAATGATCTCTACACCTCATAAACCCATATTTTATTCACAATAGAAAACATATCAAATGTTTAAACTGAAAAAATGTACCATTTTAAAAATGGTAATTTTGAAATTGATGGCAGCAATAAGTCTCAAAAAAGTTGGGACAGGGCAACAAAAGCCTGGCAAAAGTAAATGATACCAACAAGGAAAGGCTGGAAGAACATTTTGCAATTAATTTGGTTAACTGGCAAAAGGTCAGTAACATGATTGGGTATAAAAAGTGCATCTTAGAGAGAGTCAGTGTATCAGAAGTAAAGATGGGCAGAGGTTCACCAATCGGTAAAAAGCTGCATCTAAAAATTGTCAATTTCAGAATAATGTTCCTCAACGTAAACCTGCAAAGACTTTAAAGTGGAGTTCCACCGACATTTTTCACTCCTCACCATTCCTCCTTTAGCAGCTGAGGCCGTGGGCGTCATTTACGGTTTTGCATTGGCTCCTGGGAGATCTTGGTCAGCTTGGCATGGCCCTGCTCCCATAATATTTAACATTTGCGTCTATGGAAATTCTTGGTCAGCTTGGCATGGCACGGCTCCAGTAACATTTAACATTGGCGTCTATGGAAAAATCTTGGCATTGCAAGCTGACCAAGATTGCACTGCACATACGCAAGATCAGCAGGTGCATGCTGGGTAGCCAGCATTCACGGAATCCAGGAAGGAGGACATTGTGGCTTCAGATGCCCACACTGGAGATGGCCGCGCTGTGCAGGAACTTCACAAAGTAAGAAAACAATGCTACACAAATAGAGAACTGGGCATAGTTTACAGCATACTTTGGTTACATTGCACGAGGCATGAGTATTCTAGGGGTATTTTTATCTTAAAAAAGTCATATTTCGGCCGAAACTCCGCTTTAAATATATCCTCATCTACAGTACACAATATCAAAAGATTAAGAAGATCTGGAGGAATCTCTGTACGCAAGGGACACGACCGAAACACAATAAAATGTTGCTGGCATTGCCAATGGAGAGAAGGGCGAGTAATAGTCCCTGTAAAGAGATGAAACCGAGTCCCATTCTGGTTCTGCAGACGTTCTCAAAAATGGCGAGGGCCCTGTAATTTCTGACATGGAGGACAGAAAGTAGCAAAGCTGAAGAAAGTTCCAGGCATCCGTTGGTGGGTCCTCAGCTTTCTGATTTTGTTCCTGGGATAACCATCCCAAATGTTGTTACAAAGTGTTTGGCCTTAAAACTTCCTACAAGCAGCTGCATGCCCAAATTAGCATTTTGTTTTTTCGATGCAATGCAAACATTTTTTATTGCAGCTTTTGGCTAAGCACATTTTCAAACAACTTGCATAGAACTAAGGTTACTATTGACTTGGGTACAGTCAGCCTGCCCATAGATCTGGTCCCTTCTGCATCTATGACCGACTTAAGAGGCAGTATGTTGACAATTGTTGAGCAATGTATGCTGCCTTGGCAACTGTACTTTTTGCATTTCTTAAAAAAAAACTACCGTACTTGTTAAAAAAATAAAAAATAAAAAAAAACAGACTCCTTTAAGAAATAAGGAGAAAGCCCTACACACGTTTACTTGCAAATCAGTGCACACCAGTAACATTTTCTTCTGTAGTGTCCCTATATACAAGTAGATTTTAAACAGTTCCTGGAGTAGATTTTAGAAAAGTTTTCCAGAAAAAAATATTAAAATAATAATAATACTAATAATAATATGAAAGCACTTGGGCAGCAAATGTCAACTACATCCCATGGTTACTGGCCTCTCAGTTCTCCGCAGAGTGCAATCAATATACAGATATACCCCCTACCCCTACTGTCTGTCTTTTTGCTTTGTACATTATGAGAGCATATATTTATGGGCAAATAACCTGAAAAATATTTAAGAATTATACCAGGCAAAAATCAGTCTCTGGGTCTCATTTTTACCACCATGTATGCAATCTACTTTACTCTTATACCTGCAAACGTCCCCCATGTGCACCGCTCAAAACCTCTCTCTCGCCCTAAACTGATAGTAATGGTACTCACCTATCTGACTAGGGACCATAGGGAAATCATTTCTGCATTTGTAGTCACTTTCTCATTGCTAGCCTGCTGTAGGGCAATGTAGGAGCAGTAACACATTAATGAGGTCACCTCCGTGTTCCACTTCCTGTAAGAATGCTCACAAAATGAGGGACATTGTACATTGTAGGAGATGAAACATATTGATGAGGTCACTGCTGTGCTCTTCACCTCCTGTAAGTTCACAAATAGAGGGACAATGTAGCAATAGCACACTGATGAAATCATGTCTGTGCATTTACATTCTGAATGCACACATCCTTCTTGTTCCATTCTTACTAACCCCTCCCTCTTTTATTTTCACTACTTTCTTTTTATCCATTTACATATGGATCACCTGACCTCTACGGCTTGGATCTTTTCTGTTCAACTTTACATTTTTCACTTTGTTATATATTAATTGTTCTTATTCATAAAATTGTACGATACATTTATTACTGTATTGCTTCTTGACAGTTATGTTATTTGTCATTCTACTATTCTAAAACTTGTATATTTTGAAACTCAATAAAAAATAAAATAAAAAATAAAATAAATAAAAACTTATTGTAAAACTGAATGCGCCTTGCAAAGCAATAAAGACCTAGATGGCCCAGAGTGCTAACAATTCTGCTCACTGTCAAGATGTTGCTGTACCGGGGACTGCACTCAGCCCTGGTTCACATTGACGGGGGATTGAAACTATGCCAGTTCAGCGGAACTCGCACGATTTCATTCCCACATGCGAGTCCAACGATTTCAGAGACATCTGTGCGGTTTCCTACAGAGACGTCTATTGAAATCGCACCTGAAATCGCCAAAAGTAGCACAGAAACTACTCTTGGGAATCGGTGCGGTGCCGCAAATTTGGCGGCACACTGATTCGGACAGTTCCATTGTGGGCAATAGCCGCCGATTTGGCATGCAATTTGACATGCCAAATCGCATTAATGTGAACCAGGGCTAAAAGCGGTATTAAACCCAAAACCAAATATGTAATATATTGCAGCTTACCAATCATTAGATGTGATGGCTGTATTCATTTTTTTTTTTTTTTCACTTTTTCCCCCTGTGTTTTCATCTGGTGTTCTGGTCAGCAACACACTTCCTGTATTATCCAGACACTACTCTAGATCAGTGGCTTCCAAACTGCGACCCTTTGCTTGCTTTTATCTGCCCCCGGGGCACCATTTCATCCCCCTATACCAACAATGGGGTATATTGCCCCCCACCGATACCAATAAAGGGGCACTATTCCTCCCAATTACATTAACGATGGGGCACGACTTCTCCCAATGACACCAATGATGGAGTACAATTCCTCCCGCTGACACCAATGATTCTCACTGAAACAAAAGGGTGGGGAATTATTTTTTCTCACACTGACTTCGGGACCTTTTCTACTCCCAATAGCCACAGTCCGGCCCCCCTAAAGTCTGAAGGACAGTAAACTAGCCCTTTGTTTAGAAGGTTTGTATACCCCTGCTCTAGATGAATGAGCACACAAGGCAGATTTGGACAGCGGCATTTTTCAGTCTGGGGGAAGGGTAGGGTTGGATGTACTAGCAGATATAAATATAGTAACACACTGAAGCCAAACTCCAGCTAATACTTTATAATCAGTTCTAGAAAACAGTTTTGTTCTTTTTGGATAAAGTATGTACATAAATAAAAGCTGATCATTGTAAGCAACCTTGTCAGTGGTAAATGGTTTGTCTCATCCCTGCAAGAGAGCTTTTCTGTTGAAAAACAGCAGACTTAATGGCTGGATCACCAGATGAAAATAGAAGAAAGCCTTAAAAAAAAAAAAAAAAAAAAAAAAGGAAAGCAAAGCAGCATCATATCCAAGAATTTGCAAGCTGCAATGAAATACTGTATATGTTTGCATTTAATACTGTTTCAAGGTAATAAAAAGTCATAAGTACCTACAACCGGCATGCTTTCAAATACATTTCAATATGCTTTAGTTTAAACATGACTGCAATTAGATGGTGTTTTGGTTAAGACCTTTCCAGAGTTTTGCCTTGAATACGATGGTTTACATTCAGTTAGCAAGCCTTGGCTTCTTTGACACAAAAGGATTGGCATTGGTAAATGTAAAAGAAATAGTGTAAAAAATATTACCACTGCCTTCCGGTGTGTAATTCAAGATCTCAAATGTCCAAGACTTGTAGTGTGCATAGTTTTGGTACATGTCAAAAATCTCTCTAGTAAACTGCTGGCAAATATCACCTGAAAAAGAAAGGACGTTACTAAACCTCTCACAGATACTAAAAAGACAACAAGCAGCTAAACATTTATAGATTACTGGCACAAGCTGCATTCACATACATACAGTAAACACACACATGTACACAGGCTATATGATAAAAGTTACAAACATATCTTGCATAATAGGAATAACCTAACAATAATATGCAGCATACATCTACACCTTTAGAGAAATGTGCATGTTTACCTGATATTAGATTATGTGGAATGTGGCAGTTAAAGTATATCTAAAGCTAAAACTTTTATTTTCCATTTTGGGTAGAGTAGGTGATGGTTAAACGCCGTCAGTTTTTGTTTTTTTGTCATTTGTGCACTATAAAGAAAGTTTTTCACTTCTTGTCCTGTAAACACAACAGGAAGCGAGAGGAAATATCTTTCCAAAGTGAGAGAAATTCCCCTCGTAGACAGCAAACAGTTGTCTTCTTTGAAACATTTCTTCCCTATTTCAGTTCTGGTGACAACTCAAAATGTAGCATTTTCCGGGCACCTTCAGTCCTGGTGACAGCAGTCAACAGGACAAATATAAAGCTAAATCTCCCCAATAAAACACAAAATTGCATTAAAAACTTGACAAGGGGCTGGAGCGGTTTGAGGTAGGACGCTAGTGACCTGAGCGCCACCGACTGAATATCCTGCACCATCTATCCTGAGACCCTAATCACTGCACAAAGCCTGGATTCTCACTGCCACTCCATCAGGAACCTCCCTAGATCATGTCTCTGTCAAAATAAAAAAAAAAAAAAAAAGTCACGGACATGGCGGCTAAACTAGATAAATACCGCCGGCAAGACAAGGACCCCCGGGGCAAGAAGGTGGTGCCACACCGAGGGAGGGGACGTCTATAGGAGCTGACACAGCAAGGGTGCTGGAGGCCATGACAGGTTGCCAAGAAGCCATCACAGCCTGCCAACAACCCTTACTGTCAGGATTGAGGAGGTTTAAAAAAAAAAAAAAAAAAAAATTTAAATAAAATAAAATCTACATCTCCCTAGTGGGACAGGATTTCCAGAAGCTGAGAGAAATGATCACAGATGCAGAGACCCGTCTGAGCAACGTGGAAGACTCCCTCCCCCCTCTTCAGAACACCACAGATGCCATGCAGCTGCAAGTCAATCAACTCCTACAGAAGCAAGATGACATCGAGAACAGACTCCGCCGCTGTAACCTTAGATTCATTGGCCTGTCTGAGGGGGTTGAGAGGAATAATCCCCCACATTCCTTGAACAGCTACTTTGTGACACATATGGCAAGGAGGCATTCTCCCCTATGTTTGTCGAACGAGCACATTGCATATCTGGGAGACTGCCACCAGCCGGGGCACTGCCTCGCACATTTAATCGCAAAATTCCTCAATTTCAGGGACAGAGACACTATTCTGCAATTAAGCATCTTATTTCCCTTTTGGAAATAAGATGATTGCTGTCTTTCCGGACTTCTCTGCAGGAGGTACAGCGCCGACACAAGAACTTCACAGAAGTCAGACGCCTTTGCATCAAGCATATAAAATATGCAATGCTTTTCTTGTTAAAAAAAATAAAAATATGCAATGCTGTTCCCTGCTCGCCTCCACGTGGAAGGAGAGGATAGAACGTATTTCTTTGAAGATCCAGATGCAGCAATTGCCTGGCTTGAGCAGAGAGAAGCACCCAGATAAGTAACTATATGATCTACCTTTTCTCTCATGCCCTATTTCGCAGCAGTGTCATTTTACAGCTAAATGGACGCTGACTGTCCGAGGATAAACTCCCTGTACCTATTCAAATCTTTTCTCTCTTTTTGGGGGAAAAAATGATTTATTTTTTTAGTTTTATTTTTTAATTTTTTCTTCTCCCTTTGCTGGGATGATCATCATGCCGCTCAGTATCTGCACCCCTGAGACACACGCACATTTGCTACTTGAACTGCAGACATATACTCCGATAGCATTCCCTTAACGTTACACCACAGCAACCACTAGAGGTCACTGCTGCCTCATATCTGCAACGATATACTCGCACCTGCCTTGCTTTTTCCTTCCCTTTCTTATTCTTTTCTGAAGATGGCTTTTCAATCTAGAAATCACTGTAGGGTCAGCCTAATCTCACCAGCCTCACCTTGATACTTATACACATACAAGTTCTTCCCGGCGGAAGCCGACAACCCACTAGAGCGCTCACCACACTAAGTGGGCACAGTCCTATAAATGTGTTAAGTTGTACAGCAAAGTTTTGCCCTACCTACAACATTATGAAACCTGTGCTGGAATAAGATAGACTATGCTTTGATGCAAATATCCTTCTCATTTATCTAAAGTTAGGACATTAGCTAGTGCTTGTATGCCCAATGTTTATTGTTGTTCTTTAACACTTTTTTCACAGGTTGGACATGGTTTGTTAATAGTTGGCAGTTTGGGTTAAATGCCCGCACCAGTTGGGGATAGTGCAGGGCGGTTGTTGTGAGACACGCTGTTATACTATGTTCAGGTCAGCTATACATGGTACAATGGTAAACCTACTCTATTGTTAAAGTGGAAGTAAACCCCCCTATCGTTTTCAGCCAAGGAAGCTGCCATCTTTGCCTCTGTTTAATCTTCAACTGTCACAGTGCTGCACATGTGATTCGTTATGACACCAGCCATTGGATGGTTTGACTGTTTGGTTGAGAGTACAGCCAATGTGCAGTTAGCATTCACGCATGCCTTTTTTTTTTAGACTGTTAAATCGATGGGTTTACTTCCGCTTAAAGCATTTTCTCTCCAATAGTCATCCACACATTTGCAAAAGGTACTGGGGGGGGGACTTGGAACCCTGGAGCTCCACAATATTCTCTACCTTGAAATTCCTCACAATTTCTAGGGCATGAGAGATAACGTTAAAAGATCAGCTATATTCTCACTACTCAAAAAGCAACGTGCTGACGTAATAGCATTAGTAGAAACTCATGCTAAGGTCCGAATACAGATGGCACTTAAATGCCCATGGATAGGTTTGGCTTACCACTCCGTCCATACTACTCATTCTAGAGTATCCAATCCTTATAGCGAAAACCACACATTTTGAGCTTCAGGGTTCTGAGGTTGATCCACTGGGCAGGTATGTGGTTTTTATATGCAGCTATATATGGGGACCCGATACTGATAATGGCATTTTTATGTACCCCCACCATTTAAATTCTGTGATTTTGTGTGATGGTTTTAGCTTCATGGCACTATACCCCTCAGTGCCGGTTGTTTGGCTAAGTGATTTTAACAACATTCTCAACCCAAGCCTTGATAGACTGTGCAAAAGCCCTCCAACTCAACCCCCACGATTCGCTAGACTGCTAGCTGACTTCAATCTTGTGGATACTTGGAGATCTAAACACCCCACATTGCAGGTATACTCTTGCTTCTCCCCCTCCCATCATTCAATGTCCAGGATAGACCTTATCCTCATATCCCATTCTCTCTTACCCAGACTGCAAGACACAAGTTTCTCCCCTAGATCGCTCTTGGACCATTGTCCCTACAACACAACTGCCCTCCAGCTTATGTGGCTGTTAAACCCCTTCTGGCTAACATTGCTACCAGAAGAAGACTACTTAGTGGTAGACTGGGAGTAACATTTCCTGACTTATAATTATACCGCAACAACGCAGGTTGTTTGGGATGCCTTTAAAATACACGCCCGCTCAACACTTATAACACGAATCAACAGACTGAAAAGGACCTCGGAAGCTGCCCTAGTCAGGGCAACGAATGGCCTGCTCTCTAAGGAGCGAGCATTTTTAGACAACCCCTCACTTGACAGGGCAAATAATCTCAAAATACAAACTAGGGTAGTTGAACAAATGCATTATGAAAAGTCTAATGCCCTGTACACATGGTCGGAAATTCCGAAGGAAAAAGTCAGTTTGGATTATGTTGTCGGAAAATCCGATCGTGTGTGGGCTCTTTTTCCGTTGGAATTTCCGACGGAAAAAGTTTGAGAGCTGGATCTAAAATCTTCCTACAACAAAATCCGATCTGACTTTTTCCGATTGTGTGTAGAGAATGAGATACATTTTCCTCAACTCACTGAGGAACAAGTCGCAGAATTAGAGGTGCCACTGACGGCAGAGGAGATCGCTGGGGCCATAGCTGAATTTCCCAGATTGGATGGCCTACCTATAGAATTCTATTCAACATACTTGTAACTCCTTGTTCCAAAGCTTCTCTTGCTGTAGAACCCTGTATATGAAGACTCAAAATTTACCTGCCTCCATGAGAGAAGCATTATTATTAATCCCCAAACCTGGCAAGGACCCGAGACTCCCAGAATCATACCACCCAATTTCTTTACTCCAGGTGGATGTCAAGATTTTGTCCTAGCCATCCGCCTCATAAAGTCATTTTATCTTTGGTACATTTGTATATAAATTGTGTTTTGTTACAATAAAATGACTAGAAATCAATTTCTGTTGTATATCCTTCTCAGGTACCGATATAGTCCGTCTTGTTAGTCTCTTTTTGTGTTAACCTTCGGTACACAAAGACCAGTTGGGCTTCATGCCAGGCAGGAATACCTTGTTCAACCTCAGACAAATTTATAAATCTTCAGACACCCCATGAAAATCCAGGATCCAGGGCGATTGTAGCCTTGGACATGGCCAAGGCATTCAACTCAGTCGAGTGGCGTTATCTATGGACCTGCCTGGGAAAATTTGGGCTCGGGCCTAGATTTATAAAATGGGTTCAACTACTATATCAGGCTCCAGTTGCAAGGGTATTGGCAAACAGGTGATCCTCTGACCAGTTCCCTTTTACTAGAGGGCATCCTTGTCATGTACCTCCATCTCCACTGCTCTACGCACTGGCGGCAGAACCACTGGCGATCGCAATACGTACACATCCTGACAAAGCCGGACTGAGCATAGGGCCCATTACATTGCAGACGACACCCTGCTCTAGCTAGACGACTCAGTTAATTCCCTACCCACAGCCCTGGCCTTGATAGAACGTTTCGGTTCCTTCTCGGATCAATTGGGATAAATCCCCAAATACTCCCCCTGGAAAGCTTCCCATGGCCAAAAGACCAAGCCATGTTACCTTTACAGAGAGTAGATCAAATCAAATACTTAGGAATACAGACCACTCGAGACCCAGCTGACTACGCCCCGCTTAATATAATACCACTTTTTTAGATGCTTAAACAGAAAACTCAAATTTGGGCCCGACTCCCTCTAGGAGTAATGGGACGGATAAATCTTGTGAAAATGGTAATATTGCCCAAAATATTATATATGATATGGCATTTACCAGTGTTCTTTAAAAAAATCCCACTGACCTTACTGGAATGGCTTTACAGGGGGTCCCCGACTTACAAACATCCGACTTACAAGCGACTCCTACTTACAAACGGAGGGAGACAACAGGAAGTGAGAGGAAATCCACCCCTAGAAAGGGAAATTCACTCCTGTAAGAGTTATTATGGGAAAAAGGTGTCTCCACTGATGCTTTATCACCAGTCTATGCTTCCCTAACAACCCAAAATTTTCAAAATCCAATTGTCATAGGGACAGAAGGTGAGGTGAAATCTTCTGAACAGGTGCACAGACAGCAAAACAAATGTTACAGGGGTGATAACCCTTCTCCACGTTATCTAAAAAACTTAAAAATTGATTTTTTGGCTGGAGCTACACTTAAAAAATGTACCTGTTCCAACTTACAAACAGATTCAACTTAAGAACAGCCCTACAGTCCCTATCTTGTTTGTAACCCGGGGACCCCCTGTACTAGACTTCAACACATACCATTTTGCCACTCAAATGTCACAACTATTTCACATAGACAAAATTGACAGACAGGTTCCTGATCTTTCCATGTCCTAAATGGTCACATTCAACCACAGATCCCTTCCTTGCAATAACAAGAGGAATAAGGGGTGCCGAGAGGGCGGGTGACCGCAAATCCTTGTTTTACCAATTCAGCCGGGTATGGGATATTGTATCTGACAAGCTCAAAATACCACAAGCCTACGACTTCACTCCTCTGCGGCATAATACAGCTCTCCCTGAATATTATTCGATCATTGCTGTGCATATTGCAAACCGGCCTCATAAAATGACTCTTGCAGAACGTCCAAGTCACACTGAAATGTAATTACAGACATGCTTAATGGTAGCTGGAACTGCCTTTGCCTCATCTGCTTTATTGGTTAGTAAGGCTGTCCATCATAACAATGGGCTAATAGAAAGGCAGATCAAATGAGACTGAGTGGAGCCAGTGACCACAAAGCCGATTTAGTCATGTTACAGATTCACTTGGGTTTTAGGAATACATAACAGTCAATTAAAACTTGCATACCAGCATGTAGATGTGCATAGTTTCATGCCACAAACCTGTATGTATAGATTGTGATTTCCATTTACTGTACAACATTAAATATATGACAAACTAACCTCCGGTAGTTCTGCCAGATACAACCTCTAGTATTGCATCGTTCTCGTCATACTTTTCCTGAGGCACCAGAAGCTTTAATAGCTGGAAAAAAATGAAAAATAAATAAAACATTTTCAACTTTAAATGATTGTCAGGGATGCACATCACAAACCGCTGTAGGATTTCTGTCACTCACTGACCAAAATATCTCACCGTATCCCACAATTCTCCACTGAAAGTCTCTCATCAGGGCTGGAGCTATGTAGCTATGGTTTTAATAATTGCTTATAAGATGATTAATCTGTTATTGGACTACCCAACACAATATAAAATATGCCTATGCTACTTATGTGGCATTATTTTTGACTATGCTAATTATGGTGCATTAGATCAGGGCAATGAAAGTGCAGTAATCTGAAAATTTCTTACCAGAAAAAGGGCAACAAAAAGTAAATAAAAAAACATCTAAAAAAAACAGTGCATTACCTGAGAAGTAATGGTAGATATTGCTTGTCGTAAACCTTTTAACATAATGAACCTACCAGCTGTTTTGATAAAAGAATTAGAGGAGCACCGAATGGAAATTTTGGTGCCGAAACGGAAACTGAAAAATCAGGATGGACTTGGCCGAAAACAAAAGGTTTTTAAAATATAAAATTGTATTATATTCAACTTTTTAATTAAACTCATGAATTTAAAATTAATATGACTTCATTATCGGCCATTATTGGCACCTTTAGCGCAAGAAAAGCTTAAGAACAATGTATCCCTTTAAATTCTATGTATGTCTTCACAATGGTCTGTTGTGGTGTTAAAAATCCCACTTGCTGCATTTTTGGTCAGTTAAAAAAAAATGCACCTCTCTGTTGAAATGCATTGAAAACGTAACAAGAACGCACCCATGTTACATTGTTGATTCACACTATAAGCATAAGCACAGTAAAATGGTAGTAAAATCGCATGCATTTTTGGCATCCTTTTCTGCAAAACGCTGAAAACACAATTTTTGGCAGATATGTTTCGGTGGCAGAAATGTCGGTGCATCTCTAGAAAGAATTCTATCCTTCAGAAATAGAACTCGCCAAGTGTCACACAGCAAAAGAAAGTTTAGTGTATTTTCAGTGAGTAAACATTTTGAGTTAAAATTAGATTTGTATTTTTTTTGTGACTTGCATTTTTACATGCTTCCTCTACCACAGCTACCATGATCATAAAGATATCCACACGTTGGTCACTGCTTTCAGCGACTCAAACTTGAACTTTGATTCCTGATGAATCAATTGATTCCAAGCCGTGGGTGTCCCAGTCAGTACTACCTGGATTGACAAACTTAGACTGGAAAAGGGAAGAAGCAAGGTGAAAATTGTCAGCCGAACAGTGACTGCATCCTTTCAGACGCAGTCACTGTTCGGGTATTCAGACAGCTGCAAGCATTGCAGTTGTCTAGATGTAGTAGCCAGCAGCAGGAAATTCCTCCATCCACATAGTTTGTGTGAAGCAGTGAACTGCACTGCAAAGGGGGAAAGCAGAGCATGCTCCATATACAAAAGGGATGTCTTTTATATGTACATACATTTTTTACAATTATACATTTCTTTTAAGTGGACTCCAGTCTTGTGGTTGAAGCTGCTTTAGGCATGCCTTCTCCCCAATGTGCAATTAATGTTCACAGAACAAAAATCCACGTCACTGGCTCTGCAAATTTTACCTTTAGTGAATGGTTTAAACAATATACAGTATTTATCAACTAGATCACCTTTGTACGCAACTGAATGATGTTATGATTTATAGCATCCTTTTCTTCCAATGCAAGGCTCAGCAACTGCTCCTCTTTGGATGTGAGATCTAAAAAATCCGATAAGTATTGCAGTTAATGGACAGCATTCATTTACAGTTCATAAACAGGACAGTAATGGTTATCTCAGCTTTAAACCTATAACTGATCTTTCTGTGGTTCCTTTCATGCACCCCAAGACTGGCAAAATCAATTAAATGGTCCAAGTCACCCGCCATCCACAGTTTTGAACATTTGACTATTTCCATAGAAACAGATGATGGCATGTTGTCCTGAACGTTTTGCAATAAAGAGCTGCTTGAAAGTGACAGAAAACTGATGTGTACAAGGTCAGCATATTATTTTCAAAAGGTATGAACTTCACTTGTTGGTCTGTTAAAGATGTTGGTTACATCTGTTCGGTAAGTGAAAAATATATCTGTTGATCCTGACAAAAATCTTGTGAGCTGATAACTTCCTGCAATCTCTGCCTGTGCTGCATTCATATCAGTTATATTACTCCCAGCTATCCATAAGGACCACAGAACAGGGGAGAGTGGGGGGCTTCTGTAGCTAACACTGTTCTTCCATAAATAAAGCATGATGTAAGCATTGTTATTCTAGGACAGAAACTTTTACTGGCAGTATCACTGGGTGAAAAATTAAGGAAAAAAATAAATCAAACTAAACTAATGAAGACCACCACATTTTCTTGGGTCCAGATACACTTTAATAATGAGAGCTTCTCAAATGCTTATTCACTAAAAGGTTAGACCTTAAAAGTGGTTGTAAACTCTTATGCCGCGTACACACGAAGGGACTTTTCCCGGCGGACCTAAGTCCAGCGGACAATCCGCTGGACTTTCCAGCTGGGTCCGCTGGACTAAAAAGCGAACGGACTTGACCACACACGATCACGCAAAAAGTCCGACGGTTCACGCGATGACGTACAGCACGTACGACGGGACTAGAAAACGAAAAATACTAGAAAAATACTTGCTACTGAGCATGCGTCCTTTTTGGTCCGCCGGACCATACTACACACGGCCGGATTGTCCGCTGGACTGCCAAGTCCAGCGGATAATTTTAAAACAAAACTTAAAACTTTAGTCCGCCGTACTTTGGCCAAAAAAAGTCCGCCGGCGCCCACACACGAGGGGATTATCCGTTGGACTTCGGTCCAGCGGATAATCCCGCGGGATAGTCCCTTCGTGTGTACGCGGCATTACATATACCCAGCGAAGGGACTATCCTCTGGAGATACACAGAGATGAAACCAGTCCTCCTAAATAGGTTGCACCTGTTTATCTGCAGTCTTCTCTACATCAGTTCAAAGTGATACATTTATAGCCTTGTCAGAGTTTAGAAAAAAAGCTAAGCTAAAGGGGCTAAACAGTGTCACTAAACTCACATCATTAAAGCGGAGTTTCACCCAAAAGTGGAACTTACGCTTTAAGCACTCCTCACCCCCTTACATGCCACACATCATGTTTTTTTTTTTTGGGGGGGGGGGGGGGTGCAGCGAGTACCTAGTTTTGACAGATACCCAGCTCCCACTACCTCCCCTCATTGCCTCGCCTCCTCTCCCTCTCAGCAATCTTCTGGGACACAATCACACATCCCAGAAGATTGCCTGGCCACTAAGAGAGTGCAGCACGACTCACTCGGGTGCCCACAATTGCAATGCCAGCGCGGCAGAGAGGAGCGAGGCTTCGGGTGGCCACATCGCTGGACCGTGGGACAGTTGAGTGTCTGTTTATTAAAGGCCAGCAGCTACACTTTTTGTAAATAGAACGGCTACTATGTACACAAGGCAAGTCCTTTTTTTTTTTACAGGAAAATTAAAGCAGAAACAATACACATGGGCTCATCCAGCAATCTACAGTAAGACAAGATGCAGATCGCAGGCCTGAAGATGTTAAAACGGTTAAGGTTTAAGTCTGGGTTTAGAGGAAGCTTGTCCATTACCTACCAGCACACATGGCATCCAACTCTTTGCCTTCTATTTCTGACTCTTGTATTTGGCACAGCAAAGAACAAATAGGAGACAGTTCAGCATGCTGAATATTTAGAGCTTTGCGTTCCTCTTCTTTTAATGTGTGGTTTAACATTTCCCCTATTCGTTCATGCTCCTTGACTAAGGACTGCAAGTAATTCTGCACGTTATCATTTGGCCAGAGAGCTCCAATGCCTTGAGAATAGCTTCTTCTTGGCTGAAACCCACCAACGACCACACCATAAGGACTTCTATTTTGTAAATGTGATCCAAGACGTTGCTTTATAAAAAACTTTGTACATAGTCTGCGAGATGGCTGGTCAAAGGCAGACAAATGAAAACAATGCGTACAACTCCTCCACAATGCAATACCCGGAAGACGTTTCATTGTGACATCCCGTATTCCTGCTGACAGAAATTCATAGATGTTAAATATCATATTTTAAGTAGCTATTAAATAAACAGAACTACAGTTAAACAAAGTACTGTACTAAGAAAATAACAGACTGACAGCCTTCTAAAATATTTGCCTGGCTGGTTCTAGTTCTAATACTTACTGAGTAAGAGACCCTAGACAGGCATAGTGCAAAATTTGGATAAAGGAAGGAATCCTGATCTGCATAGGTGTATTTAAAGTTTTACTAAACCCACAACAGTAAAATCAGTCTGTAAATGCAGTAGAGCATGCATGTTATACTCACTGTGGAATCTAAGGGGTTAATCCTCTGCATTTTGTAAAAAGGGTTCATTCACATTACTCCACATTTTGCGAAAATAAAAAAAGCAGGGTTATACAGAAATTAATTTTTTTTTTAAAAGGAGCACATTATCATATACGTGCTATACTGTGAAAAAAATAAAAAAAAAATCAGACTGCATTTTTAAAGCATCCAACTTTTTTATTTTGATTCTAGCATTTAAAAAAAAAATGTGATCTCCAAATCTTTTTAACATATTGCACACATATTGCACACGTTTGCGGCACTTCAACATCTACTTAAAAGTATAATGTCTGGCAAGCTGACCATCTGACACAAGTCGGGTGAACTTTGCAGTGGACGCAAACCATTGTGGCATGTAAACACCCCAGTCTGTTGCCTATCGCAACTTAAGGGGGAAAGTGGTTGGCGGCTGGAAAAAACGTGTCTTAATCGCACATTTTTGCCATCCCCCAACCGCACGAAGCCAAGGGGCCCTTTCTCACTGGCTTTCCAATCAGGTCCCCCCTCAATTTTCCAGGCGGACCTGATCGGGCACTCCATTCACCCCTATGGGACAGTGGATGTCAGCAGTGATGGTTATCAGATACTTACCGTTATTTTCCTTTCCTGGCCTATCCTCACATCAGCACAGGACTCATTGTGTGCTGGTGTGAGGTAGGGCCAGGAAAACTGAAAAGTCTTTTAAGTCTTATAAGATACTTACCGTTATTTTCCTTTCCTAGCCTATCCTCACGTCAGCACACAGTGGGTAGAGTTGCCACCTCATCCCTGTAAACCCAAACACATCATCTGAATTACTCAGGTTCTGAGGCTAGTTTAATGCAGATAAGGCACCAAGCGAGTTTAATTATCACCTTAAAGTGGTTGTAAACCCTTACAGACCACTTTGACCTACGTGTAAGCCTAGATTAAGGCTTACCTGTAGGTCCATGAAATATCTCCTTAACCTACACGGTTAAGGAGATATTTTACAAAGAAAGGGCACCGCTGTCTATGGCGCATGCACACCGTAGACAACGGCGCAGGCACACTGGGCAAACATGCCGTCACTTACGGCTCCCACGCGCGTGCGCTGGAGTGACGTCATCGCTGCTCCGGCCACACACAGCACTGGAGCAGTGATACCCGGAAAGACGATGGATGCTTCGTGCTACAGGGGATAGCAGTGACATCGCTGGCTCCTGTGTCAGGTAAGTGACTCATAATGGGCTACTATGCGATGCTTTGCAGAGAAAAAAAGAGGAAGTAAACCCATCAGTGCCGGTTCACACTGGGGCAACGCGACTTACAGCGCGACTTCAACGTGACTTGGAAGCAACTTCAACGTGACTTTGACTTATTTACAACACAACTTCAAGTCGCCCCCAGGCCAGGCGACTTTGGCTAATCACAGAATAATCAGCTCTCTGGGAGGGTGGGGTTTGCCTGAGTAAACAAAATTTATTTTCCTGTAAAGTCGCTTCAAAATAGATGGAGATCCGACTTGGAGGCGACTTCCATTGAAATCAATGGGTACAAGTCACCTAGAAGTCGGATTGAAGTAGTACAGGAACCTTTTTTGAAGTCGGCGCGACTTCAGTAGTGTGCATTGAGACGGCTCCATAGATTAACATTACAGCACGACTTGGGGCGTCTCGGGGCGACCTGAAGTCGGATCCTGAGTCGCCCTGGTGTGAACCGGCTCTCAGGGTTTACTTTCTCTTTAATCAGCCACAGAACCTGTGTAATTAATGTGCTCGGGTTTAAAGGGATGTGGTGGCAACCCTAAGTGGGATTGATTTACTAAATGCAAATCCACTCTGCACTACAAGTGTACTTGGAAGTGCAGCCGCTGTATATCTGAAACAAGGGGAAGATCTGAAACGATGGGAATCTCTGCTGATTTTATCATCCAATCATGTGCAAGCGAAAATGCTGATTTCTAATTTTCCTTGCATGTCCCCCTCATCTCTACAGTGACTGCACTTCCAAGCGCACAGTGGATTTGCCTTTAGTAAATAACCCCCTAAGGGGTCCTGTGCTGACTGAGGTAGGGCCAGGAAACATTAATTCTGAGGATGAGCTCCTGCGTGTTCGCACAGCCCACATGCAGAGCCCGCCAGGAAGTCGGTGCTAATCACAGACAGTGAGACATTGTCCCGATGTGCGGCTGCAGAGATCTGGAAATGTCTCACTGCCTGTGATTAGCGCAGCGCCGACTTCCTGGCAGGCTCTGCATGTGGGCTGTGCGAACACGCCGGAGCTCATTCTTAAGTCTCTCTCCCACTGAATTCAAATTCTCAACTACATACTTGTTTCAGGCTAGTGACTTAATATCAGCTTTTGTATAATTGTAAGCTCTAATAAGCAAGGCCACCTGATTCCTCGTGATAAATTGTATTGTAACTGCCTTCATTTTGTAAAGTACTGTGCAAAGTGATGGAGTTCTATAAATCGTGCATAATAGTAATAATAATGTATGCAGGTTAGGGGGTTTGCATGAAAGCCATGGAAATCAGCAGATGGGGAAGTCATCAATGGTAGCCTCCATGCTTCTCCCCTTTAAAAAGGTTTAAAGGGAATGAGTCCCTAAGCAAACTCTTGTACAAAACGCACAAACCTGTGTCACACTTGCCGTGCTTTTTATTGTTAAGCGAGATAAGCTTAAAAAAGTGTACAAAGCACAAAAATGAAGTGCCATGTTTGTCGGATGTAGGATTGCCTCCTACTGAAATGAATGGGCTTCTCTATCCGCATAGTGTGACGACACACAAAACACACATATGCACAACAACTGGCATCATATTGTGAATGGGGCCTTAAATATCACAGAAGAGTCCTGAGGCTTTTCACTTCCCCAGAACTTGTATGCAAAAAGAGCTGCTTCCATCAGAGCCTTAGCACATGGGTGCTGTGCTTTGTGTCCCATAGACCAGGTATGGGGGTCAGTGTACAGCCATTGCCCTCGAAGTCATAATTCAATGTAAAGAGAGTACAGAGTCTCATGTATGTCAGCCCCTGTCTGCCCTCACAGCACTCACCTTACAGACAGCAACCTCTGAGGTCAGGACATGCAGACTACAACTCCCAGGATGCACAGCGACACACTCCCAGTCTACGGAAAGCGATGACTACCAAACTTCCCCGTACATGTCACATGGCTGCATTTCCGTGAACAAGGCCTCGCCGCACTAAAACTATCAGGACGGATTAACTCTCACAAATTACATGACCGTACCACTCCATAGACACCGTTCTACAGCCACCCCGGGAGGGTCAGGAAGCGAGAATGACGTCATCAGTGTGCGTTCTCACAGAAGACGCGAGGAGCTGTGCGCGCAGGCGCATTTCCTATCTTGTAGTGCGGCCTCCGAGAAAGGTGGCTTCTTCCTCGGGACCCCCGCGAGGGGCGGGCAGAACACGGAGACATCATGCCGGGTGTCACCCTCCCCCCAAAGGAGAACAACCTCTTCAAGAGGATCCTGGTGAGAGCCTGGTCACCTGGGCCACAGAGCACACACTCTAACAATGACTCAGTGCGACCTGTCACCCTCGTGCTGACATTGGTCCCTCATCAGGATACACTCCTCACACACCTACACCCAGCAACTTGGCTCTTCTGCTCATCAAGGATTTCTGTGTACCTTCTGATCCCCCATCTACAGGGGGCACACTACCTGTCCAGAGACCCACACCCACTGGTCTGCTTGGCATTGTGATCCCAGCCTTCTGATCACTCTGATCCCCCATCTACAGGGGGTACACTACCTGTCCAGAGACCAGATCTCAGCCTTTATTGCTGTGCACCAACTCCTTATACTGATCTCCCATCTACAGGGGGCACACTACCTGTCAAGAGACCCACACCCACTGGTCTGCTTGGCATTGTGATCCCAGCCTTCTGATCACTCTGATCCCCCATCTACAGGGGACACACTACCTGTCCAGAGACCCACACCCACTGGTCTGCTTGGCATTGTACTCCCAGCCTTCTGATCCCCCATCTGCAGGATGCAAATTACCTGTCTATAGACCAGTTCTAAGCCTTAATTGCTGTGCACCATCTTCTTATACTGGTCTCCCAACTGCAGGGTGCCCATTACCTGTTCAGAGACCCACACCCAGTGATCTGGCTGACATTTTAATCTCAGCCGTCTGTGTATCTTCTGATCGATCACCCTGATCCTCCATCTGCAGGGTGCAAATTATCTGTGCAAATACCAGATCTCAGCCTTTATTGTATAGCTGTGTACCATCTTCTTCTACTGGTCTCCCAACTGCAGGGTGCACATCACCTGTCCCGAGGCCCACACCCAGTGATCTGACTGTACTGCTGATTACAGCCCTTTGTGTATCTTCTGATGACTCTGGTCCCCCCATCTGCATGGTGCACATTACCTGCTCAGAGACGCACACCAGTGATCTCTATGTACCACTGATCACAGCCTTCTGTGTATCTACTGCTGACCTTAGTCCCCTATTTGCAGGGTAAACATTTCCTGCCCAGAGACCCACACCTAGTGATTTGACTGTTATGGTGACCCCGGCCTTCTTTGTATTGGTATGTACTATCTACCTATACTGGTCTTTTCATCAACACTGTACATTGTACTGCCCAAAGGCCCATAACAGTGATCTCTATGTGCCGCTGATCACCGCCTCCTGTGTACCTACTGCTGACCCTAGTCTGCTATCTGCAGGGTGCACATTACCTGTCCAGAGACCCACACCCAGTGATCTGACTGTAATTCTGATCCCAGCCTTCTTTGTATTGCTGTCTACCATCTTCCTATACTGGTCCCCCATCAGCATGGTGCACATTACCTGCCCAGAGACCCACACTCTGTGATCTAATGGTACTGCTGAGCACAGCCTGTTGTATACCTACTTTTGATACTGGCCCGATTTGCAGGGTGTACATACCCTGCCTAACGACCCATGCCCAGTGAGCTGTCAGCTAGGCATCATTCACACTAATGGGATTTCAGATGCGACTTGAATTTCATGACAATGGAAATCCCATTGTTTTCAGTGGTGTCTGTTCATCGGTGCGACTCCGCTTGGCACAATTTTGGAGAAGGTTCCTGTACTACTTTGAAGCCATTTGAGTGCGAACTTGGCTACATAGAATATGCAAACCACATCCATGTTCCACTACCCACTGGAGCTGCAGGATTCTGGCCAAAATGAGAACCACAATTTTTTTTGCTTAGAATAAAGATCACGATTCTCACGGTGTGACATCTTTCACATTCTACAAAAAAATTGGGCTAACGTTACTGTTTAGTTTTTTTTATTAATTTGTTAAATTGTGTGTTTTCCCCCAAAAAAATGCGTTTTGAAAGACAGCTAAATACAGTGTGACATAAAATATTGCAACAACCACCATTTTATTCTCTAGGGTCTCTGCTAAAAATATAATATGTTTGGGGGTTCTAAGAATTTTCTAGCAAAAAATAAGATTTTAACTTGTAAGCAAAAAATTTTTAGCAAAAAATACAGATTTTAACTTCATTCCTTTGATCTAAAACAGGAGGAAGTGTCAGTGCTTCTCCTTATCTCTATCTAACGATAGTCAAACTCAGCAGGCTGCCTTTTTTTTTTTATTGTCTTCTAGACAGCTGTCATCTGTGAGCAGAGAACTCTGCATATAATCGGGAAAATGCTTTAAGATCGCGGAGGGGGGGGGGGGATAGTGATCTGATTCTTCAGCGATTAACCGTGCAGCTCTACTACCTAGCCTTATGATGGTCACCACCTTCTGTGTATCTTTTGCTGGCCCTGGTTCCCCATCTGCAGAGTGCACTTTGCACTGCCCAGGGACCCACCTCCAGTGATCTGTCTGTACTGGTGATCACAGCCTTCCGTGTTTCTATATAGCTGCCATTGCAATGATTTCCTGGTAATTTGCATAAATGGGAAATGCTTCCTGACTTTCAAAACTTGTTGAACCATAATATAAAGTTTACATTGCTGTGAAATTTTAGATTAATTTCTCTTCTCTTGGTGCTGATGTAAAACAATACTGGCGGGTATCTTTATAACGCTGTGAATGTGACATTCACTGCAGGGGTATCTTGCTGGTTCACATGTTTTAACTACTTTACTCCCCATGCTTTTTTTTTGCACAAAACTTGCATGTCATTTATCACAAAAGTAGTAAATTCACTAAAAAAATACATGCGTTATTTCACAAATGCATTATAGTTTGTGATGTAGTGGTTCACCCGTTGTCACATGTTAAAAACAGTGCGGCTGTGCAGGGCTCCGCTCACACTGGAGCAATATTCATTCACAGGAACCTGTGAATGACAGGACTGCAAGTCCCGTCTTCCACCACGGCAGACAGCTTGTAGTTCTCTATGAACTGTGAGGGCACTAATGAGCGCTCTCTTAGTTCATTCACAAGACCTGCAGCTTTTAAACTGACAGTGATCACAGGTGCAGTGCTCTACAGGCCCCTGTGGATTTTTTTTTTTGCAAAAATATGTGCATTTATTTTCCCAAAAGGTGAACTTCGCCTTTTAAGATAAGGGTACAAATTAGCAACTTTTTCACAGATTTGCGATCACTAATGATCTAAAAGAGATTGTGTGCACCAGTTTTAGTAAATTTCCCCCAATCTGGTACAGCTGTGCATAGTAATCAATCAGCTTCTAACGCCAGCTTGTTCAATTAAGCTTCAACAATAAGGCTGGGTGCACACTGATACGACAGGACAGTCATACGACTGTGGGTCCGACTTCATTGAAGGGATCCCAATAATACCATGGCCTTTGAGTCTGGTATGAATCTTTAGGAGAAACTCCACGCCAAATAAAAAAACCGTATTGGGTTCCCACTCTAGGACCATACCATCTCAGACTTCTGTCTGGTATGGATTTTAAGGGGAACCCCCCCACGCCAAAAAAAAGTGTGGTGTCCCCCTCAGAATCCATACCAGACCCCTATCCAAGAACGCAGATCAGGAAGGGGGTGCGGATGAGCGAGCACCCCCTCCCCCCAAACTATACCGGGCCACATACCCTCAACAGGGGGGGGTTGGTGCTTTGGGGTAGGGGTGGCCCACCCCAAAGCACCTTGTCTCCATGTTGATGGGGGACAAGGGCCTCTTCCCAACAACCCTGGCCAGTAGTTGTCGGGGTCTGTGGGCAGGGGGGGCTTAACGGAATCTGGAAGCCACCTTTAACCAGGGGGGGGCCCCCACCCCATGTAAATGAGTATGGGGTACATTGTACCTCTACCCATTCACCTAAAATAAAAACAGCACATAGGTTTTTGTCAAAGTAATTTATTAAAGCAGCTCCGGCGTCTCTTCTCCTTCTTCCGATTTTCTTCTCCCTCCATCTTCTTCCGCTGCTGGTTCTCCTCTCTGCTGTCTTCTCCCTCTGTTCTTCCTCCAATATTCTCTCCATACTCTCTCTCCATACTCTCTCTCCAGCTGTAATGCTGGGTCCTCCATGTGACGTCACCGCCCATCACGCCCCATGCCTATATAAGTAATGGCACAGGGCGGACCCAGCATTACAGCGGGAGATAGTGTCGAGAGGAGAATCGGCACCGGAAGAAGACATCAGTGGAGGGAGAAGAAAAACAAAAAGCTAAAACTGTATATACTCGAGTATAAGCTGAGTTTTTCAGCAAATTTTTTTTGTGCTGAAAATGCCCCCCTCGGCTTATACTCGAGTCAAGCACTTTTCTGCAGCAGAGAATGACATTTTCCGAACCGGCTTTGGGGCCCGGTATGTCGGGCCACTTGGTGCTAGGAGCCCCAGCTTTGGCTATGTTGTAGTGCTACTGTGTTTGCACACCAAATTTGGGGTTCCTAGCACCCAAGTGGCCCAGAGATACAGGGTCCCAAAGTCAGTCAACTGTGTCCATCTGCAGAAATGTAATTTCGGGACCCTTTGGGACCATTTTGGCTGCAGATAGGGGGCATCTAGGAACCCTTAACTACCGAGTGTGAAGTTGGGGGGACCTATGACATGCAAATAGGCACAGTGAGGCTGCAAATGGGCATTGTTGACCGTCTTTTCCACTTAAAGTAGTTGCACATTTCTCACCCTAGGCTTATACTCGAGTCAATAAGTTTTCCAATTTTTTTGTGGTAAAATTAGGTGTCTCGGCTTATATTCGGGTCGGCTTATACGTGAGTATATACGGTAGTAGCTCACTCTTACAGTTAAACCTGCCAGGACCAATATATGAGAGCCATTTACTTTTTATTTTTTGTGCAAGAACCAAGTAAGTAACTGGTCTACAACAAACATGGGCATAACAAATAACAGACACTACTCTGGCTGCTCACATGTAGCAGGTTGGTGACTGAGCAGTACAGCAAGGACAGTTCTGGTGCTTGTACCTTCAGAAGAAATGTCACTTCACATATCTCTGCCCTGGTAAGTTCCCTTTTATAGTTGACCAGGGTCTTAGCTGCCAGCCAGCTATGAGCACTGGATAGCAGTACATAAAATCCTAAAATAACTTGAAGCAGATCATGTCATCCCTTTTTATATGGGATACACACGAGTTCCACAGTTTCTGTGGCTTCCTTACTACGAAAACAAAATCTGGTGAAGATGTTGGACCCTCCACTTTACCTAGCCAGCCAGACCTAGAGCTTTAACCTTCTCAAGTAAAGAATAGAAGTTGTTAATTTGTGTAAATTTTACAAAATATTTTGAGAAGTGGCTTTAGCACAGGGCTTGACAAATTTGCTTGGAATCTAGGAGCCAGGTAAAAAAGTTAGGAGCCAGATTTTTTTTTAACGACGACGACTGACAGGTGGCACTGGGCACCGTAGGATGTCCTTCCAGAACCTTGCTCCATTCGGGAACATCTGTGACCGCCAGGTCCCGAGGACCCGGTGCATCGCGTAAACGGCCGCCGATAGCGGCCGTTTACCACGTGATTGCTCTGTCAAATGACGGTGCGATCACATGTACACAAACCGGCGTCACGTCATGACGCCGGTTCCTCCCTCCCCTCTCTGTATCGATCGATACAGTGAGAGGGGAGAAGCTGAGAGGAGGAGAGATGGGACCAGCGCTGTGGGCTGGATGTGTAGTGCCCACAGCGCTGGTCAGTGACAGCTACTCTGCCAGCACTGTGCAATACTCTGCCAGCACTGTGCAATACACCGCAATACTCGCCAATACTCTGCCAATAAAATTTTTAAAAGAAACAAAGAATTATTATTTTTTTTTACCAAATTTTCTGTATTTTTTGATTTATAGCGCAAAAAAATAAAAAACCCAGCGGTGATTAAAAGCCACCAAAAGAAAGCTCTATTTGTGTGAAAAAAAGGACAAAAAGTTCATTTGGGTGCCCAAATGACCACTAACCACTAGTGCCCAGTGGTTAACATTGCATTAGCATTGTTAGGTGTTGCACTACCAACAGCCACCACAAGATGGCGCCATATTACAGAAGTATTTCAGAAGGCCGCAAAGCCACGGCCTAAATTTCTGGCCGGCGCGGCCTGATGCGATCGCACGGCGGGGGTCGGTGTCCACAGGTTGACGGGGTACCGCAGCTGTGTCGCCCCAGGCGCCAGGACCCCAAATCTAGTCGCAATTGCGCCCTGGCGACCGGGTTTTGTCGAGCTCTGCTTTAGCAGTATTAAAAGTTTGTTTCAAATTTCATTGCAACTGTTTAACCACCTCAGTACTGAGCCCTTACATCCACTTCCTGCCCAGGCCATTTTTCAGCTTTCAGCGCTAACACACTTTGAATGACAATTGTGCAGTCATGCTACACTGTAACTATGTGCCATTTTTATAATTTTCTTCACACAAATGGAGATTTCTTTTGGTGGTATTTAATCACTCCTGGGTTTTTTATTTTTTCCTAAAATAAAAAAGAATTTGGAAAAAAATTTAGTTTTTTTTCTTAGTTTCTGTCAGTAAATTTTGTAAATAAGTAATTTTTCTCCTTCACTGATGTGCGCTGATTAGACTTGCACGATTAATCGTTATTTCAGCTTTTTCCCGTTGCAATCTTGAAAAAAGTATTTCCAGATATTTAATTTTTTTATTTTTTTTTCTATGCAGAGAATTCTCTCTTCTCTGCTAAAGCTGTTAAAAGAAAGGGGGGGGGGGGGGGGACTGGGCAGTCTGCCAAGAATCACTACATTCTTTAGCAGTGGAACTTAAAGCGGAGTTCCACCCTAAAGTGGAACTTGCGCTTATCGGATTCCTCCCCCCCCCCCCCCTCCGGTGCCACAATTGGCATCTTTCAGGGGGGAGGGGGGTGCAGATACCTGTATAATACAGGTATATGCACCCACTTCCGGGACTAGCATCCCCGCCTAAATATGCAATTTTTGGGGGAAAAAAATACACTTTTAATGAAATAAAAAAAAAAAAAACAGTAAAGTTGGCCCAATTTTTTTTTGTATAATGTGAACGATTTTACGCCGTGAGAATCGTGATCCTTTTTTATTCTAAACAAAAAATCGTGATTCTCATTTGACTAGAATCGTGCAGCTCTAGCACTGATGAGGAGTCACGAATATGCCGCACTTATGAGCACTGATAGATGGCACAGATAGGTGGCACTGGTGGGCATTGATTGGCGGTACAAATAGGCAGCAGTGATGGCCAGCACTGACTGGCATCACTGACGGCCACTGTGGGAACTGGTGCCAATTGTTGGCACTGTTTGGCACTTAATTGTAATCAGGGCACTGATGATCAGTGCCTTGATTACATCCCTAGATGTGCTCTCTAAGGATATGCCGCTGATCATCTCTTCTCTCCTTACACTCTGTGTGAGGCGAGGAGCGTCGATTACCAACATTTCCGTGTTTACATGTGACCGGCTGTGATTGGACACAGCCGATCACATGGTTAAAGAGCCGCGGCTCTTTACACAGATCGGGGTCGCGCCGTGTCCTAGCAGCACGGCGTGGCCGCGATTGTCGCACTGCGCGCCCCCCCCCCCCCCCCGCGCACATGAGAGCGGTCTTTCTGGAGGGCCGTCATATGAGAATGCGAGCTGTGCCACGGGAAGAGGTTAAAGTAGTTGTAAACCCAATCCAAAAATAAATAAAAAGAACCTGTATGATAAAGGAATAATGAGCAGGAGCCACCGGTAACTCAACGAGCCGTTGCTTCGCGATGACATCGGCACATGCTGATACAGAGGATATCTCCTAATCTGTGCAGGTTTAGGAGATATCCGGGGTAGCTACAGGTAAGCCTTATTATAGGCTTACCTGTAGTAAAAAGTGGATTGTAAGGGTTTACAACCACTTAAGGACCGAGCCTCTTTTTGAGATTTGTTGTTTACAGGTTAAAAACATTTTTTTTTGCTAGAAAATTACTTAGAACCTCCTAAACATTATACATTTTTTTTCTAACACCCTAGAGAATAAAATGACGGTCGTTGCAATACTTTGTCACACCGTATTTGCGCAGCGGTCTTGCAAGCATGCTACACTTTAAAAAAAAATAAGACAACAGTAAAGTTAGCCCTATTTTTTTTTTTTATATTGTGAAAGACAATGTTACACCAAGTAAAGTGATCCCCAACATATCACACTTCAAAATTGCGCCCGCTCGTGGAATGGCGACAAACTTTTACCCTTAAAAAATCTCCACAGGCGACGTTTAAAAAAAATTCTACAGGTTGCATGTTTTGAGTTAGAGGAGGTCTAGGGCGAGAATTATTGCTTTCACTCTACCGATCGTGGGATACCTCACATTTGTGGTTTGAACACCGTTTTCATATGCGTTCGCTTCTACACGCGAGCTCGGTGGGACGGGGCGCGTTTAAACATTTTTTTTGTTTGTTTGTTTGTTTGTTTGTTTGTTTTCTTTTTTTCTTATTTATTTGACTTTTTTTTTATTTTTTATTTTTACACTGTTCTTTTAAAAAAAATAAAAATGTGTCCCTTTTATTCCTATTCCAAGGAATGTAAACATCCCTTGTAATAGAAAAAAAGCATGACAGGACCTCTTAAATATGAGATATGGGGTCAAAAAGACCTTCGATTACATATTTAGACTAAAATGCAATAAAAAAAAAAATGTAATTTAAAAAACAAAAAAATGGCCCTTTTAAGTGTTATGGGCGGAAGTGTATATTAGACAGTTGAAAACCATCTGCAAGACTCCTGAGAGCATTGTTGTTGGCGCTTTAAAGCAGAGCTCCAATGTGTGTTTTTTTTATTTTTTTTATGTGTTTATTAAAAGTCAGCAGCTACAAAAACTGTAGCTGCTGACTTTTAATAAACGCACACCTTTTCCACGATCCAGTAATGTGCTCACTCGAGCCGTCCCTTCTACCTGTCTTCTCTCCCCTGCACCGACATCTCAACTGTGGGCACCCGGCTGTGACAGTTGCGCATGCCCATCTTGAATGGTCCGGCAGTCTTCTGGGACCTGTGACGTATCCCAGAAGACTGTAGGAAGGGAGGGAGGGGGAGAGGAGAACTTCCGCTCGGATCTCCTAGGCGATCTGAACGGAAGTGGAAGCAGGTATGTGTCGTAACTAGGTACCTTAACCCCCCACCAATAGAATTTTGTTTGAGATTTTAATTTTTTGGCACATTAATTTGATTTTCTGATCATAGGGTAATTTTCTACTGTAGTGATTAAAAAAAAAAATAATTGAAGGAGCTGGTTGGAAAACTTTTCTAGAATTAATGAAATTCTAAATGTGAATGTGGTTTTCATTCGGGGAAATGCCATTCGTTGCAAAAATTAATGTTAAAAACAAACTGGATTTTAAAGTACTTTCGTAAAACATTTGTCAAGTCTCTGATGGCATCATTACATGTACTGACTAGGTTTTTTTTCTTTTTTATGAACTTTTGTATAAACACCTATTTGTGTACGGCTAGCTTGAGAATGTCTGTTCAGTTTAAAATGCTTTAAGATCCCCCCCCCCCCCCCGCTTCTTGCGCTGTCAGGTACCTGTCACTTTGACAACAAGTGAGGCGGGTCTCCCCAAAAGGGACACTGTTAGAAAATTGGTGAGGTTCCTCTTCCTAAATATGCAAAACAACAAAAGTTTATGTTGCTGTTTTGTGAAATTTCCTCTGACTTCTTTCTCTGACACCTGTTTCCTCCCAATTCTTGTGCTGACAGCTGTCATATAGAGAGGAAGTGAGGGGGAGACTGCAATAAACACTCCACACCCTTCATCCTTTTATCAAAAACTTTAAACACTTTGGCTGGTTGTTGGCTTTAAAGAAGTTGTCTCACTAGACTTCTAAAACGTATTATTATTTATTCCTTTAGGGGATCAAGTGCATGTAGCCTTTGGTCCAGTTGGAATCCGTCCTGCCAGGGCAGCGCTAATATTTCATTGCTGAGAGTAAAAGAACAGTCATCTTAGGGGACAGGTACAGATTCTCAGACATCTCGCCTAACAACTCTGAGCAGGTCCTCAGACTTCTTACCTCTCTGTACAGCTCCTCGGACCATTCACCCCACCACTCTGTACAACTCCTCTGACCTTTCAGCCCACTACTCTGTACAGCCCCTCTGACCTTTCACCCCTCTACTCTGTACAGCCCCTCTGACCTTTCACCCCTCTACTCTGTACAGCTCCTTGGACCTTTCACCCCTCTACTCTGTACAGCTCCTTGGACCTTTCACCCCTCTACTCTGTACAGCCCCTCTGACCTTTCACCCCTCTACTCTGTACAGCCCCTCTGACCTTTCACCCCTCTACTCTGTACAGCTCCTTGGACCTTTCACCCCTCTACTCTGTACAGCCCCTCGGACCTTTTAGCCCACTACTCTGTACAGCCCCTCTGACCTTTCAGCCCACTATAGGGGTACACTGAATGGAAATGTTGCTGCTGAAACTGCAGGATGCACTTTGTCGAAAACCGAATATGACAGTTTTTTAAAAAAAATTATATTTTTATATATAATTGTATTTGACATTTTAATTAATATCATCAATTTAAATTAATATGAATTTATTGTTGCCCATTATTGGCACCTTTAGTGCAAGAAAAGCTCAAGAAAAATGCAGTCCACAGTCTCTAACCATCCCTTGTATCATGTCTACAGTCTCTAACCATCTCTTGTATCATGTCCTCAGTCTCCTAACCATCTCTTGTATCATGTCCACAGTCTCCTAACCATCTCTTGTATCATGTCTACAGTCTCCTAACCATCTCTTGTATCATGTCCACAGTCTCTTAACCATCTCTTGTATCATGTTCACAGTCTCCTAACCATTTCTTGTATCATGTCCACAGTCTCCTAACCATCTCTTGTATCATGTCCACAGTCTCCTAACCATCTCTTGTATCATGTTCACAGTCTCCTAACCATTTCTTGTATCATGTCCACAGTCTCCTAACCATCTCTTGTATCATGTCCACAGTCTCCTAACCATCTCTTGTATCATGTCCACAGTCTCCTAACCATCTCTTGTATCATGTTCACAGTCTCCTAACCATTTCTTGTATCATGTCCACAGTCTCCTAACCATCTCTTGTATCATGTCCACAGTCTCCTAACCATCTCTTGTATCATGTTCACAGTCTCCTAACCATTTCTTGTATCATGTCCACAGTCTCCTAACCATCTCTTGTATCATGTCCACAGTCTCCTAACCATCTCTTGTATCATGTCCACAGTCTCCTAACCATCTCTTGTATCATGTCCACAGTCTCCTAACCATCTCTTGTATCATGTCCACAGTCTCCTAACCATCTCTTGTATCATGTCTCTGCAATCTCTTACTTAAACACACTGCTAATAGTATTAGCAAAATTTCCATTTGGTGCACCTCTAGCGGACATGATACAGGAGATGGTCAGTGACTGCAGACGTAATACAAGAGATCAATGCAGTTCCGCACCCTTGCCTGTGCCCAAATCAGAGCAGCGATCTCCCGCTGTGTCACAGAGCTAGATTTGAATTGCCTGGGACGCAGTAACAATGTCCTGCCTCCTGTGATCATGTCACACTCATTGAATGTCCCGGCATTGGATCAGTGTGCCATCTATCACAGGAGGCGGGACATTGTTACTGCAGCCGCCCGGACAATTTAGCTCCCTGACACAGTACCTAGAGCTACTCTTTCTACAACACCCCAAACCTCTCACCCAATTCTACAGTATACAGCTCATCAAAACTCTGTGAGGCAGTATAGCGTGGCATGATGTGGGACCAGATAATTATCTCCATAAACTTTTAAAATGTTTTTCGATTTTATATTATTATTTATCTGCTTGAAATAACAAATATTTTTTTTTTTTTTTTTTGTAGAAATGCTATGAACAAAAGCAATATAAAAATGGACTTAAATTTTGTAAGATGATCTTGTCTAACCCAAAATTTGCTGAACATGGAGGTAAGATTTTGTGGAGGTAGAGCAAACTGTGGGGTTGATTTACTAAAACTGGAGAGTGCAAAATCTGGAGCATTAAGCTTCCAAGTTTTTTTTTTTTTTTTTGTCAAAGCTTAATTGAACAAGCTGAAGTTAGAAGCTGATTGGCTACTATGCACAACTGCACCAGATTTTGTGCACTCCGGTTTGAGTAAATCAACCCCTGTGTTTCACATGCAGTCATTTTCTTCATGGTATTTCCTCTTAGATGTTATTACTAGATGTACAAGCACACATGGGACTGAGTAAAATACCAACATTGCTTTTACTAGGGCTCATGCACAGTATCAAAACCAGGCACTGGGAGGTACAGGTGCAGTGTGTGGCCCACTACCAGCAGCCCTGGAAAAATCAATGACAAGCTGAAAAATGTACCGTTATGAGTGGATCTTAAGTTTAGGAATGTATGCCCCAAAGGTGGAACTTCTGCAATATTTGCAATAATTATTTCATATTTGGTGAGATACTCTGTAAGGGTTAAAGTATAATTAACCACTTGCTTACTGGGCACTTAAACCCCCCTCATGTCCAGACCAATTTTCAGCGCTGATGCATTTTGAATGACAATTGCGCGGTCATACAGCACTGTACCAAAAATTTTATCATTTTTTCCCCACAAATGGAGCTTTCTTTTGGTGGTATTTGATCACCTCTGTGGTTTTTATTTTTTGTTAAAAAAAATAGAAAAAGACCAAAAAAAATAAAATAAAAAGGAACAGTACATTTTTTTTTTTTTTTTTTTTAATACTGTAATATAAAAAAGCAACCAATTGGATATAAGCTTGTTGCAAATTCATGTAGCTAGCCTATTAAAAGTTAATCTAGGGTCAAATGGTTATATTAATGAATGATCTAGTATCTAACTAGAAGCTCTTTTAATTTATTACAGAAACATTGGCTATGAAAGGACTGACATTGAACTGCCTGGGAAAGAAAGAAGATGCCTATGAGTTTGTGCGAAAAGGTCTACGCAATGATGTTAAAAGTCATGTCTGTATCCTTTGCATGGTATTTTTTAAGTGACAATTTTATAACTGGTAGTACATAAAGGTAAATGGGAAAAAGCTGGGCTTTAAATGGTAGTTATCTAGTGATAAAATATACAAATGTATCAATTAAAAAGGCATTTATTCAATTAGAAAGGACAAACCTAAAAAGAAAAGCCCATAAATATATCAAATTGCATATACATGTTATAAGGAGCTTGCCAACGTGTTTCACAGCACATAGGGAGGTTCTTCATGAATGAATGACTTGTATAGCGCTTGTTCTTCAGGGCTTTATTCCAAGAGTGGCTCCAAGTCTCTAGACCAGGGGTCTTCAAACTACGGCCCTCCAGTTGTTCAGGAACTACAATTCCCATCATGCCCATCATGTCTGTGAATGTCAGAGTTTTACAATGCCTCATGGGATGTGTAGTTCCGCAACAGCTGGAGGGCCGTAGTTTGAGGATCCCTGCTCTAGACAATTCATCAGGTATGTTCAAGCTAAGAGGAGACCGTCAAATTCTCGGTTGAAAGACTAGGCCCCCAAGCCCCTACAATATGTGGAGCGCTGGGAAAGGACCTCTCTGAAATCAAAGATCGAGAGCACTGGGGCAGAACTGGTGTACCATGTCCTATTGGTCCATAAATGCCTCGTCTATAGAATCCAAATTTAAATTACTTGCACTGATATATGGTACCCTAAAGATTGGCAAATTTCACTCCATCAGTGTCAGGATAATGCTTTAAGGGCTGCCAAACCCAGGGTACCCTTTTTCACATATGATTAACTTGTCCTCGAATTAGGTGATTTTTGGAGCAGGGTATACCAGATGGTCCACATTATTTTGGGGAGTGGCATTCTGAAGAATGCTAAAGTGGCCCTTCTAAGTTTGAAACCAGGGTACTGTACAAATGCCCAGTTTCACCTCCTTGCTTTCCTTTTTATGATGGTAAAACCAGTTCTAGCCAAAGCTTGGTGGTTCTTCTTTTTGTGGATGTCTGTGATTCTTTTTCCCTTTTTTATTTTTTATTTTTTTATTGCGGTATTAAATTGTAGATAAAAAAATTAGCCTCTAGGCATACCCCAGCTTAAAGTAATTTTAAAATTTTAAATACTAAAACAGAAACGACCAGTAATAAAAAAAAAAAAACAACCAGTGCTCGGTACCTACATAAAGGAGAATCACACGGAATAATCGATTCTGCTTCCAGACTTCAAATTCAGGAACCAAAAGGGGATCCTCCCCATTCCTCAATTCACAAATCGTTGCCTTGGAGAAGGTAAATAAACAAGTAGCACTGAGAAGACTCAGCCCATAGATAGTAAAGTAGCCCCTTATTGCTCACTTGGCAATGATGACGCAATTTAAGAAGCTGAGGAAAAACTTCAGCTCTTTGAACCACAACGTTGATAATGATTACATATTTAAAGTGGAAGTAAATTCGAAATTTTGACTTTCACCTACAGGTAAGCCTATAATGAGGCTTACCTGTAGGTAAAAAAAATATCTCCTAAACCTGTATGGTTTAGGAGATATTCCCCGTGCGATGCGCCGCTGCATTCTCGGCTGAAAGGCCGGCAGAATCCGAACCCTGCCGGGAAGAAGTCTCCCGTGCGCATGCGCGGGAGTGACGACATCGCGGCTCCAGCCACTCATAGCGCTGGAGTCGCGACACGCCGAGACAACATGTCAGCGACCTCGGCGTGGACCAGGTGAGTTACCGACGCCTCGTTCTAAGGTAAGTATTTCATAATGAGCTAGTATGCGGTACATACTAGCTCATTATGCCTTTTCCCTTACAGGTGTATAAAAAATAAAAAACATTTCAGCGGGTTTACTACCGCTTTAAAGTATAACTAAATGCATATTATTATTATTATTATAATAATTTATATATATATATATATATATATATATATATATATATATATATATATATATATATATATATATATATAATATATATATATATATATATATATATATATATATATTACATACATACATACATACATACATATACATTTTTTTGTATAGGGTGGAGAGGGCTTGGACCCCCTGTCATTTTTAATTGCCTTCTATGCCCCTGTTAACCATCTCAATACAATGCATTTTCACCCCCTTCCTACCCAAGCCATTTTTCAGCTTTCAGCGCTATCACAATTTGAATGACAATTGTGCGGTCATACAACATTGTACCCAGATGAAATTGTTATCATTTTGTCCCCACAAATAGAGCTTTCTTTTGGTGGTATTTGATCACCTCTGCGGTTTTTATTTTTTGGGCTATAAATAAAAGAAAAGGTGTTTTTTTTTTTAAATTCAATTTTTTTTTACTTTTTGCTATAATAAATATCCAATTTTTTTTAAATTTTTTTTCTTAAACAAATTTTTTCCATAGTTTATGCCGATATGTATTCTTCTACATATTTTTGGTAAAAAAAAAAAAAAAATCGCAATAAGCGTATATTGATTGGTTTGCGCAAAAGTTATAGAACCTACAAAATAGAGAATGGTTTTATAGCATTTTTTATTATTTATTTTTTTTTTTTACTAGTAATGGCGGCGATCTGCGTGTGTTGTTGTTTTTTTTTTTTTTTTTTTTAAATCGTGACTGCGATATTGCAGGGGACATATCGGACACTTTTGACACATTTTTGGGACCATTCACATTTATACAGTGATCCGTGCTATAAAAAAGCATTGATTACTGTATAAATGTGACTGGCAGGGAAGGGGTTAACACTAGGGGGTGATCAAGGGGTTAATATGTTCCCTGGGAGTGATTCTAACTGTAGGGGGAGGGGATTCACAAGGGGAGGGGACCGATCTGTGTTTCTCTGTATTGAGAACACACCTCTCCTCTGAGAACCGTGGATCTGTGTGTTTACATACACAGATCCACGGTCCTGCTGTGTTACCGGACAATCGCGGGTGCCCGGTGGACTTCGCGGCCGCCGGTGGGCTAGGAAGGGGAGGACGTCATATGACGAGAGCCGCGCCGCCTGACCATCAATTGACAGCCGTCGGTCGGCAAGCAGTTAAAGTGGAAGTAAACCCTCCTATCGTTTTCAGCCAAGCTGCCATCTTTGCCTCTGTTTAATCTTCAACTGCCACGGTGCTGCACATGTGATCTGTTATGACACCAGCCATTGGATGGTTTGACAGGTTGGTTGAGAGCACAGCCAATGTGCAGTTAGCATTCCCGGCATGCCTTTTTCTTTGAAACTGTTAAATCGATGGGTTTACTTCCGCTTTAAGGAGATTCACCCTCTCTATTTGTCCTGTTTACTATTCTCCTTGGAAGTGAAAAAAGGAAAACCCAAATTTTGCGGTGTCTCCAGAAAAGTAATAGAGGAGAAATTTTTCAATAGGGACATTGTTCTGGTGACCTGGTGGTCCCCAAGGGATTCCCTTAATTTGCAGGAATTTCCTCTCACTTCCTGTTTGGCTATGGGACAGGAAGTGAAGTGAAGTGAAATCTCTGCAATGCAACACAGATGGTGAAAAAAAAAATCTGACAGCGGTTATAAACCTCCCTTACTCCCAAAATGGGGGAAAAAATAGTTTTGCCTATAGTTCCACTTTAAAGTGGAGCGCCAGGTAAAATTAAATATTTTTTCAAAATGGCAATAATTTTAACTCTAATAATTAGTATCCTGTGCCCACAGTAACTGGTAGTACACAAGTTACTGTGGGCATTGTACTGTACAAATGATAGTTTAATTCATGTCGGAAACTACACACATTGCTTTTTTTGCAGCGCAGTGATTAGGTTTTTCGGTAAGGGATGAAGGGAGAGTGAATGACACGATCTTTCACTGTACTAGAACTTGAACTATCAGTCACAGAGCAAGACAGAGAGCGCTGACAGTGAGAGTTTCCAGCATGAATCCTTTCGTTTTTAGAGAGTAGCTGTGGGCATAGGATATGAATCATTAGAGGTCGTCTATTTCCATTGTGCTGTTTTGATTAAAAAAAAAAAAAAAAAAAAAATTCTTTCATCAGTCTATTCATAATTTTTTACTAATAGATATGCAGATAAATAATTTATAGGTAAATTTGTGCTTGGCCAAGTGCGCTTTTCATTTAGATTGCCATAATCACTAGGGCCAAACTGTGCAGACTTGTTTCTGTCCTCTCTATTTTTACATTACTGCTTTACAAAATAAAGATGGCTCTCGGGGCAATTCATTACTTCACCATTAAGTGAATAGTGTGCAATGTTTTTTCATCTGTTTTCCTCAACATTAGACAGGTTGGCATGTGTATGGCCTTCTACAGAGGTCTGACAAGAAGTACGATGAAGCAATCAAGTGTTATAGAAATGCACTTAAGCTGGACAAGGACAATTTGCAGATACTTCGGGACCTCTCATTATTACAGATACAGATGAGAGACTTGGAGGGGTATCGGGTATGTATGTCTGCATTTATCTTTCTCAATTTCTAGAACTACTAAATGAAAATGTGAAATGCTTATAATTCCATTCTTGTGTATCTTTCCAATATAATTGGTTATAAGGCTGTTGTTTTGCCTACAGAAACAAACTTCTAAGTAGACCCCGACCCCCCCCCCCCCCCCCCCCAAAGCATTTACAGAAGGGCGTTCAAGAGTGTGTGAAAATGGAAAATCGCAATGATGATTTGTTCCCAGACTTGAAATATAAACGAATAGCTTGTGTCCGCAAAATCCCTTCTCCAAATTATGGGACTAGTGTAGCATTTACTTTCTCCAAGACTCCTGAGACAATGAGTGGGGGTGGACAATACACTTAGGGGAAGAAGGGGGACAGAGGTTTGTTGGGTTGTCCATTATTCACCTTGATCTAGGATGACCTTCAACCTGGTCTCCCGTCTTCCTCCTGGAGTATGCTACATGCCCCAAAATACTGTATCCTTTGTGCCACAGGATGTAAATCCCGCACAGACACTATACAGCCTGGGTTTTTTCTGATATTCAAATTATTTATTTGGGGGCATGTCAGTTATTGAGATGCTTCCATTTAATAAAAAAAAAAAAAAAATTAATAAATATATATATATATATATATATATATATATATATATTATATATATATTATATATTATATATATATATATATTATATATTATATATTTATTATTATTCTTTAACCACTTCACCCCCGGAATTTACCCCCTTCCTGACCAGAGCGTTTTTTGTGATTCGGCACTGTGTCGCTTTAACTGACAATTGTGCGGTCGTCAGACGTGGCTCCCAAACAAAATTGACATCCTTTTTTTTCCCACAAATAGAGTTTCTTTTGGTGGTATTTGATCACCTCCTGCGGTTTTTATTTTTTGCGCTATAAAAAAAAGAGCGACAAAAGAACGCATTATTTTTTATTTTTTTTACTTTTTGCTATAATAAATATCCCCCCACCCCCCCCCCCCCCCCCCCCCTGCCAAAAAAAAAAATATATATATTTTTTTCCTCAGTTTAGGCCGATATGTATTCTTCTACATATTTTTGGGGGAAAAAAATCGCAATAAGCGTTTGATTGGTTTGCGCAAAAGTTATGGTGTCTACAAAATAGGGGATAGTTTTATGCCATTTTTATTAATATTTTTTTTTTTTTTTTTTTACTAGTAATGGCGGCGATCAGCGATCTTTATCATGACTGCGACATAATGGCGGACACATCGGACAATTTTGACACATTTTTGGACCATTGGCATTTAATACAGGAATAGATGCTATAAAATTGCATTGATTACTGTAAAAATGTCACTGGCAGTGAAGGGGTTAACCACTAGTGGGCGGGAGGCGTTAAGTGTTCCTAGGGGTGTGTTTCTAACTCTGGGGGCGTGGCTGTGTGTGACACCACACTGATCGCTGCTCCCGATGACAGGGAGCAGACGATTAGTGTGCTGTCATTAGGTAGAACGGGGAGATGCTGTTTTCATCGGCATCTCCCCGTTCTTGAGCTCTGTGACACGATTGCGGGTATCCGCGTCAAGCTGGATCATGAGGGTGAAATCCACAGGATACTGGAGCCACTCACATTGAAATAATATGTGGAGAAAGAAAATGCTTCCACATAGTGCAGATCAAAAAAAGTAATTTATTTCTAAAAACCCACGTACAAAGATATAAAAAATGTGATCACAAAAGTAAAAACAAGGCAATGTGGAGAGCGATAAGCCACTGCCTTGGTTTTACATTTGTGATCACGTTTTTTATCTTTGTACGTGGGTTTTTAGAAATAAATTACTTTTTTTGATCTGCACATATGGAAGAAAAAGGTGAGAGGCAATCCCTACAAAGTGAGGGAAACCCTTGCTTGTTGGGTGTCCCCATTTGAAGATTTCCCTTCTATTGCTGTCTGGGGACAACCCACAAACAGGACAAATGGAGAGTGTGAATTCCCCGGGGCACAGGCGGTAATAAAAACATGACAGGTGTTCTAATCCACCTTCACTCTATCGTAAAAAATAAATAAAAATTCTTTCATAATATGTGTTTACTAAATATATCCTTTAGCAATTGAGGAATGTGAGCACGTTATTGATATAGACATTTTGTTATACAAATATCCAGCATGTTGTACATTTTTTTTTTGTAATAGGAAACCAGATATCAACTCCTTCAGTTGCGGCCAATGCAGAGAGCATCATGGATTGGCTATGCCATAGCATATCATTTATTGAAAGACTACGAAATGGCCTTAAAATTGCTTGAGGAATTCAGGAAGACTCAGCAGGTACAGCACTAATTTAAACTTTTGATAGCTGTCGGATTTTCTACCCTTAGGGTTTTTGTATTAAAGTCAACTTGTTTTCATAAATTGGCATTCATAGATGGCTGGCACCTACAATTCGCTGTAGGTTGCCCTGGTTGTTTTGCTATTCAGCTGCATACTTTAGTTGGTGGTTAGAATAATGGAGTACCTGGGGTTTTGGAGAAACGCAGGAATGCTACACAGTATTTGAAACTACCTGCAGGCATCTCTAGGTATCTGCTTACCATTTGTGCTGGCAACGAGGATTTATTTTGTTTTGTTTCCCCATGTATCCATGGTTTATATCTTTGCAGTAAAACATTAAAGGGTTTTTGAACCCATTTGTCTAAGTCTATGCCAGACCCTCTATTAGATCCTGGCATAGCACACTGTGTAAAGCATTTTTAAAAACGAGCAGTGTAAATATCGATTTTTCAGCTGTCTTCAGGCTGGTCATGTGACTTGCAGCCGCTTTCCAGCTCCGATGGATTGCTTCTGCAGGAGGGGACATGATCTCCCTCCAGGGAGATCACGTAGCCGTTTGGCTCTACCCGCCGAAGCCTTGTCCGATGGCTGTAAAGCGGCCGTGAGTCACGTGACCAGCCTGAAGACAGCTGAAAATCGGTATTTACACTTCTCGTTTTTGAGCGGAGACAGACAGAGAGAGGGAGCTGAGAGGCAGGAAAAAGGGGGTGAGGGGCAGAGAGGAGACCTGAGAGCAGGCAGCGTATGACGGACTGACACGTACTCTGACCACGGTGGTCATGGCTCGGCAGCCGTGATTTCCGTGGTCAGTATAGAGAGGGCATACAGGAAGTGACAAGTTCAGGGAGGTTTATTTATTTTTTATTTTTTTAAAAAACAGCACAAGCACTGTGCTGTTTAATCTGCTTTAAGGGACTAGAATATGATTTTTTTTTGTGTGTGTGTGTGTGTTAACAAACGCTTTAAAGAAGAAGAAGATTGACAGAATAGTATTGTAGTGAAATCCTTAAATACAACAATTTTAAGCATTTTTTTTGATCTTTGGTTACACACATAGATACACTTTAAAAACATTAATTTTAATGTTTACTGATTAAATACATGAGTTTTGCTTTGAAAATAGGTCCATCATTTATGTATATTGCTTATTGTAAAAATTAAAAATAAAACCCTGTTCACATACTAAAGAAGACTGCAGAGATAAAATCGGTGTCTAGTTTATTTGATAAAATTTAATTTTCAGTACATTTATTATTATTTTTTTTAGTACATTTTTTTGCCAGGCCAGTTTATATTATTGCCATGTGCTTGCAGGTACCTCCAAATAAGATTGACTATGAATATAGTGAGCTAATCCTGTACCAGAATCAAGTAATGAGGGAAGCCAGTCTCTTTCAAGAGTCCCTGGATCATATTGAAGCCTATGAGAAGCAAATATGTGACAAGCTTCAGATAGAGGAGATTAAAGGTAAATTGTTGGTCTCCCTGTCCTGTTCATGAAAGGAGATTATCGGCACCTCACGTGTTGTGCTGGACAGTTTCGTCAGAAAATGAATTTTTGCATAATTCTTCAAAAATGTATTTTCTGCTTAATATTCCAGGATAAATACTTTGTCCATTCTTTTTATGTTCTTCAGCACTTGCTTCTGCACCGTATAGATGAGTGCAGTGTCCTGTACATGCCAATATTAGTGCTGTGGATGTAACACTGTAACTCTGCTTGTGTACACAGGTCTTTTTTACATTTGGAAAACCGCAATATACTGTATCTGGCTTGAGGTGCTGTGATACCCAATGTGACCAGCAGGTGGTGCTTAACCACTTCAATACCCGCCCATAGTCATATGACGCCCACAAGGTGGATCTACCATCCTGGTGGGCGTCATATGACGTCCTCGGGTTCCCGGCCGCCTGGGGGGCGCGCGCGATGTCCGCCGGGCACCCGCGATTGCCCGTTAAAACAACGGGACCGGGCGGGACCGTGGAGCTGTGTGTGTAAACACACAGCTCCACGTCCTGTCAGCGGGGAGGAGACCGATCATGTGATCCCAGTACAGAGGATCACATGATCGGTCTCCTCCCCTTAAGTCCCCTCCCCCCTACAGTTAGAATCACTCCTATTAGGGACACACATTAACCCCTCCAGCGCCCTCTAGTGTTAACCCCTTCCCTGACAGTCACATTTACACAGTAATCATTGCAATTTTATAGCAACGATCGCTGTGTAAATGTGAATGGTTCCAAAAAATGTGTCAAAAGTGTCCGAAGTGTCCGCCGCAATGTCGCAGTCACGAAAAAAAATCGCAAATCGCCGCCATTACTAGTAAAAAAATAAAAAAAAAAAATTCAATAAATCTATCCCCTATTTTGTAGACGCTATAACTTTTGCGCAAACCGATCAATATACGCTTATTGCGATTTTTTTTTACCAAAAATATGTAGAAGAATACGTATCGGCCTAAACTGAGGAAAAAAATTTTTTTTTTTTAAAAAAATGGGATATTTATTATAGCAAAAAGTAAAAAATATTGTGATTTTTTTCAAAATTGTCGCTCTTCTTTTGTTTATAGCGCAAAAAATAAAAACCGCAGGGGCGATCAAATACCACCAAAAGAAAGCTCTATTTGTGGGAAAAAAAGGACGTCAATTTTGTTTGGGTGTAACGTCGCACGACCGCGCAATTGTTAGTTAAAGCGACGCAGTGCCGAATCGCAAAAAGTGCTCTGGTAAGGAAGGGTGTTTAAAAGCCCTGTATTGAAGCGGTTAAAGCAGAAGTAAACCTAGCCACATTTCTTCATTTGTCAAATAGTAATTGGTAGCATTCCCCCCAGTCTACTCTAACTACAGTAGATTCCTCAGAGCTTGCTTGGAACCCCCCACAGTACTCTCTCTCCTTCAATGAGATCCATTTCCAGAGCAGGAGCTGCTGTAAATAGAAACCACAGATCAGCGGGAGTGGCTAGGTCCCTGCTCGCAATACATGATACAGCTGTGCCTTGGTCAAATGTTCCACTACTGATTTTCTCTTGCGGCTCTATTCATCAGATAATGTGAAGGAAGGGAGATGGTAGCTGAAGGCTGCCACTGGCGAGAATGACATGTACTCTTCTTTAGCTGCCTCCTGGGGTGTTTAAGTCCAATATCCCATGAGACATCATACTCTCAGACAGTGGCCAGAAGAGGGCAGACCTGGCATTGCATCATCAGAGGGTCATCTGCAAAAACCTAGAAGAAAGAGTTGGGTCCCAGTGGCATAAGGAAAGAAGAAGGCGACGCTGGACCCAGCGTGTGTCATTGTATACAGTGGAACCTTGGATTACAAGCACAATTTGTTCCAGCTTGTAATCCAAAGCACTCGTATATCAAAGCGATTTTCCCCATAGAAGTCAATGGAAACTCAGATTATTTGTTCCATGGTGACTTCTATGGTATGCAGTACCGCATGTGGCCAGAGGGGGGGGGGGGGGGCGCCGCAGACACTCGGAAACCGCTCGGAGCCTCTCGGATGCACTTGTAACGGAGTGTTTCCGAGTGGCTCCGAATGTCACCGCCCCCCCCCTGCCCCTCTGGCCAAATGCGGTACTGCATATAGCAGTGGCTTGAATCCTGCTCGATTTGTGAGACAACGCTCGCAAACCGAGTCTGGATTTAAATAAATAAATAAATAGCTCGTATTGCGACATGTTTGTTAACTGCGTTACTTGCAATCCGAGGTATTACTGTATACAGATTTAAGGATAAAAGTGTGGCGCTAAAAAATTTGTATCTGAACATGAACCGTAGATAGAAATATAATCCTAAATACAAAGGTCAATGTTCAGAATTTAATGTATATAGAAAGCTTTCATCTAAATAGTAAGACCTAAACGATCTAACTCAAGATGATAATATGTTTAAAGTGAATCAAACAAATTATATGTGTATAATCTATGGGCAACAAACTGCACATAGAGCATTAATTGGGATTATCTAACCCCAATATCATAATATAGCCGAGGATCAAGATAAATCAAATGTGATAAGTGCACTATCAAGTGTTTCAAAAAAACAACTATCCAGCCTAGTGATAGGCTACATATCTAGTACCTAAACAATATGTGCAAAAGAATTAATAGTACAAAATACTAAATATGTGTCAGAATATCCAACACCACATGTAGTGTATGGACAAAATAACCAAACAAGGAAAGAAAGAAATCATTCAAAAACTCAAAAGTGCTGCAAAACACTTAATGGCTATGAGCATATAGCAGTCCATATAGCAAAGTTCATATATGGAAGTGAGTAAACAGATCGCTGTGGTTATTCTACTACTGCGTTACCTTATCTTGTTTTATTGATTTCTATTTTAATGGCAGGATTTTTTACAAAATTATATTGCGGAAGTTGATATACTCCTCAAATTTAAATATAATCCTTTGTTGGATTTTTTTACGCAATGAGGAGGCCCTCTATCTCTTTTTTTATTTCCATGCTCCTGATTTATTGAGGATTTCGGTTAAAGGCTAAAGGTTTAAACGGTGTTCTGGTGGTTTCACTACCCTCTGGAGTTCGGTGGTCCCATTATCATCTGAAGATTGGTGAGTACAGACTGCAGTGCCGGCTCAGTCTTGTCCATGGTCCATCACTTCATAAACATCACCAGCCGGCCTACCTAAGCTCGTTTGACCCCTCACCAACGGTCAGTGGGTCCATCTTGTGCGGTAAGCATACCTGACCTTTGTTTATATCATACAGTTCAAGATGTTGTCCAACAGAAAGAGGATATAGCATTTCTGAACATTACATTTACGAATAACCACAGCGATCTGTTTACTCACTTCCATATATGAACTTTGCTATATGGACTGCTATATGCTCATAGCCATTATGTGTTTTGCAGCACTTTTGAGTTTTTGAATGATTTTTTTTCTTTCCTTGTTTGGTTATTTTGTCCATACACTACATGTGGTGTTGGATATTCTGACACATATTTAGTATTTTGTACTATTAATTCTTTTGCACATATTGTTTAGGTACTAGATATGTAGCCTATCACTAGGCTGGATAGTTGTTTTTTTTTTTTTAAACACTTGATAGTGCACTTATCACATTTGATTTATCTTGATCCTCGGCTATATTATGATATTGGGGTTAGATAATCCCAATTAATGCTCTATGTGCAGTTTGTTGCCCATAGATTATACACATATAATTTGTTTGATTCACTTTAAACATATTTATCATCTTGAGTTAGATCGTTTAGGTCTTACTATTTGGATGAAAGCTTTCTATATACACTAAATTCTGAACATTGACCTTTTGTATTTAGGATTATATTTCTATCTACGGTACATGTTCAGATACAAATTTTTTTTAGCGCCACACTTTTATCCTTATTTCACTACACAACTTGTCACATTGTCGTGTTGGCAGCTTGTTATATGGGAGGCGCAGCTATATACCCCTATATTTTGTATACAGATTTGTTTAAAATTCTTGGTCATGTTTTATGATTTTATGCCTGAATTTGTTTTGGTCATTTCTTCTTTTTTTTTTTTTTAAGGGGAAGTATTGTTAAATCTAGGAAGATTAAAAGAAGCTGCTGAAGTCTACAGAGAACTTATTGACCGTAATCCCGAAAACTGGAAATACTATGAAAATCTGGAGAAAGCATTGAAACCTGGTATGACAAATCCTTTAAACAATGGGATGTTGTTGAAAGTTATCAGTGTATTAAAGGTGCTTTGGGCTAACTTGAGCTGTATGGTTATTTTTTTTTTTTTCCTAAAATAAAGTTTTTTTAGTGTGTGTGTGTGTGTGTGTGTGTGTGTGTGTATATTATATATATATATATATATATATATATATATATATATATATATATATATATATATATATATATATATATATATATATATATATATATATATATATATATATATATAATGTGTGTGTGTGTGTGTGTGTGTGTGTGTGTGTGTGTGTGTGTGTGTGTGTATATATTATACCTCTTTATTCATAAACAGTACATTGTTAAAATGTTTATATACAGGCTGTGCACTGCGAGAACACAATTAAAGAGGTTGTAAACCTCCATTGGTAGGTTGTACCTCTAGGTACTGTAAATATCTCCTAAACGTGCGCCGTTTAGGAGATATTTGCTGTACACTGCGCTGATGTCATTGGCGCATGCGCTGTAAAGAAGCGGCTGTCCGTGCCATTTTCCAATAGCGAGTGCCATGACCGGTGGCTCCCGTGCAAATGCACGTCACGTGACTCTGGCCAGTCAAAGAGCCTGGAGTCCGCGGCCCTGGAAGGAAGAGGGGCAAACGTGGATGCGGCCTGCAGCGGGGACAGTGCAGGCTTTGTTTGCAGGGAAGTGTCACATAATGTGCTAGTATGCGATGCATACTAGCACATTATGCTTTTACTTTGCTGGGGGGAAAAAAAGGAAGTAAAGCCCACCGGGCTTTACTTCCTCTTTTAAGTAATACTGAAAGCTAAGGCCATAACATACAGTAGTATTAAACAGCAAATATTGTACTTCTGCTTTTACATATACTTCTGATTGGACTCACACATGACTCCAAGGCCCCTTTCGCACATGCCAACCTTTTTTGTTTCATCAGTTCAGTCATGTTTTTTCAAAGAAAAACAGATAAAGTTTACATCAGTTTCTCATCTGTTTTTTACATCCACCAGCTAGAGTTTTTAACCACAGAGCCATTTTTTCTTGCAAAATTGACCATTTGTCTGTTTTTACATCCATTTTTCATTTGATTTGTCTTTTTAACAAAAAAAAGAAAAATGGGTCTTTTGATCCGTTCCAAAAAACGGATGTTGACAGAAGCAGATGTAAATGGATGATCATCCATTTACATCCGTTTTTCTATAAAGATGCATTGATGTCCATATTTCATCTGTCGATGGATGAAAAAAAACAGAAAAATGGTCTGCATGTGTGAAAAAGGCCTTACAGGCATCCTTGACATTTTAGATTAAAATGAAAAGAGCCACCCTCTAAATGACCTTTCTCTGTTTAGTGGTAGGGGCAAGTATGCACCTGATCCGGGCTTAGTGAGTTATAGACCTTGTACAGCATGCCGGGGGAAAGTTGAGACTTTTTAGTCTTCACTGGTAGCATGCGTATTCCAGGTCCGTGATTAGTTAGTAAAGCCAGGAGTGTCAGCCCTGGAGCCTGCAACTTGTAACAACAAATCAGCTTCCATATTTCTATTCTCTCAGAAATCTATTGAGGCATATTTGGTCCGTGTACTCGGGACAGACAGAAATCGAACACACATTCAGAAGGCTTATCTGTTATAAGCAGCAATTATTGCAGTACATTCATTTACAGGGAATCTTTACACTAAGCAAACATATGGGGTGGATGCTTCAGACTGAGCGTTTTAGGAGGTTTACTCTGAGGCCTGTCAATACCTTGCTAAATATAGATGCCTGAATCTGGGAAAACCAAACCTGAATTTTAGTAATATTTAATTGCATTAGTGCATGCAGGTTTAAAACAAGAAGTTTTCTGTAGCTTAGGCATACCACAAGATAACTGTATTTCTTTTATTGTAGCTACTGTTGAAGAACGGCTTAAAATCTATGATGATCTTGGCAAAAGATACCCACGGGCAGTTTCACCAAGGAGACTAACATTAAATTTTATCACAGGTGAAGTATCAGGGTTTTGTCATTGAATGGCCATATGTGGGGGGGGGGGGGTCCAGCCAGCCATCCATCCAGCCATCCATCCATCCATCCACTCTGTCATCTTCTTTGTCCTAATTCATTTATCTCACTGGCATCCTATTTGCTATTAGCTTATGAAGCAAAATGCTGTTATTCTATGCTCCATACTGGACCATCTAAGGGATTCTGTAGTAGCTACAAATCTATCTGTAACAGTTTGTAACTTGTTATATTACAAATTGTTCCTTGACTTAAATGACAAGTTTTGCTTCCAGCATCAAAAATTGCTGTACCTTACTTGAACAGGTTGCACACTGTGGCCTTCAGCTTTGGCTGGCTATAAATTTTACATGCTGCTGCAGTACTGACGAAGCTGAAGAAAATCACTGATCAAAGTCAGTCTCCACCTGAACCACCTCCACTGCACACTATCAGGGGCTGCCCCTGTTTGTTGCAGACTTGATAATGGACAAAAGAAAAGGAATCTGGTCGGCCCACATCTGATAAAATCGTCTTTATTTGGAAATTTCTAAAAAAAAAAAAAAAAAAAAACACTCCACAAAAGACCATAGAGGTGCATAAAATAGCACACCAGCTAATGCATTTCACGCCAACATTAGCGCTTATTCATAGCTTTAAGTGCTGATGTTGGCATGAAACGCATTAGCTGGTGTGCTATTTTTGTTTGTACCTCTATGGTCTTTTGTGGAGTGTCTTCTTAAGAATGTCCAAATAAAGGTGATATTATCGGATGTGCTGCCGACCAGATTGCTTTCCTTTCCTTTTGTCCATTACTGACGTAGCTGTTCCTAATCGCCACTAGAGGTCATTCTTGGGAGATGTTTATACTCCTGTCTCCTCGGCCCCCACTTGTGGCAGATGAGCGACTTTTGCATTGCAGGAGGATGCAAACATAAGTACTTGGGCTCTAAAGCAGCCTTTCTCAACTGGGTGCCGTGACATCCTGATTGAGAAAGGCATTCAGATCCACCTGAGCTGAGGTTCTCTGAACTGTACATCGGCACAACAAGGGCTCAATCAGAACAGTGAGTACAGATCAGAGGAAGGGAGAGATGTCTTCCTGAATCCTAACTTCTCCACCTCCCCCTTCAGTACAGTACTCAACAGTGCAAGTGCGGGTTACAGTACTACAGTTTTTAAAACGTGTGTGTGTGTGTGTGTGTATATATGTGCACGCGCAATATGTTACCTTCTCACCACCTGTTTAAACCCCCTAAATGCAGCTTCACTGTGCCCCCACCGCAGCTCAAAGGAGAGCAGTTTGGGGTGGTAAAAACACGTCTGAATCACGTTGTTTTACGGCTCCAAAAGAACGGGAAGACCCATCTTTGATGGTTGTCACTAAAAGGGGGGTTGGTGACCCCCTCTAACTGAATTTTGCTTCCCCATTTCAATATTTTACAAGGTGATGCAATATGTCATGAAACATAGGCATATAGTAACCAAGGAAGGGTTGTAACATGAACCATTTACTACCTGCATTGAGAAAAATATGGGGGTTGATTTACTAAAGGCAAATCCACTTTGCACTACAAGTGCAGTCGCTGTAGATCTGAGGGGAAGATCTGAAATGAGGGGAATCTCTGCTTATTTTATCATCCAATCACGTACAAGCAAAAATGCTGTTTTTTTATTATCTTTGCATGTCCCCCTCAGATCTACAGTGACTGCACTTCCAAGTGCACTTGTAGTGCAAAGTGGATTTGCCGTTAGTAAATCAACCCCCGTAGTGTTATGTGACATACTATGAAAAAAAAAGAACAGCGAAAAGGGGAGGGCAAAATGACCCATCGGGGTCTGGAAGAGTGAAAATAGTTGGGATGGGGGAAGAAAGAGGGTAAGGAGGGGTGTAGGGGTGAAGAGAGATATCTGGGGAGGAGTGGGGAAAAAGGAAGAAGTAGAGGATTAAAAGACTTTTTTTCTTCGCCCACCCCACAGCATGGGGAGGAGGTAACCAAACTCTATACAGCCTGATCTGTCGAGGCTCTGCATATTTGCCACCTGCTTTGCAAATCTAAACTGGAGTGGATGAGTTTCTCTCTCCAGTATATAGAGAGGAGCCCGGACCTCCTCCTCCCTGCTCTCTTCTCCTCTCTGCCACTATCTATACTCCCGCCGACAATACAGAAATCTGGGCAGGCCGCCCAGTCTGTCCTTGGCAGGTGGCTCGGACTTCATATAGTATTGCAGATGGGAGTATAGATAGCAGCAGAGAGAAGGGGGGAGCTGGGAGGAGGTGGTCCAGGCTATGCTCTCTCTCCTCTGCATATACTGGGGTTTGCACAGTGCAAGTTTTTGTCCTTTTGCCACGACACCACGTTGAGAAACGCTGGTCTAGTCAATGCTGAAATGCATGTGGGTTTCCCAAACCCGGCAGGAAAGTAGGATTGCAGAGAGGGGGGAATTGCAGCATGCCGGAGTATTTAAAGTCATCCCATACAGATGGGGAGTGCAGTATTTATTTTAAATGCTAGTGTTGGTACCCTTTGTGAGAGCAACAAAAAGCTGAACGTTTTCTAATACTTCTCCACAGTACCCAAAACTTGAAATCGTTTTGAGTGAAGTCCCACTGTACCTTTTTTTTATTTTTTTAATCAATTTCTGTAAAGAAGGCTAAATAATATCTGCATGTATCAATATTAAAAGTTTTGAATAATTGAATTTTTATATCTTTAGGCAACAAATTTAGAGACAGAATGGATAAGTTCTTACGAATTAACTTCAGCAAAGGTTGCCCTCCATTGTTTACTACATTAAAATCACTGTACAGTTCATCAGAAAAGGTGAAGCACTTTTGATTGTTAGCCTGGTTATTGGTATGTAAATGCACAGCACTGTAACAAAGCTTGTATACCTGATGTGTTGACAGTCTATATGACCCCCTATGATATGATTCTGATGGAGGAGGGTTGTAATGATTGAATTATTCAGTAACAGAGAGCAGATTGCATTAAATAACTCGTATTTGAACTTGTATAATTTATCCTTTAGGTTACCCCACCACAGTCTTGCTCACCCCTGCCTACACTCATGCTGCCACTGTAAACCCTGCTCAGCCTCTCCATTGTTTCCGTGCATGCATTGGAATATCCAATTTATTACCTTGTTTCTTTAGGATGTATAATATCTGTATAGAATAACAGATATTATACATTATTCTATAAATGCATGTTTTTTTTTTTCATGTAAATCATGGAGTTCTAGTGCTTCAGAATAATCCTGAAATAGTTTTTTTCCTTCTATTACTGTGCATACTTGGATTGTTCACATTATTGTCCAGTGAATCCAGCAGCCAGTTAACTCAGGTGTCTCCATCTGTCCATGGACATGCAAGCCATTGCTTCATGTGGCTTAAATCTCCAGTTACTTTATATGGGTAACTTTAAAGCTGAGTTCCATGAATTCAGCTCCTTTGTAAAAAATGAAAGCACATCATTAGTTAAGTCCAGCAAGGTGCATGACACCTCATGGGTCTATTGCGTATATCTGACTGCTTTATAGTACTCCCAGAAGATAGATGTCACTGTAGTAGAGCAATGCTGATCCTTCTGAGCTATGCATCTTGAACAGGAGAGTCCCTGCAGGTTCTATGCCTGCCCCTCCCTCCTCTTGCCCAATCACAGAAGCCTTGGTATTATGTGAATACATTTGCTAAATACAAAGGCTTCTGTGAATAACCAATATAATAACTAGCCATGTTTCCTCTTTTACTGATTATACGTCCATAAACTGTTTTGTTCAACTGCTTGTCACCTTTCTTGATCTGATCTGTGTATTCTGATTTATGAAGAATATGCCAGAATATGAGGACACAGTGGAAGAGATCCCTGCAATGGCATTTTACAGTTGTATTATGTTTTTGTTTTTATTTACAGCTTTCAGTAATCCAAGAACTCGCTATTGGTTATGAAAATTCATTGAAGGCCTGTGGCTTGTTTAGTACCGATGGTAAATATATTATTTTTTTTATTTATTTTTTGGATATCATTAATTGTACAAATTTGAAAGAAAAATAACACCCAAGTACTCTTTTGAGACTTTAAGGGCAACTTGGAAACCACTAATAAATTTGTATTAAAAAACTAGTTTTTATTACATCCATATAAACTTTAGAAATCACAATACAAACGGTTAAAAATAGGTCATCAAGAATGAACGACTGAATTGTTTAGGCAATATACATATATTTAGATGATACTGTCTTCTCTACTTCCCTGATGCTTTTCAGGAAGACTTCCAAGTTTTCCAAGTTGCCCTTAAAGACCCATAGAGTAGTGTTAGTGTTTACCATCTGAAAAATATTGTCTTCGTCCTCCCCCCAACCCTACATTATGCTTATTTAAAGTAAAGTTTATAGCAAACCTATTTTGTAATATTTTACTTTTGTTGGGTAAATAAATGTACCTGGGCTGATATACTTTGTTTTTTTTTATTTTTTTTATGGAGAATAGACTGCATCAAGTCCCTTTTTTAAATCCTGGTTCAGGCATGATCTGTCATGACATGCTATGGGGAGGAGTGACCCCACACATATTCTATTTTTTTTTTTTATTCTTCTACATGTGCTTAATTGTAAAAAGGAATTGGCGAGTCACTTAAATAGGTAAACACATGAAACATTTTGTTGTGTTTTTCATATCCCCCAATCAATATCCTTTCCTTTTTAAACCTGCACTGGAGAAATGACAGCTGGATTTTGATTGGCTGTGGGCTTTAAGATAATTTTTTTTTAATTTATCCTGTAGCCCACTTCACATTTAAAAATCGATGTGTTTCCAGCATATAAGCCATGACTAAGGACTAACGTTTAGGCCGTTTTTACAGCATTGCACATATCTTTTCAATAAAGGAATATTATTTTTTTTTTGGAAGTCCTCCTGAGTGCCAACCATCCCTTTCCTTATTATGTTACCAGTATATGAATACGGAAGCCAAGCCCAGTGCTGCATTTTCTGGAGACTGTATTAGGTTTGTTATCAAATCGAATATGGTCATTACTGTTTTTATTCTTCCAGATAATGAAGAGCGGGAGCCACCAACAACGCTTCTCTGGGTTCGATATTTCTTAGCACAGCACTTTGATAAGCTTGGTCAGTGGTCCGTTGCCTTGGACTATATCAACTCTGCCATTGCAAGCACTCCAACGTTAATTGAGCTATTCTATATCAAAGCCAAGATTTATAAGGTAAAATAAATCTTTCTGTAATTCTATTCAATAGCGTACAGCAGTGAGAGGTTACATAAGTAGAAACAGAGTTGTGTGTGGTTATTTATGTCAAAATTATTTTAGCTCTGTAGGGTTCTATAGTATACATACCTTTTTAAGAAGTGCTTCTCCATTGTGTCTAGCATGGTGCCTGTTCTGTCAGGCATAGAATATACATTAACCACTTCAGCCCCGGACCAATTGGCAGCCAAAGGACCAGGCCCCTTTTTGCGATTCGGCACTGCGTGGCTTTAACTGACAATTGCGCGGTCGTGCAACGTGGCTCCAAAACAAAATTGGCGTCTTTTTTTCCCCACAAATAGAGCTTTCCTTTGGTGGTATTTGATCGCCCCTGTGGTTTTCATTTTTTGTGCTATAAACAAAAATAGAGCGACAATTTTGAAAACAATGCAATATTTTTTGCTTTTTGCTATAATAAATATCCCCAAAAAATATATAAAAAAACATTTTTTTTCCTCAGTTTAGGCCGATAAGTATTCTTCTTCTACATATTTTTGGTAAAAAAAATCGCAATTAGCGATTGATTGGTTTGCGCAAAAGTTATAGCGTTTACAAAATAGGGGATAGTTTTATAGCATTTTTATTAATATTTTTTTTGGCGGCGATTTTTATTGTGACTGCGACATTAGCGATTGATTGGTTTGCGCAAAAGTTATAGCGTTTACAAAATAGGGGATAGTTTTATAGCATTTTTATTAATATTTTTTTTTGGCGGCGATTTTTATTGTGACTGCGACATTATGGCGGACACATCGGACATTTTTGACACATTTTTGGGACCATTGTCATTTATACAGCAATCAATGCTATTTAAATGCATTGATTCCTGTATAAATGACAGTTGTAGTGAAAGAGTTAACCACTAGGGGGAGGGGAGGGGTTATGTGCTGTGACGTGTGTTTTTTTTTTTTACATCAGGGGGCGGGGCTGAGGTCTGACGTCATTGATCGGCTTTCCCGATGACTGGGAACAGCCAATCAATGACAGGCAGAGTAGGAAGCTTGGGGAGAGGTTTGTTTACACATACCTCTCCCCGTTCTTAAGCTCCGTGACCCGATCGCGGGACACCAGCGGCGAACGGGTCCGCTGTTCCCGCGGCCGGGGTCACGGAGCTCCCGACCAGGTCGCGAGCGCACGCAACCCACGGGCAGGCAATTACCAAATCACGTACAGGTACGTGATTTTGCCTGCCCGTGCCATTCTGCTGACGTATATATGCAGTGGGCAGTCGGGAAGCGGTTAAATAAAAATAAAGAAAAGACACCAATCAGAGGTTCAATGCCTCCATCCCAAAACACACTTGCAAGAAAATGCAGAAAACGTTATGGCCCCTGGGATCTATTTTTTTAGACGGTCAACATACGAAATTGCCACAAATGTATAAAATTGATATTTTATTATGGACAATGGTTAAAACCAACTTAAAAGCCCAAAAATGCACCAATACAAAACCTGTGCATTAGGAATATCACTTGTGCGTACATCAGTACAAATTGCTCCATACAAACATGTAATTTTGATTGGGCAATTCACAGCCAAAAACTGAAGAACATCATAATCTCTGTGTTTTGTGAAATGCCGTTCACTTCATTGGGAGTTTGATGTTACCAGCCGGGTGTCTTAAAGTCTAAAACAAACCCAACATTCTAACAATAAAAAAAAGGGGGGGGGTGGGAGAAGAAGCTTACCAGTCATCAGGATATTCTACTGATTTATTTATATAGGGTTTATTTAAATTTTTTTGTATTTGTGCATTTTTTGTCTTAAGTTGGTTTTATGCATTGTCCATAATAAAGTATCTATTTATACATTTGTGGAAATTTTTGTCGACCTAGGAAAAAAAAAAAAAAAAAGTTTTCTGTATTTTCTTGCAAGCTATAGTAATATACGTTTTGTTTAGGAAGGGTTTTTTGTGTATCTGCAGAGTTTATTACTTTTTAGAAATTGTATCTAAAGTACATGTCAAATACTAAAAATGTTCTTTGTTAGTCTATAATGATTTTCTTGTGGTACAGAGCCTTGTCTAAATGTGCTTGAGTGTTTCTGGACTCCATGAAAATGTATTTGCAATGCAGCCAATATCACCTTTTCAGAATACTACTTAAAGAGTGGTTCCCACTTAAAAATTTTTTTTTTTTTTAAAGTCAGCAGCTACAAATACTGCAGCTGCTGACTTTTAATAATCGGACACTTAGCTGTCCCAGGTTCCAGCGATGCGGGGGGTCGAAGCCCCGCTTGTCCCCCCCTCCGCTCGGTGGCGCCGGCATTTTAACTGTGGGCGCTCACAGCCGGGCACCCACTGCGCAAGCGCGAGCCGCGCCACGTGCTGTCACCGGTCGAGCAATCTTCTGGGACCGGTCACGTGTCCCAGATGATTAACAAGAGGGAGGGGGAGAGGCGATCTCCGTTCCTGCGCCAAGGGAATTGACGTCAGGAGCCCAGGCACCAAAGGAGGCAGACTACGAGGGACCCCCTAGCAACAGGCATTTAGAGGTGAGTAAAAAAAATAACATTTTTCTCCAAATGTTTTTTAAGCACATTAATAATTTTATTTTATTTTTTTGGGGTGGAACTCCACTTTAAATTGGTACAAAACTTTAATGCCTTTCCTTTTCTTAACACAGCATATAGGAAATCTCAAAGAAGCTGCAAAGTGGATGGATGAAGCTCAGTCATTGGACACTGCAGACCGGTTCATTAACTCAAAGTGCGCAAAATACATGCTCCGAGCTAATATGATCCAAGAAGCAGAAGAGATGTGTTCAAAGTTTACAAGGGTAAAATCTGATAAATGTTTATTTTGATTACATTAAACAAACGTTTTTTTAATATGACCAACTTCTCTTCAGCGCTCAAAACTGCAGGTCATTTTATGTGTTACAAGGGTAGAGATTGACAAATTATAAGGGGCTTCCCATGACTTATCACTGAATGTTATTGTATAATAACTATGTTTTGTAATGATAGGGCCATTTCTTTCAGGAAGGAACACCTGCCATGGAGAATCTGAATGAGATGCAGTGCATGTGGTTCCAGACGGAGTGTGGCAGTGCCTATCAGAGATTGGGAAAATATGGGGAAGCATTAAAAAAATGCCACGAAATAGAAAGGGTAAATGCAAAATATGATGAAACTTGAAATCTCTGTGCTTTATCTTTTTTATGGTTAGATGTGTTTTAACCACTTCAATACAGGGCTTTTAAACACCCTTCCTTACCAGAGCACTTTTTGCGATTCGGCACTGCGTCGCTTTAACTAACAATTGCGCGGTCGTGCGACGTTACACCCAAACAAAATTGACGTCCTTTTTTTCCCACAAATAGAGCTTTCTTTTGGTGGTATTTGATCACCTCTGCGGTTTTTATTTTTTGCGCTATAAACAAAAGAAGAGCGACAATTTTGAAAAAAAAACACAATATTTTTTACTTTTTGCTATAATAAATATCCCATTTTTTAAAAAAAAACTATTTTTTTCCTCAGTTTAGGCCGATACGTATTTTTCTACATATTTTTGGTAAAAAAAATCGCAATAAGCGTATATTGATCGGTTTGCGCAAAAGTTATAGCGTCTACAAAATAGGGGATAGATTTATTAATTTTTTTTTTTTTTTTTTTTACTAGTAATGGCGGCGATCTGCCATTTTTTTTTTTTTTTTTTATTATTTTTTTTTTGTGACTGCGACATTGCGGCGGACACTTCGGACACTTTTGACACATTTTTGGAACCATTCACATTTACACAGCGATCGTTGCTATAAAATTGCAATGATTACTGTGTAAATGTGACTGGCAGGGAAGGGGTTAACTCTAGGGGGCGCTGCAGGGGTTAATGTGTTCCCTAATAGGAGTGATTCTAACTGTGGGGGGAGGGGACTCAAGGGGAGGAGACCGATCATGTGTTCCTCCGTACTGGGATCACATGATCGGTCTCCTCTGCACTGACAGGACGTGGGGCTGTGTGGTTACACACACAGCTCCACGGTCCCGCACGGTCCCGTTGTTTTAACGGGCAATCGCGGGTGCCCGGCGGACATCGCGGCCGCCGGGCACTCGCACCATGTCCCGAGCGATGCCGGCGGCGCGCGCGCGCGCGCCCCCCAGGCGGCCGGGAATGCGAGGACGTCATATGACGCCCACCCAGGATGGTAGATCCACCTTGTGGGCGTCATATGACTATAGGCCGGTAATGAAGTGGTTAAAGTGTGCAGAATCCACTTAGTTTTAATACAACATAGAACCATTGTATGTTAAATTTGCAATAGCCATTGATAGTGCTCCATCCAATAGTCTGGTATACAGGTGCATCTCATAAAATTAGAATGTCATGAAAAAGGTTATTTCAGTAATTCAATTCAAGAAGTAAAACTCATATATTTTATATAGATGTGTTACACATAAAGTAATGTATATTTCAAGCATTTTATTTCTTTTGATTTTGATGATTATGGTGTACAGCTAGTGAAAACCCAAAATTCACTATCTCAGAAAAGCAGATTATTACATAAGACCAATAAAAAAAAAAAAAAAAACAGAAATGTTGGCTTACTGAAAAGTATGTGCATGTACAGTATAGTATGCACTCAATACTTAGTCGGGGCTCCTTTTTCATGAACTACTGCATCAATGCAGCGTGGCATGGAGGCGATCAGCCTGTGGCACTGCTGAGGTATTATGGAAGCCCAGGTTGCTTTGATTAGCCACCTTCAGCTCTTCTGCATTGTTGGGTTTGGTGTCTCTTTATCTTCTTCTTGACAATACCCCACAGATTCTCTATGGGGTTTAGGTCAGGTGAGTTTTCTGGCCAATCGAGCACAGTGATACTATGATCATTAAACCAGCTATTGGTAGTTTTGGCAGTGTGGGCAGGTGCCAAGTCCTGCTGGAAAATGAAATCAGCATCTCCATAAAGCTGATCAGCAGAGGGATGCATGAGGTGCTCTAGAATTACCTGGTAGAGGGCTGTCTGACTTTGGACTTGATAAAACACAGTGGACCAACACCAGCAGATGACATGGCTCCCCAAATCATCACTGACTGTGGAAAATTTTGCATTTCATTTGGAAATCCAGGTCCTAGGGTCTGGAGGAAGAGTGGGAGTGGAGAGGCACAGAATCCAAGTTGCATGAGGTCCAGTGTGAAGTTTTCACAGTCGGTGATGATTTGAGGAGCCATGTAATTTCCTGGTGTTGGTCCACTGTGTTTTATCAAGTCCAAAATCAGGGCATCCCTCTACCAGGAAATTCTAGAGCACTTCATGCTTCCCATTGCTGACAGGCTTTATGGAGATGCTGATTTCATTTTCCAGCAGGACTTGGCACCTCCCCACACTGCCAAAAGTACCAATACCCGGTTTACTGATCAAAGTATCACTGTGCTTAATTGGCCAGCCAACTCACCTGACCTAAACCCCATAGAGAATCTGTGGGGTAATGTCAAGAGGAAGATGAGACACCAGACCCAACAATGCAGACGAGCTGAAGGCCGATATCCAAGCAACCTGGGCTTCCATAACACCTCTGCAATGCCACAGGCTGATCTTCTCCATGCCACACCGCATTGATGCAGTAATTCATGCAAAAGGGGCCCCGACCAAGGATTGAGTACATACTATACTGTACAAGACATGGACATACTTTTCATTAAGCCAACATTTCTGTATTAAAAATGTTTTTATTTTTTTTTTTTTTTTTATTGGTCTTATGTAATAATCAAATTTTCCGAGATACTGAATCTTGGGTTTCCACTAGCTGTAAGCCATAATCATCAACATTAAAAAGAAATGCTTGAAATGTATCACTCTATGTGGGTAATGAATCTATATAATATGAGTTTCAGTTTTTGATTTGAATTACTGAAATAAATTCACTTTTTGATGTTCTAATGTTATGAGATGCACCTGTCGGACTGAGGATGCAAGGATAAGGTGCAATATGTGTACATGGGTAAAGAACCTTCTAAAACCACCAAGACACAAGAGTTGTAAACGGATTACAATCAAAATTGATAAACTTAGTGGTGATATACCTCAGAGATCAGCATTGGGCCCAGTACTTTAACTCCTGTCCTTGGTGATCTAGGGAATGAAATATTCATTTGGTGACAGCAGGTCAGAGAGCTTCTCCCCACATCTGCTGTCACTTTTTCAAAACTGTTTCCTGTGAATGATTACCTACAAATACCACCAGCCACTGCGGCTGAAGGCTTGTAATTTTCAGTGAGTTGCAAGGGCGCTGGTGAGCATTGTTGTAGTCCGTTGATCTTCCTGCTCCCAGGTAACTGTCTGCCTGTACGAGATACGGGCACACAGCTATCCTGAGGTCCAGCAGGAGCTGGACATTGAACCCGTGATCTGCAGGCTCCTTAAAAAAAATTATGTACATTTTTATTTATTTTTTACCTGCAAAAAAATGCATTTGTTCTTATTAGAAAAGTGAACTTATCCTTATCAATAAGCTAAGCAGCACTACTTGGTGCCAAGTGACAGCTACATACTTGAGTATAATAAGGGAAATAAAAACGTGCAGTGTTAAGATGTCATTGCCTCAGTATAATTCACCTGTAAGGCTATATCTTGACTATGGTGGGGTTCAGCTCTAGGCATAGCCTTGCTAAAATACCATAGGGTTTTGTAGAAAGTGCAAAGGTGAACAAGCGGATTAATAAAATCTGCATGAAAAATCTTGCTTACACTGTATGATTTAAAAAATAGACACATTAGAGGCAAATTATTTAACAGGTTTAAAATTAATCCAATCCTAATTTAAGATTTGACAATGAATAGGTTATTTTATAGACTGTATAAATGAAAGTGGACATCAGATTTCCCCATTAGTTTATTATTGGGTACTCTGCAGTAAGAGGGGTTAAGCTGTAGGATGCTTCTCCGCATTAGCTAGTATTAGAAAAAACGGTAATGGACTGGATAATTTCTTGTAACCAATATCCTGAACTGTAATTAAAGTCTAAGGCAATATTTGTATTCTAGGACATTTATCCTGCTGCTCTTATAAAGTCCGGAATAAATTGTTCTTTCTCCTTTGTCGCAGTATTGGCAACAGTTTTGAGACCCATTTTGCTTTTGCCTTCAGGACCAAAACTGCACAAGCTGTGAGAGTTTGAACTGTCATGTCTTTTCTTTAAGCTGAACTCTGCGATATTAGCAAATTCTGTTTTAATACAAGAGTCATGAAAATGGTAAAAAGCAATATATGATTGCCTATGTTTTCCACTATAGAAGCACATTAGCCAGATTTAGGCCTAGTGATGTTGGTGTTAGTCCACTGCTGGAGGAGGGTAACCTGTTTTTATAAAGGTAACCAATGTTATTAATGCTTTACAAAATAATTCTTGTTTGTCTTTCAGCACTTCTTTGAGATCACCGATGATCAGTTTGATTTCCACACATACTGTATGAGGAAGATGACCTTGCGGGCATATGTTGATCTCCTGCGCTTGGAAGATATTCTGCGGCAGCATGTCTTCTATTTTAAAGCTGCTCAGGCTGCTATAGGAATCTATCTAAAGCTGCATGAAAACCCTTTAATGAATGAGAGCAAAGAGCAGGAAGTCAATTCTGGTAAGCTTACATTCTATATACGTTGATTGTATATAAAGATGCAGAATGAACATATGATTCAGACAATATATTCGAAGGATCCACCTGGATTAATATATAACCAAATGTTTATATGTGTAGATTGGACAGCCATATTTGTTCATTATATATACAGTACATGATTTGCTTTCTATTTATTATTATTATTATTATTATTAGACAGGATTATATAGCGCCAACAGTTTGCGCGGAGCTATGCAACACTAGTGCAGACAGTACAGTTACAATACAGTTCAATACAGGAGGAATCGGAGAGCCCTGTTTGTTAAAGCTTACAATTTCACGATGATTATACTTCTATACAAAACTCTAAGGCTAGGTTCACACCTCTGCGTGTAGCTGCAGGTGAGGGATTGCGTGATTCCCTCACCTGCAGCCACATGCAGACGGTGTCAACCCCCCCATGGCAAAGTTTTCCATGTTTTCTTATCGGCTGAATGCCGATAACACCCATGCGATCCAATTCTGATGCGGACCAAAAAAAGGTCCTGCACAAGTTTGGTCCGAATGTGATGCAAATTCAGCCATACTATCTGTATGGCTGAATTCGAAATGCACAGACTATCGCAGGTGATTTGCACAGCAGTGCGGTGCGAATCGCATGCCATGTCTGACAGTGGGAACCGGCCCTTGGCGCAAGAAAAGCTCAAGGAAAGTGTATCCTGTTAAATTCTATGTATGTCTGCACACTGGTCTGTTGGGCTTTCTTTGTGGTGTTTAAAAATCCAGCTTGGTGCATTTTTGGTCATATAGTGTCTTTGACTTTTAGTGTGAATATCTGAATGATGCCTGCAGCTACAGGCATCATTTAGATATTCTTGTTTTCAGACGGCGATTCTGTGCACCATAAGAACTATCATAGCGGAAGTTCCGCCGATTGACCGCTCTTACAGGCGATGGAAGAATCGTCCGTCGCCGGATGACGACCATAGAGATGGTCACCAGTCATCTCTATGACCGTCGGAGGCCCAGGTGCGACATTATGTCGTCACATCCGGGCCGTGGATGTAAACAAAGCCGTGGTTGCAGGCTGGTATGCATGAGATTGTGGATTTTTCATTTTTTTTTCCCGATCTCATGCTTTCTAGCCTGGAGGAGGGATGTGGGGTATTAGTGACCCCGCATCTCTCCATAAAGAGGACCTATCACAAATGATTCCTATTACAAGGGATGTTTACATTCCTTGTAATAGGAATAAAAGTGATAAAAATTTATTTTATTTTTTTTAAAGTAAAATAATAACATAAAAAAAAAATAATAATTTAAAATGCTCCTGTCCCCGGTAGCTTGTGCTTAGAAGTACACGCACACGTAATTCCCGCCCACATATGTAAATACTGTTCAAACCACACATGTGAGGTATCGGTGCGTGCGTTGGAGCGTAAGCAAAAATTCTAGCACTAGACCTCCTCTGTTAACGTTAAACATGTAACCTGTAAAATTAAAAAAAAAAAATTAAGTGTCGCCTATGGAGATTTTTAAGTACCGAAGTTTGGCGTCATTCCATGAGTGTGCGCAATTTTAAAGCGTGACATGTTGGGTATCTATTTACTCGGCGTAACCTCATCTTTCACATTATATAAAGAAATTTGGGCTAACTTTACTGATTTGTTATTTGTTTAAATCATGAAACCGTTTTTTTTCCCAAAAAAAAAAACATGTTGGAAAAATTGTTATGCAAATACCTTGCGAGATTAAAGGTGCAACAACCATCATGTTATTCCCTAGGGTGTCTGCTAAAAAAAAATATATGTTTGGGGGTTCTGAGTAATTTTCTAGCAAAACAAATCTAATTTTTACTAGAGGTCGACCGATATATTGGCCGGCCGATATTTGTCCGTTTTTATAAAATCGGCATCGGCCGATTATTGTACACCAGGCCGATTCGCGGCCGCAACGCTTTACACGGCCGCCTGCAGTACAGACCTGTGCCCCCGCTACAGTAGCATGTAACATCTTCACCTGCGCGGCCGGCCATTATAGAAAGTTTCACAAGCACGGGACCGCCCCGCCCCCCTCCGGCGTGCTGCCTCCGCAGGAGATCGTGGCAAGCACCAGCTAAGCTCCTCTTGCTTCCCTGCTAAGGCGGAGCCTGCTGGATGCTGCCATCTCTCCTGCTCTGTGATTGGCTGGTCAGCGTCTATCTGCATGCACCTAGCCCTATCGGGTGCATGCAGATAGATACCAGCATGTATGGAGGGTAAGTCAGAAAAAGTGTGTGCTACTGTGCCCCCCCTGCAGACTTTATTTAATGTTTTCCACAGCCACCTCTGTACCCCCCTCCTCCAGTCACCTCTCTGTACCCCCCCCCCTCCTCCACAGTCACCTCTCTGTACCCCCCCCCCTCCTCCACAGTCACCTCTCTGTACCTCCCCCCCTCCTCCACAATCACCTCTCTGTACCCCCCCCCTCCTCCGCCACCTCCTCCACCCCCCTCTCCACCCCCACCTCCTCCACAGCCACCTCTCTGTACCTCTCTGGTTAATTTGAGCAATTTTCTGTATCCCTTCTTTATTTTTTAACTATACTGTTAGATTTTATGAAATGAAGGAAAAAAAAAAAGAAAATCGGCATCATATATCGGCCATTGGCTGCCCCAATTTCTAAATATCGGCATCGGCCAGAGAAAAACCCATATCGGTGGACCTCTAATTTTTACATGTAGGAGAGGAGTGCCAGAATAGGAATTGGTTAAATGACAACAATCATGACTGCTTTTTCTGACATCCAGATAGCCACTAGAGGGAGCCTTCAATGTGTAGTATGAGTTTCTATCATGGAAATAGTGCACACAAACAAAAGTGCTTTCGTGTTAACATTTCAATGCTTGGATAGTGACTTAAAATGCATGATAATTTCCTATTTAAAGTTCCAAGCATTTATGCTTTCTTTAGAAACCAAATAATCCTGCATGCAAAAGTACGAATAGTTGGATCTGCAGCAAGCAGCCAACTTTTAAACATTTTGTCTGGCATCACATGGTTAGTTTTCTTCCATCCACACTTACAAGGTACCCACTGATGTCAGAATACATTTGATCAGTGGCTGCAGCTGATTGTGGAAGTCCTACACTGATCGAATATCTATAATCCTGCACACAAAAGTAAGAATCATTTCTGTTCATTTTTGTACAGAAAACCTCTCAGCCAAGGAGCTAAAAAAAGTTTTAAGTAAACAGAGGAGAGCTCAAAAGAAGGCTAAACTGGAAGAGGAGCGAAAACATGCAGAGAGAGAACGACAGCAGAAGAATCAGAAGAAAAAGAGAGATGAAGAGGAGGAGGAAACAAGTGGGCCTAAAGAAGAACTTGTTCCTGAAAAACTGGAAAGGGTGGGCTATCTTGTCACTTTATACGATGTAAAACTATATTTTTATTCAGTGAAAAGAGTGAAGTGCCTATTCTTGAAAGATAGTACAGGTTTTGAACTGTTAAAACAGATTGAACTGCATCTGTTCCTACTATGACTTGGTTTGTGTTTGATGACATCAAGGCCTCATTCACTCGGTTATACCAATCGGTAAACCAGTGCCTAGAGCCATCTGTCTATTTTTTAATTTGTGCATCAGACCCATGGGGATGTACAATTGGGGGATTCGCTTGGAGATAGCTGCAGGTCCATGCAGCCTCTCGCTTGTCATTGATTTGAACAGGCTGCCCATACGTGGCTGCATGGCACACCTGTGCGCGGGTGAAGAAGGCCCTTTAGTACCAAACCATACACCCTACGTGAATGAAGCCTAACATTTACATTTTTTTTATTGGACACCGTTCACTAGTAATATGCAGAGAACATATTGGATCCAAACATTGACCCTGTATCACCTTTAAAAAAAAAATGGCATAGTTGCTGACAAGTTAAATCTTTTGGGAAATCCAGTGATAAGATAATCTCTGGTCTGTCCAGCTCCTTTGGCCATCACAAACCTGAATGTTGGTGAGGCGCTCCCTAGATGGGTACTCCTTTATTGCAGAATAAATAGATACCATGGGAATCCAGCTGAGGGACACCTTTTTGTTACATATTTGTGAGTAGAGTAGACACAAACTACTATGGGGAATGCTCATCACTAAACGTTCTGCCAAGTGATGTAAGCCAGCAAGTGATCCAACCCATCTGTGAATATTCATTTTTTCTTTTAGACTTCTTGGAAGCTAATCTCCATGTTTCCTGTCACTTTAAATAATAAAACTATGGCCCTCCACTCGTTCAGGAACTACAATTCCCATCATGCCTAGTCATGTCTGTGAATGTCAGAGTTTTACAATGCCTCATGGGATGTGTAGTTCTGCAACAGCTGGAGGGCCGTAGTTTGAGGATCCCTGATTTAGACTGAGCTGGCCCAAACAAACTTTTTCCTTCACCAGCTGCTGCAGCGGCTGTATGCACTGTATATAGCTTCAGCTTACATACAGTACACAGTGCTGGGTTCCGGCTTTTAGACAGAGACTTCCCATCTCTAACGGAACAAAACAGACTAAGACTGATCGGCGCTTAGCCTTTCATAGACAGCTTTGTATTCTGTGATTGAATATAAAGCTTCCTCTATTTAGCTGAGGTGGAGATTGTGATGTCATCAGCCCACCTTATTTAAGAAGATCTATTAGAACTTGGCTGCATGGAAAACAATACAACCCCTGAGAAGATTACCTTTTATACTGCACTTCACTACAGGAATTTGTTCAGCATGAATGCTAATTGTCTTATTGGAAAGAAAAATCATCATAAGGTAGCTAATCTACTAATCTGTATATACAGTGCCTTGAAAAAGTATTCACATCCCTTGAAATTTTTCACATTCTGTCATGTTACAACCAAAAAATAAATGTATTTTATGTAATGGACCAACACAAAGTGGCACATAATTGTGAAATGGGAGGAAAATGATAAATGGTTTTCAACATTTTTTACAAATAAATATGTGAAAGTGTGGTGTGCATTTGTATTCAGCCCCCTTTACTCTGATACCCCCAACTAAAATCTAACAAACAATTGCTTTCAGAATTCACCTAATTAGTAAATAGAGTCCACCTGTGTGTAATTTAATCTCAGGTATAAATACAGCTGTTCTGTGAAGCCCTCAGATGTTTGTTAGAGAACCTTAGTGAACTAACAGCATCATGAAGGCCAAGGAACACGCCACAGAGGTCAGGGATAAAGTTGTTGAGAAGTTTAAAGCAGGGTTAGGTTATTAAAAAATAAAAATCCCACGTTTTGAACATCTCACAGAGCACTGTTCAATCCATTAGCCGAAAATGGAAAGAGTATGGCTTAACTGCAAACCTACCAAGACAAGGTTGGCCACCCAAGCTGACTGGGCAAGGAGAGTATTAATCGGAGAAGCAGCCAAGAGGGCCCATTGTAACTCTGGAGGAGATCCGCAGCTCAGGTGGGAGAATCTGTCCACAGGACAACTATTAATCTTGCACTCCACAAATCTGGACTTCATGGAAGAGTGGCAAGAAGAAAGCCATTGGTAAAAGAAAGCTGTAAGAAGTCCCATTTGCAGTTTGCGAGAAGCCATGTGGGGAACACAGCAAACATGTGGAAGAAGGTGCTCTGCTCAGATGAGACCAAAATTTAACTTTTTGGCCTAAAAGCAAAACTCTATGTGTGGCAGAAAACTAAAAATTCACATCACCTTAAACACCCCATCCCCACCGTGAAACATTTCTTCAGCAGGGACAGGGAAGCTGGTCAGAGTTGATGGGAAGATGGATGAAGCCAAATACAGGGCAATCTTAGTGGAAAACTGACTTGGCCGAAGGTTCACCTTCCAGCTGGAAGAAATTGACCCTAAACATACAACCAGAGAGTTACAATGGAATATGTTCGATCAAAACATATTCATGTATTAGAATGGCCCAGTCAAAGTCCAGACCTAAATCCAATTGAGAATCTGTGGCAAGACTTTAAAATTGCTGTTCCAGACGCTCTCCAGCCAATCTGAGAGAACTTGAGCTATTTTGCAAAGAAGAATGGGCAAATATTTTGCTCTCTAGATGTGCAAAGCTGGTAGAGACATACCCAAAAAGACTTGCTGCTGTAATTGAAGTAAAAGGTGGTTCCTACAAATTGACTCAGGGGGCCTCAATAAAATGCCCTCCACACTTTTCACATATTTATTTGTAAAACAAATTGGAAATCCATTTATCATTTTCCTTCTACTTTACAATTATGTGCCACTTTGTGTTGGTCTACATAAAATCCCAACAAAATACGATTTTCAGTAAATCTTGCAGCGATAACAGTGATTGAAAGTACATAGTATTTATGCTATGCATAGGTTTCTGAAATCATATCAGTAGAGGCATCTCTTTTTTTGTACGTTCCTAGCTAGCTCCAGTATTGCAGTGCCTGCTCCTGAACTGCATTTTGTTGCCCTTTCCTCCTATTTAACCATTTAACGACCTCCTCATAGCAGATTTACTGCTACAGTGCGGTCTTCTGTGCAGAATCATATACACATTATTTATATATATATATATAATACATACATACATACATACATACATACATACATACATACATACATACAAGAACTGAGCTCTGCTTATATAAACTGGGAAGCAGGGAATAAAATCTATCACACTTCCCTTAGTAAAAGCAGCACACAGTTTACACAAAAACACTGGCTAGGTACAGTTAACCCTTTGCTTGCCCTGAATGTTAAACCCCTTCCCAGCCAGTGTCATTAGTACAGTGACCGCACGTATTGTTGGCACTGATCACCGTATTAGTGCTACAAGTTCCCAAAAAGTGTCGGTGTCCGATTTTGTCCACCACAATATCGCAGTCCTGCTCTAAGTTGCTGATCGCCTCCATTACTGTTAATGAAAAAAATCAATAAAAAAAATTGTGTGTGTGTAATAAATATATCTTTTAATAAATGTAAACCAATCAATATATGCTTATTGGGAGTTGTTTTTTTTTTTACCGGAAATATGTAGCAGAATACATGTTGGCATAAATTTATAAAGAAATTAGATTATTAATTATTTTTTTTTTTTTTTTTTTGGATATATTTTATAGCAGAAAGTAAAAAAAAAATACTGTTTATTACATTTTTTTCTAATTTGGCAGTCTTTTGTTTATAGCGCAAAAAAATAAAAATGCAGGTGTGATCAAATACCGCCAAAAGAAAGCTCTATAAGTGGGGAAAAATGACAAAAATTTGATTTGGGTACAGCGTTGCATGACCGCGCAATTGTCAAAGTAACCCAGTGCCGTATTGCAAAAAAAATGGCCTGGTCATGAAGAGGGGAAAATCTGCGGGGTTCAAGTGGTTAAAATAGGATTTTATTGATTGTTTGTCATGGTGCCCTCCGGGGGCATCACTGTGATGGTGTTATTGACTGATCGTTATTGTATCCCATACAGGTTGAAAATCCCTTAGAAGAAGCTATCAAGTTTCTTACACCATTGAAAAGCCTTGCTGCAGATAACATACATACGCACCTACTGGCATTTGAGATTTACTTTAGAAAAGGTAACTAAGCAATCAGCCATATTTTTGAGCTCCTTTAAATCCAAGGCTCAGTATATATAGAAAACAAAGTCCCTGCACTTTTTTTTTTTTTCTGTGCGAATCCAATGCAAGTTCAGGCATAAAACTGTATGCCTGAACTTGCATTGCTCAGACTTCGCATATGATCGGCACCTGCGGTGCGTGTGCGAATCGCATGCGATGTCTGAGATCACACTAGTCTGAACCTAGGCTAAGGCCAATTAACCTACCAGTATGTCTTTGACAAGAAACTCGAGCACTTGGAGGAAACCCACACTAGCACCGGGAAAACATGAAAACTCTATGCAGATTGTGTCAAGATTTGAAATGTATGAATCTCACATGGGCATAGTGATGTGTGTGTGTGTGTGTGTGTGTATATGTATATATATATATATATATATATATATATATATATATATATATATATATATATATATATATATATATATATATATATATATATATATATATATATATATATATTTTTTTTTAACAAGGAAGGGCATAGTGATATTTAGTGGCTAGCTCTTCTGCCTTGCTGCATTAGGGTTGTATCCGATTCAATGACCCTAATACTGCAAGGCAGAAGTGATAAATACTAAACCATTATGCCCATGTCAAAATCATGAATTGATTATATAAACATAATATGGTCTTCAAAAATTAAAATGTTACCTTCTTACCTATCCTTCTTCTTTTTTTTTTTTTTAAACTTTAGTAAATGCATTTTGTAATTTGCTTGTACTGTGTCATTTTTATTTTGTGCTACATAAAGTAGGAGAATAAATGCATTAGAATAGACCAGCCAGATTATGAACGGGTTAATTTAGGCTGAATGGTTTTTGTAACGCTCTAGTATGCATAACAGCCCAATCAGACAATATTTTAGTTGGAAAGGCAGAAGCTTCTCAGGATGCAGAGTGAAATCTGATCATCTAATTGTGGAGAGGAGGGGGATTAGAGGAGGCAGAGTGGGAAGCGACTGTACTTGGAGGGATGATGGATCTGCAGCTGATTATGGATCATCGGGAGAAGAGGTGGAGCAAGCCAATTGTGGACTAAGGGAAAAAAAATGAGGCGTAGTAGAAGCAGGGTAGAAACCGATTATGGTTAGAGGAGAGAAGAAAAGTGCTGACTATGGAACATTGGGAGAGGAGGCCCAGCTGCCACTTTGGGACCAGGGAGGATTTGGAGAGGCAGGGGTGTAAATTGAGAAACAAGGCAGAAGAAAGCCGATTGTGGATGGGCAAAAAATCGGCTGGGGTAGACAGAGTGGACAGGATAGAGGACGCTAAGCGTGCAAGAGGTGATCGATTTGGAGGGAAAGGGAGCCAGTGTGTCAGAGAGAGGAGTTAATGGTGTGAGAGAGATCAAGATCTGATCATAGACAGGAGAGAGTGGAGGAAATGCAGGAACTAATTGCCGATGGAGGGCAGAAAGGAGCATTGGAAGAAGATGCAGTATTGCCTTTTCAGTAAGGCAAAACTCCACATGCAAAGTGCAGTAAGCCACAGAAACTAATGAAAATGTTTGATTCAGTAAGCTAAAATGTGGATGCTGTACATGTTTGCATATAATCATTACTGGTTTCACTTTTGCTAACTACTTAGTCATGGTGTATTTTGTCATCCTTCTATGCCTTTTGTATAAGATATTTATTTATTTTTTTCATAGGAAAATTCCTTTTGATGTTGCAGTCTGTGAAAAGGGCATTTGCCATTGATAGCAATAACCCGTGGCTACATGAGTGTTTAATACGATTCTCAAAATCAGGTAAAACCACCTTCTTCTGCAAGGAATACACTTTCTGTGCCTTTGTCTGTAACTGATGGGTCTCTTCCATTATTTCAGTTTCAGATCACAGCAATCTCCCAGAAATTGTGAATAAAGTCCTCTTACATGAAATGAAGAGTATCTTTACTAACAAGGATCTGGAGAGCTTCAATGAAGAGTTTCTCAGAAACAATTCTACCTCCATTCAGCATTTGCTTTCAGGTACAATGTCCTTGTTAAAATTTTTTCCACTGGTGTAAAATTATATTTGCTTAGACTACATGAATGAAGCTTAAAGGGGTTGTAAACCTTCGTGTTTTTTTCACCTTAATGCATCCTGACCAGCCCCCAGCCCCCCTGTTTTACCTGAGCCCTGGAACTTGACGGGAAGCGCTGTCTCACTGCCCAGGGTTCTTGGCTCTTGATTGGATAGATTGATAGCAGCGCAGTCATTGCCTCCCGCTGCTGTCAATCAAATCCAATGACCCAGGGGGTGGGGGCGAGTCAGACATTCGGCAGCTATGCATGCCGAATGCTGGACTCATGAGCGCACCCGCAAGGTAACCCCTCAGGAGAGCGCTTCTCCTAGGGGGTCATCTGATGTGGGGAGGAGCCGCAAGAGCCGACAGGGGGACCCCAGAAGAGGAGCTGCACAGTGGAGGGTAAGTATGATATGTTTGTTGTTTAACCACATCAATACTGGGCACTTTCGCCCCCTTCCTTCCCAGACCAATTTTTAGCGTTCAGCGCGCTCGCACTTTCAATAAGAATTGCGCGGTCATGCAATGCTGTACCCAAATTACATTTTTATCATTTTGTTCGCACAAATAGAGCTTTCCTTTGGTGGTATTTATTCAAGACTCCGTTTTTTTATTTTTTGCGATATAAGCTAAAAAAGAGTGGACATTTGGGGAAAAAAAACAATATTTTATTTTAAAAGAAATCCAATAAAACCAAATTTTGGCATAAATTTTAAGCCAAAATGTATTCTGCTACATGTTTTTGGTAAAAAAAATCCTTTTAAGTGTATAATAATTGGTTCACGTGATTACGGACATATGTGTGCAAATGATCATTGGGACATGTGATTTTACTGTTATATATGTGGGGGACATGTGTTTTGGGGATCATTACTGTGTGGGGACATGTGTTTTGGGGACATGTGTGTTTATTGTGTGTTTACTAGTGTGTTTTACTGTGAAGTGACGCTACACTGATGATCAGTGAGTAAAAAGCTGTAAAAAAACAGCTCATACTCGCTGATCACCAGCCGTCTGCAGAGATCCGCTCTCCTCTCCTCAGCGATCACTTTCGTGTGAGGAGAGCCGATTGCCTAGCAACCGGCTGTTTACATCACATGACAGCCGTGATTGGACACGGCCGTCATGTGATCAGGAGGGCCAATCACAGAGCCCTCCTGCCGATCTAAGATGCGCCGGGTGACACGAGCGCATCGGGATCGTGCCGATGTGCGGGAACGTGCGATCCCGCTCCTTCTGAGGGACGTTCCTGAACGTCCACTCAGAAGTAGAGAGAGCCCACCCGGCCGTTTATGTGCAGTGGCCGGGTGGGAAGTGGTTAAAAAAATGAACCAATACAATCATTTAAAGAGTAAAGGCTCATACACACTATAAGAAAATCGGGCGAGCGTTTTCGTCCAAAGAATTTTCGTAGTGTGTACACAACTTTCGACAGTTGATTCCGAATGAACAAACTCGAAAAAGAAATTTGTGCAGGAACAGAACGAACAATTTTCGTTTTAATGTGTACCATTTTTGTACAAGAGAAATACGAAAAAGACTGCACGTGATCAGTAACAATAAAAAAACAAAAAAGCCTACAGATCCTAGGGTGCCTTGATGTGGCCTGTAGCTTAAGCATGCATTTGCAAATGTGTGCAGACTAAACCCCTGTTTTTAGCGCATACTGTTAGACAGGTTGATTTGGTTATCCGTGGACTGGTTGGTAAGTAGACTTGGAATTTTTCTTTGGATTTATCCTTGGCCTTGTTTATATCCATTTGCCCTCCAATGCTGCTTACTGTAATGGCCAGTCATAGGTGGGGATATTGGATCCCTTTTTTGCACCAATGTTTTTTTGTATCTTAGTGCAGAGTGAGCTAATCACACAAGCAGGAAATTACCTTCACTTCCTGTCCCATCCTGTTAAAACAGTTTTTAGCTAGAGTTTCCCAGGAACTCTAAACACCCGAGCATGCGATTATGCAAATACTTATTAAGAAGTCAACACATTTGCCGCCCCCTCCTTCGCTTTTGGCTAAATGTGATGCCCTGACTAATACCGAGGCAAAGGAAGGGCAGGCCTGCTGCCTGGTTTAAGTCCGGCTACCAAAAAAATTTCATTTTTTTTTTTTTTCTGTTTAGACAGAGTTCTAATGGGCAAATAATAATCTGCAGCTTGTGACACCATTCCCATTTTTATTTACCCTGACCACATTCTCTGTAATCATTTTTTTTTTTTTGCAGGTGCAAAGATGATGCATTATCTTGACAAGTCAAGACAGGAGAAAGCAATTGCAATAGCTACAAAACTTGAAGACACTTTAAATGATAGAAATGTTCAGGTAAGGCTGGCAACTTGGTGGAAGGGTGACCCTCAGCAAATGTGGACACAAATGCAATATTTTGTATGTACTTGAGCAGAAGGCTGTTCCTATAATAGAACCTTTTTATCTTTTGGCATCCTAAGAATATAGGGTTGCATATCTGATATGCTAGGAACTAGGACCTTCCTGGCAGGGTTTGAATTAACACGTCAGATAGGGTCGCGGATAAGTTATTGGTTGCTATGACCTTGTGGGGGACTGAGTTTGCACTGAAGTTGGCCTCAGTGGTCCCACCACCATGCCTTCATGCAACAAACTAATTTTCCTGTTTATTCCAGGTACAATAATTTCTCAGAGACAGCATTGAATTCTTTCTGGGGTTTGGTTTAAATCGTAACTTTGAGATTCCTGAGAGGCTTCACAGGAATTCTTCCAGTTCTGGTGGAGAAGGCAGAGTTTCATAGCCTGTTGGGTTTTATAACTCTTTAGGACTCTAGAGGGAATATTCATCCTATATTTAGCGTGGCTGTGACAGGCTTAAAGTGGAGGGCCACCCAAAATAAAAAAAAAAATGCATTTAATATTCTTTAAAAAAAAATATATATTTTTTAACTTACCTGAAACCGCTGTTAGTAGGGAATCTTCCTAATCTGCCTCTTCCTATTCCGCAGCACTTCCTCCTCTTCGGTGAACGGCCCTGTTGCCTTCTGGGACATGTGTGTGTCTCAGAAAATAACGGGCCATTCACAAATCGACTTGCGCATGCGCAGTAGGAAACGGGCAGTGAAGCCGCAAGGCTCCACTGCCGGTTTCCCTTCGTTAAGATAGAGGCGCCGGCAGCCGATCCAAAGGATGGATTGGCCTCAGGGCCGCCGACATTGCGGGCTCGCTGGACAGGTAAGTGTCCTTATTAAAAGTCAGTAGCTACAGTGTTTGTAGCTGCTGAGTTTTAAAAAAATAAATCTTGGCCGGAACGCCCCTTTAACTTCCTCTTTAGCCACACTTCAGGTTTCATGCTGAAAATAATTTAATTATTCATATGCTTCCAATCATCTAATAGAAGGTTATATAATGTAGGTCCCTGGCGCTACTGTGAGAAATTGGGGTCAATAAGTGGTTATATAATAATGGCGGGTAGGTAATTTGCAGCAAAATGAGTAGTGTTCACAAAATACACAAATAAGCAATAGCACTGGGCACTCACAATTTTAGCCAATTGTCACCATTGTTGATTTTACCCACGTGATTTTTATCTTTTATGCGATTTACTTGCAATTCAACATCCACTAATTTTTCTATGCAATTTTTATATTTTTATGCGATTTTTACATCCATTTTGTGATATTTATATGCATTTCTGATCTTTACATCTATTTAGGATTGTATTTATCTTTACACCTATTTAGGACTGTATTTATTTATTACCTCCAGATCATTAACCTCAATTAGTGTTACAATCAGCTAGCAATCGTTGCACTGGTGCACTTTACTGTTATTTATCCCTATTTGCGCGAAATTCCTTACCTAATCTAATAGAAGGTACTGGTCACAGAAACGTAACACCCTGTAATGGTGTAGTGTGTGGAGAATTAGCATTGACCCAGGTAACTGGGCAATCGTCTGAACAGCTCTGAAGCCAAGCTTCATATGTCACTTGCCTGAAGTGGTGGAATATTCCTGATTCCATTTAACTTTTAAATAGTTTGGGTCAAGCTGGACCAAACAAGCTATTTTCATTGCGAACTACGTGGTTGCTGTGCGTTCTGTAATGCACTGCAGTAGCATTATCTACATTCAGTAAGCGGCACCGCGTCCTGGCAGAAATCTAAGAGTTGGGCTGAGGTCTTCTCGACCATTCAGTAGAAGCCTTGTATTTTTTATCAGTGAATTCAAAGTTTTTCCTCTGATTGGCCAAGGTGGAAATTGTGACATCATCTGCCTGCCTCTCCACCTCCGCCAATCTAAAGAAGGGAGATGGATTTTTGTGATGGAAAAAAATACAAGGCATCTCCTGAATGGCAGATAAGCACTCAGCCCCACTCAATTTTAGGAAGTTACCTGTATTGTTGCCGAAACACAGACCACTAATGTTACTAGAGTGCTTTACAGCTAGCACAACTGCCACATCGTTTAGTAATGGAAATAGTTGAAGCAAACTACTACTTTAGAAGGTTAAAGGGGTTGAACCCTGTACTAGTACACTCAAAAAGGGAAAAATCTACTGCAGTTGCACTTCTTTGAATTGGCCATGTGGTTTGAAAGCATTTCCCCCCCCCCCCCCCCCCCCCAAAACAACTGTTTGACAGTTGTCCCAGCGCCATATATAAATAAAATTTGCATATGCAGATTGCTTATTTACATAAGGTTTTAATGTACATACAAGAACTGTGTGTGTATATATATGTGTGTGTGTGTATGTATGTATGTATGTATGTGTGTGTGTGTGTATATATATATATATATATATATATATGTGTGTGTGTGTGTGTGTGTGTGTGTGTGTGTGTGTGTGTTGTGTGTGTGTGTGTATATATATATATATATAACACACAACTTTTAGAATACAAAGCTATGAAGGTAGTACTATAGGGTATATTTTATAGATCGATAGATACTGTTAATAATAGAATATCTATATTTATCTTTCCCATTATTCTTTTACAGAGTCTGACAAACGTCTTGGAAGCTCTGCTTGATGGCAGCTTTGGTAGCTGTAATACTCAGTATGAGGAGTACCGGGCAGCCTGCCATAAACTTTTCCCATTTACGCCTGCCTTTATGTTATCTGCGAATGAGGAAGATTGTAGCACCGGACAGATAAACCACACCGCCATCAACCATGATGTACTCTGCAACGAACTCTAACACAGGCAGCCCGAATTCAGGAGAAAAAAAGTTCAGGGTTCACGTGCATTGAAATGCATGGCAGATCTGAATGTGGTTTGCTTTGTTGTCGTGGCCTTTTGGCCTTCTATTATTTCTCTCAATGAGCCTCCCAAAGAAAGGCCAATAGATCAGTATCTGTAATGTTCGCAAATGTACAGTCTTCAGTCTTTTTTTTTTTTTTTTTTTCTTGAAGGAGTTCTTAATTACTCCCTCTTCTGCAATATGAACATTAAGACAGGGCAAAATGCTTTCCTAGAATGTTGCAAATCTAGTATAATATTTTGCATCATATGTAGCAGTTTTAGTTGGGGGGGGGGGGGGGGGGGATACTCTTAGTGCAAAGATTTTTACATTTTTTGGATTGATTTTAAAAACAAAACGGTTGAAAATTTTTATTTTTATCAAGTCTCTTTAAAACATTGCTAAGTGTCAGTGACATGTTCAGGGAAGCACCTCTGCCATGTGCTCTGAGCAGGCGTACTTGTTTGCCAACCATAAACACCACTCACTTTTAATTTTAAAAGAGAATGCAACATATCAAGGAAGCAATATCAAAACAGAATGTCTGTGTTTTCTTGTAACTCGTGTGCGCTGTGAGGAGAGCTTTTCAATTGGCTTTTAAACCGGTCAGCCGAATAAGCTGTCCCTGTTGGTTTGCTGTTGTTTTCCTTGTTCAGACTCATTTATTCTCTTTGTCTTAAATATAAGTTGAGAGCAAAATAACGATGAGGCCTTCTGCAATGAAGATGATTTACAAGTGCTGTAATTTGCTCAAACAACCTTTTGATAATGCCTGGATGTAGTATTTGTAGGAAGCCAAAAGCTCCCACTGAATCACAGTTGCCACTGTGGACCTCAACCACCCATTCTAGGCCAGGGTGCTGAAGTTGCTCTCAAGCCACCTTTCAAGATCCTGAGACAATTTATCACTTTTGTGTCATATGACTGAAATATCCACCAGTCCTGGAACATTAAAAGTGCTGGGTGTGAACCTACATGTACACCTCTGCGGTCAAGATGGTAATCGGCAAAGAAGAGCTCTATTTGACCACACAAGATTGTAACATTTATAAATGACAGCACACTAAGTCATACAAGAGCTTATTACATGCAACATAACATAAAATGGTTCTTTTTCCATCAACAGTTTCAGGAGCATTATACTGTACAAACACAGTGGGCCTGATTTACTAAATTTATATGTGCCTTTGGTGGCACAGTAATAGTGCTAAAAAAAGCAAATGGTATGCTCACAGAATTAATATATGTGGGTGTGCACATGGCAGAGTGTATATTCGTGGAATTTATTAAGGTGATTGGTGTGGGATGACACTCCAGTATCCAAGAAAAAATAATATATTGCAGTTTAGATGTAGTAGCTGCATTTATTTATTTTTTTGGTATTTTTACCTTTATTTTCACCTGATCCTACCAGTAAATCATTTTTTATTTATTTTTTTCAAAAGATCAAGCTGTGCGGCAAACGTGGCTGTTAGATCGATGAAACAAACCATTTAACTCTGACAATGTTGCTTACGATTATTAGCTTTAATGTAAATTCCTTATCCCAAAAGGAAAAAAGAAAGCTATTAGCTGGAGTTCATCTTTAAAGCGGTTCTGCACTGTGTTGTTTTTTTTTTTTTTTAATGCAAAGGATTAGGAGATGTGATTAGGAGACTCACGTGTTCCATTTTGCTAATTTACTGCTGCCGGTTTTCGTCCTATAAAATAATTTATAAAAATGTTTTCTTGTTGGGTGCCATCTTGCCTGTGGGCATGTGAAACCCCACAGGCACTTCAGATGGCTCAGCATGCACCGCGCGTGCGCAGTAACGGCAAAGTGCAGCTCACGTTCTCCGAAATCACATCTCGCAAGATTTCGGAAGATGTGGCCGAAATCTCGCGAGATTTCGGAAGATGTCCGCACTGACTCCTGGGATCAATGACACCAGATCCCAGGAGACAATGCAGCGTGACGACGATCGACGCAGAGACCCCCCGCCCACCGCCGCAGAGACAGAGGAAAGGAAGTCAGCGATTACAAGGCAAGTGGAAAAAAAAATAAAAAAAACACACTTCATTTAGTACTCTTTGCCTGATTTGGAAGACAAAGAGATTTACTAAATGAAATGTGTGCAGAACCGCTTTAATTTGTTAATTAAGTCCATCTAAGGCTCAGTTCACACTACTGCGATATGTGATACAACTTGTGAGACCCCAAGTCGCATAACATGTCAAATCCAATGTTTCCCTATGAGAGCCTTCTTAACTGATGTTGCACAAGTCGCTCTGACTTTAGAAAATGTTCCTGCACTACTTTGGTCTGATTTGGGTGTGATTTCAGCCCTTGTACAAAGATTCCTATGCACTATTCCCAACGTACACGTTCCTGTAGAAATGGCTGTGCATATAAGAGGGTGCGGAAGCAACCAGCAGCTGGAACCGTGAATAGTCAGAGCAAGAGAATGTCACCAGCACACCATGGATCTTCAGAACAGGTCCAAAGCTTTACTCAGCGTTTACAATATTATAGCAGATAGCAACATTTTAGAGCATCGCAGGACCCCTTCATCAGGCATGTTGCTATCTGCTGTAACTGCTGTAACAATGTAATCGCTCAACAAAGCTTTGGACCAGTTCTGGAGATCCATGGTGTGCTGGTGACATTCTCTTGCTCTGACTATTCGTGGTTCCAGCTGGTGGTTGCTTCCACACCCACTTGCTGGTGACATTCTCTTGCTCTTTCTGTCCATGTACAGGCAAATAGCATCCAAGTTGGATCAAGTCAGAAGGAAGTCGCAGGCAAAGTTATATGACTTTGTCTTCACAGCAGTGTGAACCGAGCCTAAATCTGCTAGTTCACCTAACACTAAAATACCACCCGACTGACAATGCTGCTGTCCAGAGGGGTGTCTCTTGCTCCTGCAGTGGCATGGAGACATCTTAGTAAAAGAAATGTGCTACTGGCCAGATCACTATGTGAAAATAAAGGGACAATGCCTAAGAAAGAAAAACTGCAACCACTATTCTATAATTGGTAAGCTGCAATATTTTTTTTTGTTTTTGGGTGTAAAGCGATGTCATGCATAAACTAAATGTAATTTTAATTTTCTCTAGTGTTTTTAGGGTCTAACTACTATTGGCAAGCATTTTTAAACAAATGCGTGCCGTGTTGGGCTAAAAAAAAAAAAAAGAGAAAAAAACAATACATAAAAGCCTGTAAACAGAGGGGTATTGTACAGTGCACACAGACAAGCTATTCGTTTTTTTTTTTCTACAGCATAGCATACAGGGCTTTGCATATGCATTTTATTGCTTGACATGTTGTGATGTGCACATTCCATGGATCACCTTATAGGAACAGAAGGCACATATGCAGCATTATTTAGATGTTCAGTGTTCGTGGCCAACTAGGACTGCACATTATTTATTGAACATCAGTGTGCATGGTGCCCTGAGTTGCAAGAGCACTGTAATGATTTATTCAATCTCTGATTCATCTGCTTTACTAAATCAGACCCAGTTTTTGTATTTGATTTGGTGTGAATACACCGGCTTGAATTTTTTTATTTTGTCAGCCAAACAAAAAAATCTTTATAAAAATAAAATCTGTTTTCTGCATTTTGTCAGTAAAGGCCAAAAGGTTGTTTTTCTGTCCACACCACTAGATCTGGGCCTTAACAGTCTTTTTAGTCTTTTTCATCACGGTTGTCAAATCTGGGTCTGATAGCCATTTTAGTCTGGTAATCGTACCTGCTTTGGTGTTCTGGGACAAAACTAAGATGACTAAAGTTGAGCAGGCATGGTTCCTTTTGTTCAGTCTAGTTAGCTAAGGACCTGACTGGCTAGAAACCTCTTGCCAGTCATTTGAGCTAATGTGAGTTCTGTACCAGGTGCTTATTTACACCATGCTTCTGACTATTACTGTGAAGATCTGTAGATGGCCAATGTGAAATCTCTGATAAAGTATTCTAAAGAAACTTGCATAGGGATATAGGTTTATGTGTTGTGTGTGTATAGTACATAAAAGTGTATGCAACGATCAAGTTTTACTACATTTTTGTTTCCAGGACTTGGAAGCTGTTCAGGGAGAGGAGCTGTCTTTAAGACTAGTTGATATGTTAGACCTTCAGATAAGACCTGCGTGAATGTGAATGGGTCTGAGATGAAAGGACTACTCATTTACCTGCCAGTTTTATTGTTTGGAAGTTATAACCCCTCATACCACAGAATTTGCACTAACCTACATGCTATACTGACATAGGATTGGAATATCACCTGACTGTGTAGGTTGCATGTTGTACCGAAGTGTACAGGATCACGTATTTCAAAAGCCCAAGCAGAGATGGGGCCCACTTATAATAATCATTTATACTTGAGTTTTGGGGAACACTGACCTTCTTTTAGTCTTCTTTTTTTTTTTTAAATAAAAACTAGACTCAGTCCTTTTTGTTTATCCATTTCATTTGCCGCCATTCCAATAAAGTGATCTTCATGATTAATGGAAAATCTTTCATTGAGTCCTCCTCCATGATCTTCAGTAGTGTATGGTTGTGCCTTGGAGATTAAAAGCCCAGAAAATGCGAGGTGGTGGTTGATTTGTTATATAGCTCTGCACAGATGGCATTTCTTCCAAGAGTTTTGTGTAAGACTGGCCATTTTCTTGTTCAATTTGCATTAGATTTACCTTCAACTATGTGTTTCAAGGGTCTGCCTGATTGCATACAAATCGAAAGTGGTTTAGGTTTGGTAAATCTAAAGGGAAATTGTACAAGAAAATTGTATAATGCATGGCCAGCTTAAGCCAGTGACACAAAGATGAAACTGATCGCTAGGATAGCTTAACTTACATCATAGTAGCATCCATAAAACTTCCAGTTACTTGGGTTCGGTTGGTTTGAGATCTCAAACTTTTATCAGCTGGTATCTCAGAACATGTTTTATCTGTTCATTGCACTGGAATTGTGTGGTGTTCATAATCCTTTCCTTTTTCTTTACAAAATCGGCGGCTGTTTTATCACACTTTGTTACAAACGTTTACAGCTGTACCATGTGTTATTATAACCTTTTGCATTGCTACAAAGAGGTTCTATTTATTTCATGTGATATGGATTTATAAATAAATTCTTTGTAAGAGTATTGGCTCCGTTCTTTGTTCACCATAATGACATATTGAAAAAGGTCCAATCGTAATCAGAAATGAGCAAACCTCCAATAATCTCATTAGCCTAATTCTTGATTGCAAACCAGCCTTTTATTTTCTTATATACTAAACTGACAATATTTCTTTTGCCAGCCCTACTGGCAGAGGATACTGACTACAGATCCAGTAGCATATCAGAGCCATATGTTTGGTTACTGCTGCTGCTCCTCCTATGGTCTACCCTTTGTCCAAATGCCTGTAAATTTGCATCCCTTCTCTCAGTGGAAGGGGAAGACATGCTTTGAACCCCTTAGAGAGATAGACTTATCTATCTATTTATCATGATCCAAAGGGATCATAGTAGTATCTGTAGAAAACAAAATTAGGTTTTGGGTGGAAGAGCCCTCTTTGCACAGGGACTCCCAGTTTAAGTATGACTGAGCTTTATTGTAAATACTTGACCGGTGGGATTGTGGGGCATTCATAAAGCATCTAGAATTCTATGGACCAAGGGCTACTATGAATCTCCGTTATACTGAGGCTGGAACCCTCCCTCTACTTGGTGATTATAATGAAGCCTGTGATTAATAATAATTTTCCAATTGTTTTTATTGTTGTAAACCATACAGATATAAAGCCATACAGTGTAGAGCAGTACCAGTACAGAATAACATTATTGATATACAGCATTGGTGGTTAAGAAACCGGTATAACGCTAATTTGGGCTGTAACTATAATTCTGATGCATCCTCTGAAGAGAAACTACATGACACTCTCATCTAAGATTAGGGGTCAGCTCAGCCATGAATTGATCAAGGTAGCTGGTCATTATATTTATAATTTTCCTTTTTAACAAAAATATCCAGAAAAACGTATTTCAAAAAAGTTATAAATTGATTTGCATTTTAATGAGTGAAAAAAGTATTGGACCCCCTATCAATCAGCAAGATTTCTGGATACCAGGTGTCTTCTATACAGGTAACGAGCTGAGATTAGGAGCACTCTCTTAAAGGGAGTGCTCCTAATCTCAGCTTGTTACCTGTATAAAAGACACCTGTCAACAGAAGAAATCAATCAGATTCCAATCCCTCCACCATGGCCAAGACCAAAGAGCTGTCCAAGAATGTCAGGAACAAGATTGTAGACCTACACAAGGCTGGAATGGGCTACAAAACCATTGCCAAGCAGCTTGGTGAGAGCGTGACAACAGTTGGTGCAATTATTCGCAAATTGAAGAAACCCAAAATAACTGTCAGTCTCCCTTGAGCTGGGGCTCCATGCAAGATCTCACCTTAATGGAGTTTCAATGATCATGAGAACGGCAAGGAATCAGCCCAGAACTACATGGGAAAATCTTGTTGATGATCTCAAGGCAGCTGGGACCATAGTCAAACAATTGGTAACACACTACGCCGCGACGGACTGGAACGCGGCAGCGCACGCAAAGTCCCCCTGACGGACTGGAACGCGGCAGCGCACGCAAAGTCCCCCTGTTCGAGAAAGCACATGTACAGGCCCATCTGAATGATTCAGAGGAGAACTGGGTGAAAGTGTTGTGGTCAGATGAGACCAAAATCAAGCTCTTTGGCATCAGCTCAACTCGCCGTGTTTGGAGGAAGAATGCTCCCTATGACCCCAAGAACACCATTCCCACCGTCAAACATGGAGGTGGAAACATTATGCTTTGGGGGTGTTTTCTGCTAAGGGGACAGGACAACTTCACGGCATCAAAGGGACGATGGACAGTGCAATGTACCATCAAATCTTGGGTGAGCACCACCTTCCCTCAACCAGGGCATTGAAAATGGGTCGTGGATGGGTATTCCAGCATGACAATGACACAAAACACATGGCCAAGGCAACAAAGGAGTGGCTCAAGAAGAAGCACATTAAGGTCCTGGAGTGGCCTAGCCAGTCTAAAGATCTTAATCCCATAGAAAATATGTACAGGGTGCTGAAGGTTAGCGTTCCCAAACATCAGCCTCGAAATACCAATGACTTGGAGAGGATCTGCAAAGAGGAGTGGGACAAAATCCTTCCTGAGAAGTGTGCAAACCTGGTGGCCTAATAAAAGAAATGTCTGACCTCTGTGATTGCCAACAAAGGTTTTGCCACCAAGTACTAAATCATGTTTGGGAAGGGGGTCAAATACTTATTTCACGCATTAAAATGCAAATCAATTTATAACTTTTTTTTGAAATGCGTTTTTCTGGATTTTTTTTGTTATTCTGTCTCTCACTGTTTAAAATAAACCTACCATTAAAATTAGACTGATAATTTTTGTTTGTCAGTGGGCAAACATACAAAATCAGCAGGGGATCAAATACTTTTTTCCCCTCACTGTATCTGTGTCCATCAGTGCCTCACCATCAGTGTCAATTGTCAGTGCTGCCTATCAGTGCAGCCTCATCAACGCACATCAGTGAAGGATTTGTGTGCAAAAAATAATTTAGTTTGGGTACAGTGGTGCATGACAGCGCTGAAAACTGGCATGGGCAGGAAGGGGGTATAAGTGCCCAGTAGGCAAGTGGTTAAAAATAAGCGCGTCAAACAACGCTTTGCCAGTTGTGTATAATTACAAGGTCATCCAGGTCCCCTCCAGCAGAACTTATAGGTTTGTTCTAGACTGATTCCGTAACACCTTTAGTTGTAATCCAAAGATTCTCCCTATATTCTTATGGCTCAGAACCAACATCAAAACAAGAGTAGCCAATTCAAAAATTGAGATAATTTACCCCCCACAGTATTCTCACATATTTATAGGGATGAATCACTCCCCGTAAGGTATTGTGTCAAGATAATAGGCTTACTGCACATCATTGAGTCTCAAATACGTCTCTGCTTTCTTCCCAGGTCAGTTTAATTGGCCAGGTCCTCCAATCAGATCTCCCCTGATACAAGGATCACCGCACACTCCAACTCCTCCCAGTTGTCATCAAAGTTCACCTTTTTCGCATTACCTCAGGACCCCTATTAAAACACAAAAACTCCCATAGTGTAGTATAAGTATATAATCGCATAACATACCATTTATCTACCCCCTTCTTCTCCTATAAACCTATAAGCACAGGTACTGTACAAAAAGCGGGCTCACTAGACTTATTTGACCCCCTTATAATAGGTGAGACAATAATTTTCTTCCAGTAGAGGCAACCAATAGGACATTCGGGTAAACCACTCCACACCCACTGGGCTTCCTAATGTACAATAAGACCAACACATCTCCAAAGCCCGGATTCACACTGTGTGTGGCTCAACTCAAACCAATAATAAAAGCAAAGATGGTCCCACAGTGTAGTGAATTTAAAATCAAAGGTGCTTTATTAAAATTATTACACACATAAAAACATATAGCAAAGTCCATTAAAGGCAAAAATTCCAGCACTTTCAGGTGTCATGACATCACTTCTGCTTGATGCATTTTGTCATTCGCCTTCCCAGGATGTGTCATCAGCACTGGAAGTGCCCATTTTTTATATACACTGTATGCTCTTTCCTAGATCTAATCATATCAGTATTTAACCACTGGCCACTTAAACCCCCTTCCTAACCAGACCACTTTTCAGCTTTCGGTGCTCTCACACTTTGAATGACAATTACTCAGTCATGCAACACTGTACCCATATGAAATGTTTGTCCTTTTTTTTTTTCACACAAATAGAGCTTTATTTTGGTGGCATTTAATCACTGCTGGGTTTTTATTTTTTTGTGCTATAAATCAAAAAAATTAGGTAAAAAAAAAATAGTTTCAGTTAAAATTTATTGCAGCGTATTGGCAGAATATTGCAGAGTATGGGCACTGAGCAGCGCTGTGGGCACTACAGAGCCAGCCCACAGTGCTGCTGTAAACAATCTCTCCCCTCACACTGTACAGATCGGTACAGAGAGGGGAGGGAGGAACCAACGTCATGACATGACGCCGGTTTGTTTACAAGTGATAGCTCCATCATTTGACGGAGCGATCCCGTGGTAAACAGCTGCTACCAGCGGCCATTTACCGTGATACGTGGTCACCGATTTTTCTGGGAGTGTGCTCCAGGGGGCGCGTGGGAGCAAGATTCTGGGAGGACGTCCATAGATGTCCTCCCAGAATAAGCCGACCGTGCTGTAGCAGTCTTTCGGCTATGGCCCGGTCGGCAAGTGGTTAAGCCAAGGAACAGCATAAATCCACAAGACCCCATATCTATATACCCTATGCACATATATCATATAGATTTAGGTAATATATTACTATTTACATCCTACATACCACCTCTTCCCCTATCTAAACAAAACAGCTTCTTATGCAGTAATAGAAGTAAATAAAACAAAAGGGTAACACTGCTAAAATTCTATTTACATCAATAAAAACATTAAAATTTGTTAAAGTAATTGTAAACCCCTTACATATACCCAGCAAAGTGACTTGCCTCAGGAGATACACAGAGATTAAACACATCCTCCTAAATAAGTTGTACCTGTTTATCTGAAGTTACATAGTTAGGTTGAAAAAAGACAAGTCTATGGTGGAAATGTCCTAGACCAGTGATGGCGAACCTTGGCACCCCAGATGTTTTGGAACTACGTTTACCATGATGCTCATGCACTCTGCAGTGTAGTTGAGCGTCATGGGAAATGTAGTTCCAAAACATATGGGGTGCCAAGGTTCGCCATCACTGTCCTAGACTAATTGGCTTCTGGTCTTGGGTATTTGGCCTCCTCTTTACGTTGTTTCACTTGCCCGTACCAAAAGAGGCCAAGTCTTCCTTATATAAATGACAATGGTCCTAAAAATGTGTCAAAAATGTCCGATGTGTCCGCCATAATGTTGCAGTCACAATAAAAATCGCTGATCGCCGCCATTACTAGTAAAAAAAAAAAATATTAATAAAAATGCTATAAAACTATCCCCTATTTTGTAAACGCTATAACTTTTGCGCAAACCAATCAATAATCGCTAATTGCGATTTTTTTTACCAAAAATATGTAGAAGAATACGTATCGGCCTAAACTGAGGAAAAAAAATGTTTTTTTATATATTTTTTGGGGATATTTATTATAGCAAAAAGCAAAAAATATTGCATTTTTTTCAAAATTGTCGCTCTATTTTTGTTTATAGCGCAAAAAATAAAACCCGCAGGGGCGATCAAATACCACCAAAAGAAAGCTCTATTTGTGGGAAAAAAAGGACGCCAATTTTGTTTTGGAGCCACGTCGCACGACCGCGCAATTGTCAGTTAAAGCGACGCAGTGCCGAATCGCAAAAAGGGGCCTGGTCCTTTGGCTGCCAATTGGTCCGGGGCTGCTTACTGACCTTCAGGGAAAAGTTGCTTAACCAGGTTGTCTTATCCAGATTAATTGTTATTGCTATAACATGAAGGTAAAGCTGGTCACACACCGGTAGAATTTCATTCAAGGGTTCATCCGAAAATTCTGAAAAGTTGTTCATGGGAGCATCTGACCATTGAGTCATTTGTTTTTCATTTCAAAGCCCTTAAAATGTTATCCAGACCTGCTATTTCCAGACATATCAATCATTTTTCTGTCGTGCCTAGAACATGTGCATTACAATATGTCCAATTTTCCCAAACAAAAAAACACATCTGAATGTAGGATTTTGTTCATTCGAGAATAAAATTCCATCCCGCTCCTTAGAAATTCTTATCACAACAATTGCAATCTTCATTTTGACCCCACAAACCATTGGAAAGTGGAAAAACAAACATTCCAAAAATGGAAATTCTACTAGCGTGTGGCCAGCTTTAGGCAATATACTACACTGATGTAAATGTACAATATATATGTAAAGCGATACGTAATTTTACATCACTATATACAGTAAGTACCTGTAATAAATACAGTGAAAACAAGATGGATAGATGGCATCATCGAAACAATGAACATGAAAATAAGCAAGCTTGGGGAGACAGTGGAGGACAGAACAGCCTGGCGTGCTATGGTCTATGAGGTCACGAAGAGTCGGACATGACTAAACTACTGAATAACAACAATAAATTCAGTATGTATGCATTTGCTTTTATTATTTGATGATGGACTTTGCAAAAAGTAACTGCTCTATCTGATGTTGCAAACCAGGCGAGTGTTGTGGATAAGGCTCCTAAAAGGAGAAGTCCTCTTCTTGTTGGTGATTCACTTGTAAGCCCCCATACACACGCGCGGATTATCCGAGGACCAGGTCCGTCGGATCACGTTCGTCGTACTTTGTCCGATGTTGTTGTTGCGTACACACGGTCGGACAACGTTGTCGGAATTTCCGGTCTGCAAAAACGTTGTGACGTAAGTCGTCTTCCACGAGACTAGAAAAGGGAAGTTCAGCACCACGTCAGGCACCCGTTGGGCTCCTTCTGCTGATCCCGTGTTTATCGCGAGTTAGTCGAAGTTTGGTGACTTAAGATTCGCGCTTCTCAGTTTTCTGACTCAGATCGTTACTGCTCTTCAGTTTGTGCTTGTCGTGCGTATCTGTTTATTAGTGCGTGTAGTCAGTTCGCATTTGTTGGTCATTGCGGCCTATATCTTGATATAGGACGCTTTGATTTGCACTGCTTATTGTCTGCTCGTTTCTGGTATTCATTTTGTTCTTTCAGGCCTTGCTGTTTATCGGTGCTTTCTGTTTGTTCGTTCTGACCAGCCGACCTTTTGTGAGCGATGTTTCCCGTACGTACTCGTCGCCGAGTTCGTGCTGTACGCGGAATTGGTGTCGGGCTTTTAGCTTTGAGCCAACAGAACATGAACAGAGTGACGAGGAGTATGTGGACCAAGAATTGGTTGCTTCAGCGTGATCAGTTCTCGCACATGCCTTTGCTTCGTGAGATCCGGGAGAATAATCCTGATGATTTCAGGAACTTTCTCCGGATGACGGACCCCGTGTTTCACCGTCTTTTGGCTTTGCTGACCCCTTTTATCAGCCGGCAGGATACCTGCATGAGACAAGCCATCACTCCGGAGCAGAGGCTTGTTGCTACGTTGAGGTACTTGGCGACAGGGAGAAGCCTTTAGGATTTGAAGTTCTCTTCAGGTATCTCTCCCCAGGCCCTGGGAATCATTATTCCAGAGACCTGTTCTGCCATCATCCATGTCCTGCAGGAGGACTATATTAAGGTAACATTTCTACTTTACTATTCCATTCTATGTATGCTCTGTTTGCTAATGTCTTGTATTTTTGACCTCCTTCCCTAATTACCATGATTGCAATATGCTCTAATATGCTGTGCCCCTTTTCTCCTTCATGCATTTTTCCCTTCACTTACCTCACCAGCATGCTCTTCTGGCCCAATAGACACCTATGGCCTAGTCACTTAAGCAATGTATTTTGTCTGCTGCATAGTATTGTTTTCCCCCAAACACCCCCGAAAATATGCACAAATGTTTGCTGTGTGGTTTACTTCATGTAGAGCCCCTTTTTTTGTCCCTTTTTGTTGGTGGGGGGGGGGGGGTGCCAAATTCATTCTGAACCCCCTCCCCCAACTGCTCTGTCAGATGGTACCAATCCTCTATCTGCTGGCTTTCCCAAGGTCAATACACACTATATACCTACCTCTTTATAGTGGGCATCTTTAGGGATGAATTCAGCAAAGCATGTAGTGCAAGGGGCTGGCTCCATACTTTCCATTTACTCTTTTTTTGTGTTTTTCCCTCCTATTAGCTTGCTAGGTAATTTCAGAATGTCCAAATGTGCGTTCCTTTTTTTGGTGGGGGGGGGGGGGTGTGGGGATTTGGAATGTTATTTTATCTTTCCTGTGGGCTGCCAATAGTGTTAAGTAAGGAGGGTCTGGCCAAACTAGCACACATTATTGAGCCATTTGGCAATCAATGAAGTGCAGAGGGTTACCTGTCCAAACCCCCCCCCCCCAAACCCCTAGTTATTGTCAATGGCCCATCAGAAGTGGGGCGATTGATGGGGGGTGAGTCATCTGCTAGGGGGACCCTCTACTGTGCGTTGCAAATACTTTCCAGCTTTAAATGTAAAAGTCTGATCTTGTTCCAAGATGTTTAGTGTCTAATCTGCTTGCAATGTTTATGTGCAAAGTGACTAATTTTTTTTTCTTGTTTCACTCCACAGTTCCCTTCCACGCCACAGGAATGGCAGACTGTGGCCTCCCACTTTGCCACCCGTTGGGACTTTCCTAACTGCGGAGGTGCAATTGATGAGAAACACGTCCGCATCGTCCCACCCCTCAACTCGGGGTCCTACTATTATAATTACAAGGGGTTTAATAGTGTCGTGATGTTGGCGGTGGTGTCGGCGACATACGAGTTTTTGTATGTGGACGTGGGGATGAACGGCCGGATCTCGGATGGTGGTGCCATTGCGCACACGGAGTTCTACTGGCGTCTCCAAAGTGGCAGTCTGTGCTTGCCACCTCCAGAGGAGAATGCTGAAGGACTCCCCTTCGTCTTTGTCGCAGATGAAGCGTTTGCGTTGACTCCCCATCTGATGAGGCCCTTCCCGATGAGGACCCTCACCCCAGACCAGAGGGTCTTCAATTACAGGCTGTCAAGAGCCCGCAGAGTGGTGGAGAACACCTTCGGGATCCTGGCCAGCCGCTTCCGCCTGTTTTTGACGGCTATTAACTTGGCGGAATACAAACTCAACCACATAGTTCTTGCCTCTTGCATATTGCACAACTTTTTGAAAAGACACAACACCAACTATGTGGTGACCGTTGGCCCAGATGTTGAGGGCCCTTCCAATGCCGACCTCACAGCCCTTCAAGCGGCACGTACAGGCTTGCCCCCTCGAAATGCCCACGCGGTCCGCGAGCAATATATGGACTACTTTGTGGGTAGGGGGGCCATTGCTCTGCCTGACGATGTGTGAGAGGCATTTTTTAATAAATATATTTTTTAAACAAACCTATGATTTCTTGTCATTTCCGTATTATTGCTTCTTTGAGATATACATTTTTGCCCTTTAGCTTCAACAGTGGGAATGCACTTTCTGGGCAAAAGGAGGTAACAGTCTCTTCTTCCCAAAAAGATTATTCTCATGTTGTGTGTTTGATACCTAATCTTTGGTCTAGAGAAGGTTTGTAGTGCATAACTGACACCCAAAATACTCCTTTTCATCACCATGACAGAAATGTGTGTATTAACAAAAATGGTGTGCTACGTGTTTTCAAACAAATCACTGTGGGTGTCATTTACATAAGTCAAATCTACTATGCTCTACAAGTGCAGTGCAAAAGTGCCCTGGAAAAGAAACTTGCAGTGCAAACTGGACTTGCCTTTAGTAAATAACACCCATTGCCCCCCAAATCCTTTACAGTTGACATACATAATGTTTTTTTTATTTTTAAATAAGGAAGCCACACATTTAGAAAATTAAAAAAGTTTATTTGCAACACATTCACAAGTGCATTTACAAACTTCTTGCCCAAACTGACAAGATCTTGGTTCTTGACAACATTGTTTACAAACATTCTGCATTTGGTAAAACAAGGCATGGAGCAAAACAGAACATAGGAACTAGGAAAGTTCAACTTTCTAAAGTGAAGACAAGATCAGATATGACTATATGTTCAAAGTGTGTTTGATCTTGCCTTCATCACATGGGGGGTCACCCCTGGAAAGTGGAAATTTAGAACATGCACACAATTTGGGTCTGAAAATGGTCATTAGATGGTAAAACACATGCCTAGAATCTTCAAAAGTGCCATTTTCCATCATGGGGATGAATGTACGTTTTTTGGGGGTGCAACCCCTTCACCACAACCACTTTAGTAGTTCGGAAAGTGGTTGCACCCCCAAAAAAACATTGTCATTCATCCACCATGATGGGAGCTAGCACATGTGGACACAATGTGTGCATGTTCCAAATTTCACACAGTTCTTAAGTTGCAAATGTGTTCAGAAACAGCCACAAATGTGTGGTAATTACTTGGTGCGTTTTCAGATTTTTCCTAAAACATCAATGATGTTCTTCAATTTTTGTTGAACATCATGATGTTTTGCTTTATGTCATCTAGATCTCGATTGCAGACCATTATCTCCCCGATGACGTGGGCACTCTCTGTGGTAAAGTGCGATTCTTCTTCCACAACATCCACGTCACCTAAAAACAACCAAAAAAAACACAAATGTGTTTTGGAAATGAGGCAGGCATACATTGATTAGCTTACCAGTAGCTGTGTTCTCCCACACTCACCTGTTGTGTTGACAAGTTCTCCAATTTCTATGATCTCTCCTTCCTCCTCCTCCTCCTCTGCTTCTGGTCTTTCCCCTTCTTTGGGACGTGTTGGTTTTGTGGTTTCCTCAGACGTCACGAGTTTTCGCTCCCCTATGAGAAGGTACAAAAGGAAGATTTAGCAACACAATCTATTGAGGGCAGAAATAGGAAATGTCAAACATTGCTTGAAAGTGAGGGACAATATTTTTGTTTGGCCAGTTACAAATGACAACAACATGAATGTAGTCACTTTGTAAAGGTGCTAAACTTACTAGCTTTTTGGTAGAAGTTTGTCTGATGGAGACCCCCCTCTAGTATCCACTGGAGCACATGTGTGAAAAAGCATAATAAAAAGTGGGTTTGGGTGTCCCAGCACTAGTGCTCTAGAGTCCAGATGGGTAAACAGCTACTGGGTGACCTCTCCTTTACATTGAATAAATTGGCTTTACATTCTTGATGACTTTTCTAGTGAGAACAAACTTCCTTGGACCAAAAAAAACACCAAACATCGTATTATAAGTGGCCGAACGATCGAGGTTGAGTACGATCGAATGCACAGACGAACATGAAAGTGGCCATTTTATAATGTACAACTTTGTCAAAATACAAACACATGGAGCAGTATGCAAGCCCAAAATCAAACACAAAACACAACTACTTACTTTTTTGAAGAACTCGCTTGATCTTTCTGTACTGATCGGGCTCCCTCAGTTTCAGGTCTGACCAGCGTTTCCTCAGTTGCTCCTTGGATCGTTGTACCCCAAAATGATTGTACAGCCTCCTCACAACTTTAGACATGATCTTGGCCTTGCGGACATTGGGGTTGAGGTAAGGCCCATACTTCCCATCATAGTCGCTCCTCTTTAATATGTCCACCATCTCCAACATTTCTCCAAATGACATATTGGACGCCTTGAATTTCAGGCTCCGGGATCGGGACGTTTTCGAGAAAGATCGTCAGGGGCGGGCGGAGTTTGACGCATGCGCACTGTATATAAAACGTCACACGCCTGTGTCGTAGCCACGATCTGTGAGATGAGGGGAGAGAAAGCTCACACACGAGACGATCGCTAAAACGAAGGTACAATTTGACGTTGGTACATAACTAGCCTAGACTGATTAGACCTTGAGGCTTCTTTATGGAGAAGATTAGGAGAGTTTAGCCTGACATTATTTATAGTGTTTTGTGTGGTGTTGTGTCTTGCAGAGATTATGGACCGCTTCAACCATGTGAGTTTTCTCCCCCCTCTTCATTGATAAATATCGGGAAATGCCCCTATTATGGCAGGCGAAACACCGAGACTACAGCAACAGACCAAAGAGGTACGCAGCCATGAAGAAACTTGTGGCATTTGTAAAGCCAAGGTTCCCCACGGCAACCGTGGAGACCTTAAGAATAAAAATTGCCAACCTGAGGAGTACCTATTTCAGGGAGCGCAATAAGGTCCGGAAGTCCCAAGCATCTGGAGCTGGAGCAGATGAGGTCTATGTCCCCACGCTCTGGTACTATGAGAGGTTCCACTTTCTCAAAGACCAGGCTAATGTCAGGAAGTCACTCTCAACTCTTCCTTGCACGCGTCCTTCCATGCACGCCACCCCTGATGAGGCTTTCGAGGAGCAACCTGGGCCTTCCAGTCTGGAAGATGTGGAGGAGCCCAGCTTGAGCCAGGTATAGTAGTTTTGTAACCATTTTTGAGAATAATGAATGATGTTCACTTAATTCTGCATCCCCAATTGCTTAGTTCCTAACGTGTTTGACATATCAACTGACAGTAGTGTTGTAGATAGTTGGGGCAAGAATCTAAACTGCAGGGCTGAGAATTGTATGGTTTTCTATTTGTAAACATTTTGCAACAGTCACTAGATGAAAATTGTGTGTGTTTGATGAACAAATAACTGAAACTATGTCCCTTTTTCATACACAGGAAGACCTCAGCCAGGAGGTGGCTGTGGAATGTGGCAGTCAGGAGGAGGCAGGGGTTAGTGGCAGCCAACAGGGGGGTAGGCGTAGGAGCCTGACTGTCTCCCAAGTCCCTCCCCTCCGCCTTCCCTACAGAAGGGCGAGAAGGATGGGGGGAGGTGGGAGAGTCAGCACTCCAGCTGATCAAAGATGCTTCAGCCTCCCTATATGCCACACCCACCTACGAGGAGGCCTTTGGCTCCTTGGTTGCCAATAAAATGATGGGTATGGAGGTGGAGCAACGCAGCATGTGTGAGGGGCTCATCCTCAAGGTCATAAATGAGGGGATGGCTGGGGAGATGACCCCACTCACACATGTTTGCGATAGTGACCTTGCTCCACCTCCTCCTCCTCCTCCTCCTCCTTCTGCCACCCCACCAGCAACACAGCCACAGCGTGCAAGGAAGCGTGGAAGGAAGACCTGAGAGTGACGACCTGGATTCAGTCTGGTCTGAGAGAAGATGTAGCCTCTCGTAGGACCAGAGCCTGGGGACCTAGATGGCATCTGCTGCAGTTCCGGATGTTTTGGACTTCAGGACCAGATAGCACTCCCTTATTATTTAGATAGGTACTCCTCAGGCCCCCAATTTTAGACGCTTCAAAAATGATGGTTGCAGTGGGGGTCCAAGGCTTTGCAAATTCCCCAAGTTTCTTCATCGCTGCGTTCCTCTTTGGTTTGTTGCTGAGACCTAAATAAAGGTATTTTTGATTTGAAATAATCATTGCCTATGTGTTTTACTTTTCTACAATGACAGTTTATTTGTGAGTAGGCAGGTACATTTCACAAATCATAAAGTATAATTAACAAGGGGCACCAACAACAAACAAACTCCTAGTAAATTTAAGCAACAAATAGAAATGTTAATAATGTTGTTTTGCTAAGTTGAGACACACAACCCCCCTCAAAAAAAAAAACAAATCTCCTTAAAATATGTATTCCAAAAAAAAAACAAAAAGGACAAATCCCCCAAAAAATATAACAAAGATTCTTTTCCGATCTGAGTAAAAATAAACATGTAGTCTAGAAATCCTGTAAAGTAATAAAGAACTAAGTTTGTGAGAAGTGCGGGTGAATAGGAGCAGCTAAAACATGTCATTCTTCTTGCATTGTAAAGAAAAACAGAATGCGCTGCATTAAAGACATTTTAACATTGCAGCGTGACGAATGTGCTGTGTCGATTAGGAAAGGTAGTTTTACCTGACCGAGCGCTTCCGTCACAGAATTTCTTCTGAGCATGCGTAGCACTTTGTCCGTCGGACTACGCTACACACGGTCGGATTTGGTGTGATCGGACTTTGTTGTCAGAAAATCTATCCAGCAGGAGATACGACTTTGTCCGTCGGACAATCCGAGGTACACTGTCCGATGGTGCATACACACGGTCGGATTTTCCGACAACATTGTCCGATAGGACAGAATCCATCGGAAAATCCGACCGTGTGTATGGGGCTTAAGAGGTGCTTCTTTAGGAAATCACGTGGAAGTGTCAAAGGAAGTTAGTTTACCTGGTGCTACTACTAGGGTAGATAAAAAGTGCATTTTAAATATTGTCATCAAAGCTAGTGAAGAGTGCAATTTTAATGTTGTTGTGCACCTTGGCACACATGATTTGTCCCAGAATGCTGTGTGTTCTGTACAGAAGGCTTTTCAGAATTTGGGTCAGGATCTTCACCAGTTAGGGTGTACTCTTATATTCTCAGAGGTCTTACCTGTCCATAATGGACAGCAAGGGAAAGTACTTTGTATAGCAGAGTTCAATGTTTGGTTAAAGGATTGATGCAAAGCTGGAGGTTTTGGTTATGTTAGTTATGATGCTATCAGGTGGTCTTACATTGAGCTGTACAAAAGATATGGTCTGCATCCCTCACACAAGGGTTCTGAGCTTTTTAGTATTGCATGCAGGAGTTTTTTTAAACATGCATTTAAACTGAAAAATAGGGCAAAGGTGTAATTGATTAGGAGCATTTCTGTCGCCAGCAGGTTAAAAAAAATGTGAGGGTTTGTTTTGCTAAGAACTGGGCTGATGGGGTAGCTACTTCATTTAAGGTTTCTGGTGCTAAAAAATAAAGCAGTAGGTAGCAGTGTTTTTCACGTCATGTGCACTAATGCTCAAAGTTTAGGCAACAAGCTTCGTGAGCTGACAGCTCTTATGTTCAGGGACAACTTGGACCTTGTTGCATTTACAGAGGCATGATTAACCACTTCCCGACCGCCCACTGCATATATACGTCAGCAGAATGGCACGGGCAGGCAAAATCACGTACCTGTACGTGATCGTGCATGTGCCTGCCTGTGGGTCGCACGCGCGCCGCCAGCGGCGCGCTCGCGACCCGGTCGGGAGCTCCGTGACCCCGGTCGCGGGACCAGCGGACCTGATCGCCGCTGGTGTCCCGCGATCGGGTTACGGAGCTGAAGAACGGGGAGAGGTTTGTGTAAACAAACCTCTCCCCGCTATAGTTATAGCGTTTACAAAATAGGGGATAGTTTTATAGCATTTTTATTAATATTTTTTTTTTTACTAGTAATGGCGGTGTAAACAAACCTCTCCCCGCGCTTCCTACACTGTCTGTCAGTGATCGGCGGTTCCCTGTCATCGGGAACGCCGATCAATGACGTCAGACGTACAGCCACGCCCCCCTACTGTAAAAAAAAACACACACACGTCACACTGACTCCTCCCCGCCCCTAGTGGTTAACCCCTTCACTACAACTGTCATTTACATAGGAATCAGTGCTATTTAAATAGCACTGATTTCTGTATAAATGACAAATGTCCCAAAAATGTGTCAAAAATGTCCGATGTGTCCGCCGTAATGTCGCAGTCACAATAAAAATCGCTGATCGCCGCCATTACTAGTAAAAAAAAAAATATTAATAAAAATGCTATAAAACTATCCCCTATTTTGTAAACGCTATAACTTTTGCGCAAACCAATCAATAATCGCTAATTGCGATTTTTTTTTACCAAAAATATGTAGAAGAATACGTATCGGCCAAAACTGAGGAAAAAAAATGTTTTTTTATATATTTTTTGGGGATATTTATTATAGCAAAAAGTAAAAAATATTGCATTTTTTTCAAAATTGTCGCTCTATTTTTGTTTATAGCGCAAAAAATAAAAACCGCAGGGGCGATCAAATACCACCAAAAGAAAGCTCTATTTGTGGGAAAAAAAGGACGCCAATTTTGTTTGGGAGCCACGTCGCACGACCGCGCAATTGTCAGTTAAAGCGACGCAGTGCCGAATCGCAAAAAGGGGCCTGGTCCTTTGGCTGCCAATTGGTCCGGGGCTGAAGTGGTTAAAAGATTTAAATGACTGGGAACTATACCAGGGTAAACACTATACAGGAACCACAAAGTAGGGAAGACGGGGGGTAGAGTTGAAATATATGTAGAAAATAGCAGAACGCTAACATTAATTAAAAAACTAATTAAATACTCAAATTCCTCTGGGTCTGCCTTCCAACCAGAGAAGGATTTCCCTTTGAATTGGTGTAGTATACAGACCCCTAGGAAAGACTGAAGATTATAATAACTCGTCGATTGAAAAGATAACTCAAATGGCAATGAAGGGAGGGGTTTTAATTATGGGTGACAAAATGCCTGACATTAACTGTAATTCTTAAGCTGCTATTACAAGCTAGGGGCAGGGATGTAATGGAAGCACTGAATGTTTTTTTCTGAAACCATTAGTAAAAAGCCAAACCCGAGGTGATCATATTCTAGACCTAGTACTGACAAATAGGTATCGATTGTTGAAGAAAATGTGGGTTCTAGTGATCACCAATGTCTTTGGTTTGATATTAAAGCAATAACTGAAAAATCATATACAAAAACTACAGTTTAAGATTTCATAAAGACAAATTTTTCTGAAATGGCAGAATTTCTAAAATAACTATTAAAATGGAGTAAAACAACATGAGTCAGTAATCATTGGACAAAATTAAGGTCTACCAACCAGGAGGCAACTAGATTATATGTCAGACAAATTGGTAAGAGTAAACAGAAGAAAAAAACAATATGGATCACTAAAGTGGTAAGTACGATAGTAAAAAAGAAAAAAAATCAGCATTTAGGAGATTCAAGGAAACAGGAAGTGTAGCTGATATAGAAGTGTATAAAAAGGAGGCCAAACACATTATCAGTGCTACAGAAAGAGGAGGAAAGAGGCTAAATCTATTAAAAATCTATTAAAAAAAGAAACAAAACCTAGATCAGCCATGGAAGGAAAAAATATAATTGGATCACTAAAATGAAAACTGGGCACAACTCTTATGTTGAGAGAGGCCTGGATGTAGTAAGTCATTTAAGGGTAACTCCACTTTCATGTGAAAAAAATGGCAAATAAAAAGTAAATATAGTATATACAATTGCGACTCAAGTCATATTGTAATTGAATGTTATTAAAAATGACCTTTCCTTTTCAAACTGCAGCTCTGTAATTTTCTGTAAAATGCAATGCAATATGGCTACCTGGAAGTGTTCTGTACACAGAATGTGTACAGAATGCTCCCCACAAACATAATTTCCTGCTTGTGTGACTGGCTCACTAATTTCCCCAGAATGTTAAAAAAGATGAAGATATGGGATTTTATGGGTACCTCATAAAAGTGCTAGTTAAGTTAGATACTCTGATACACAGATTGAAATATTTAAACATATTTTATTAACAAAATAGAAAAATAGAATAAAAAATGAACAAACATGCACATATCCACAGTCTAATGTATATACACCTACTCCTATAATAGACATAGATAATGCAGTATTCATTTGTGTGTGATCACATATTCAACAAGCTTCTACATGTTTCGCCTATAAAGGCTTCATCAGGAAAGTTGACATGATCACAAGGGGTTAAAACTTCAAAAGTAGTTTCATTCCTATATTGAACCTCTCAAACTGGGTCCAAGGCCAAATATCCTCAGGAAAGTCTCATGGGGTACTGGCCCGACAATAAAAAAGAGACAACCCTCAAAAACCAATTCCCACTGAGATGATGGGTAAATCGTAGGGAGGAATATATGGAGCTCAGTGATTTACAGGGACCCTCATGGCCTTGTGGATGATAAATGCCACATGAACATCTCCTTGTAATTGAAATACTGGCTGGAAGCTCGTATAGATAGGTTGTATATAGATGCCCGATATCTCTATTATTATGCCATTGTAAAAGAGAAAACCAATCATTGGAACGACTAAGCACTAGTATGAGTGCAAGGAAAGTACAGAGCTGGACTCCCAGGACTTGCTTCCATAGGGCTTTATCCTTGTTGCTCATTCAATGATGTCTCCGAGCTCCTGCCAGAAGTCTACACTAAGATTCAGGCATCCCCTGCAACAAAAATGTATTTTTTATTGAGATACTCCCAATAGGAAATCACATCTAAAGGGATGCAGACACTGCGATTTTCCTCAATAGAGCCCTGCAGGTGCAGCAGCTGATTTATAATTATGAAACCATTCCCATTAGATACATTTATAACACGGACACAGACAAACACACAGGGATTTCTTCAGAATAACAAAAGATAAGAATCTGCAACAAAGTTTGTTAAAATCCCTGTAATGTACATAGATCACCCAGAGGGGAATGTTTTTTTTCTCAACAAAAGTGGAGTTACTCTTTAAACATTTACTTCTGTTCAGTCTTCTCAGAAATAAATTGCACTAACATTAACAAGTTGGGGAATAATATTGGTTCTACGTAGTAATGATGGTTAATTTTCAGGATTTCTGGAGACAGCGGTAGCAGAGGAACTGGCTCGGTTGAAGCTTAATAAAGCAATGGGCCCTGATTGTATTCATCCGAGAGTTCTAAGAGAGCTTTGAGGTATAGTTGTTGGACTATTAACAGGTCTTTAATCTGATTTTTAATCAATCTCTTCTAACAAGAGACGTTTCCCCATGATTGCAGGACAGTTAATATTGTACCTATCCACAAGGCGTACCTATCCACAGGCCAGTGAGTTTAACATTGGTTGTATTCAACGTAATGGAATCGCTCCTGAAAAAAGGATCATTGATCACTTAAAAATACATGACTTGCTGGACCCAAAGCAGCATGGCTTTATTGAGGGCAGATCATGTCAGACTAATCTGTTTGAAGTTTTTACCAATATTTTGGACCAGGGTGGTGCTGTGGATATAGAATCTCTTGATTTAAGCAAGGCATTCGATACAGTTCCACATAATGATCTAATAGAAAGGTTGTACAAGCTAGGACTTAACCATTGGGTGGTTCAGGGGATATGCAGTTTTCTGAAGGATAGATACCAGAAAGTGGTTGTAAATGGGGTTCATTTGGAACAGAGACCAGTCACTAGAAGTGTACCCATGGCCCCGGATAAGGGGTGGGCAGGAGGGGCAGCTACCCTGGGCACTGTATCATGTGAGGTGGGGGGCACCACAAGGAGATTGGGAGGAGCGGATTTGCGTTGGAAGAAGTAATTTGGGGGTGGCAGGGAGTAAGTATTGTTCTAGGAAGAGAAATTTGGGGGGGGGTGCTAATAGTAGGGATCTAGGGGGATTTTTGCTAGGAGGGGGGATTTGGGGGAAATATGTGCTGGGAGGGAGGGATTTGAAGTGGGGGGGAAGATGTACTAGGGGAGGACATTTTAGTGTTGGGTGTGTTTTTTTGGGGGGGGGGGGTTTGACATGTTCGCCCTGGGCTCTAGATGACCTTGTCCCATCACTGAGTGATGCACTGCACTGTTGGGTAAGTTATGTCTTTTTGTTGATACAAAGTGTAATAGGGTTGGAATGCCTGGGGGTGTCTGTAACATGGAACATGATTTGGAATTGGATTTGGAAGATTGGGCAAAGCAGTGGAAACTGCAGTTCAATGTTTCTAAATGTAAAATAATGCACCTAGGGAAAAAGAATACCTTGACAGAATACAACATTACAGTACAAGAGTTGGTCAGCACTACATAGGAAAAGGAGTTGGGGGTACTTATTGCACATGATTGAAAAATGAGCAAACAGTGTGGCCAGGCAGTGGGAAAAGCAAATATAATTCTAGGATGCATCACTAGAGGGGTCACCAGCAAGAGGAAGGGGGTTCGGCTTCCCCTTTATAGATCTTTAGGCTGCTTTCACACTGGGGCGTTTTGCAGGCGCTATTGCGCTAAAAATAGCGCCTGCAAACCGACCCGAAACAGCTGTTGCTGTGTCTCCAGTGTGAAAGCCCTGAGGGCTTTCACACTGGAGCGGTGCGCTAGCAGGACGGTAAAAAAAGTCCTGCTAGCTGCATCTTTGGAGCGGTGAAGGAGCGGTGTGTTCACCGCTCCTATACCGCTCCTACCCATTGAAATCAATGTGAGACCGCGGGGATACCGCCCGCAAAGCGCCGCTGCAGCGGCGCTTTGCGGAGGTTTTTAACCCTTTTTCGGCCGCTAGCGGGGGTTAAAACCACCCCGCTAGCGGCCGCATACCGCGGGTAAAACGATGGTAAAGCAGCGCTAAATATAGCGCTGCTTTACCGTAGCCGCCCCGCACCGCCCCAGTGTGAAGCCGGCCTTAGTGAGACCTGATTTAGAATATTGTGTCCATTTATGGAGACCTCACTTTCAGAAAGATATTGATAAAACAGAACGAGTCCAGAAATGGTTAACAGAAATGGTGAAGAGTCTGAGGGGAAAAAAAACTTATTAGGGAATACTTCGGGAACCTATTATGTACAGTCTGGGGGGAAAGAAATGAAAGGGGAGATATGATTGGTATGTTTAAATACATCAAGGGGGTGAATAAGGTTCAGGAGGGCAGGAGTTTCAATATACAGTAAAGCTAAGATCAAGAACACGGGGACCTGATTTCAAACTAGCAGGAGGAAAGATCAAAACTAATCTTAGAAAGTATTATTTTACCCAAAGAGTGGTTGATGCTTGGAATAAACTACCAGCAGAGGTAGTGAGTCAGCCAACGGTAAGTGGATTCAGCCCGGGTTCACACCGGTGCATTGCGAATTGAATGTTCGGTTTAACTGCGCACAAAAAAGTCAGTTGTTCAGCGGTTTGTCAGCGTTTTAGGTGCGAATCAGCTGCAAATTCATTAGTAACCCCTGAAGTGTCTAATTAGAGTTTCGAATTTTTGTTCACACCGCAACACAGCTGCGTGCCCATAGAAGATAATAGGCCTGAATTCGCACCTGACCCGGACCGCACTGCCCAAAAAACGCACACGTTTTTTCTGCAATGCGCAGTGCGAATGCACCGCAGATATGTGAACCAGCCTCATTAAAATGACTGTATTTTGAAATGTCCTGCGAATTGGATGCTTTGTAAGCCGCATCTAATTCGCATAGATGTGAACAGGGGCTCAAACATGCTTAGGACAAACAGATCTATACTCAGACAAAAAAGTAAAAAAAAAAATACAAATACATGTATAAAAAAAATTAAAAAAAAGGAAGGACTTGATGGATTACTTTCTTTTTTTCTGCTGTCTCTTTTCTATGTTTCTATCTATGACAGTTTAACCATGCTTGCACAATCTGACTGCCATTGATGTTATATACCCGGGCCAGTATCAATAGGAAATGCCTGGGTATGATTTTCAAGAAAAGTTAAACTAGAAGATGGACACCAAGAAAACCATCACTGAATTAATTTAATAAATGAACAACACCCTTATATTCTTGTCTGATTACTAAAAAATTCCCATGACCTCATTCATAATTAGTGTGCCATTCATAGTGAAATGACATGGTTCAGCGCACAGTGTATGATGGGCTTTCACTAGGCAAGCAGCCCTGCGTCTGACTCACTGCCTATAGCTGTCAGTGTGCTTGTTGTGGAACTGTAACCATTGGCTTCCACAACTAAATTTACACTGAGCACATTTAAAGCATTGCCTGTACTATGTGTTACATGAGAAGACTAATACACAAAAGATTTTGTTGAAGCTACGTTTCAAAATGCTAAAATGTGTAAGACAACTACTCAAATGTTGATAGGAGAAAAGAAATGTTCCATTCACTCTGTACAGGTTCTGCATAATTGTAGTATACAGTATATCATGTTGTCATTTTGTGGTTTGAAATAAACATATAAGGTCAGGATCAGTATTCTATCAATAGAGCCTTTAGGCACACTACCATTGGTGCTAGGATCACCTCTTCTAACCATGTGTTTTAGTTACTGGTCCTAATCTGGCTTAGAACATCATGATGATATGTATTTGCAATTAAATGGGATCACTGTATTTCTACAGATGATCAGAAAAAAATAAATGGTGTGTCTTTTCCACCTACAGATTCCGGTATTCTGTGCCTAAGGATTTGTATAGTTTTGTATATACAAGGAAAAGGGGGGCGCCTCTGAATATGTGTAAAAAATTCAATTTATTAAACAACAATATCCACTCACTTGTTGTTTAATAAATTGAATTTTTTACACATATTCAGAGGCGCCCCCCTTTTCCTTGTATATTTCTAGCTCACTGGAACCCACTCTCTGGTTCTCCTGGGAGGCTGCCCTGACTGACCAAACGACACCTTTTTAGCGGATATATATGTATATGCATATGTTATGACCATCTCTGGACTATCTGGTGATCCTGTATGAGGTATATACATTTGTGCTGAAGCGCCTTTTTTACTTGTATTTAGTTTTGTATATAGTAGGGAAGAGTTATTGTTGTCTATGTCAAGGGAAGGTTCAGCCCCTTATTTGACTTGGGACCATGGTCACCAAGACTGAGAGTGACGCCCCGTACATACAGGCCAAATGCCAGATGACATTGGCCAGTTCAATATAAACTGGCTGACATTCGGCCTGTGTAAGGCAGCAGGCCAGACAGAAGCCAGCCATTTGGCCAGATTTTGTCAGACGAGCATGCTGGAAAACCAGCAGCCATCTGGCTCCTGATCAGCGCTCTTAACCAATGCAGAGATCGCTGATCGGAGTGTTCTGGTAGAACACAACAGCTCAGCAGGGGAGATCGCTGTTCTAGCGTTGGATCGTTAGTACAGTAACACCTGCTGGGTTGAACAGCAAAAAAACTCATAGGGGTTGATTTACTAAAGGCAAATAAACTGTGCACTTTGCAAGTGTAGTTGCTCCAGAGTTTAGTAAATGAGCAGAAGCTCTGCTGATTTCCATCATCCAATCATGTGTAAGCAAAAATTTTGTTTTTTTATTTTTTTCTTGCATGTGATTGGGTATACTTTTCAAAGTGAAGCTTTACCCCATTTACTAAGCTCTGGAGCAACAGCACTTTGCAAAGTGCACTATCTATTTGACTTTAGTAAATCAACCCCATTGTGTGTATCATTCTTCTACCAGGCTTGAGGGGAGAATCCAGAGGTTTGAGTAATCACCAGAAGAGGGATAGAGGGTCAGTCCTCCAATAGGAATATCTGTTCTGCTGACAACTGTCTAATGCCGCGTACACCCGATCGGAAATTCCACCAACAAAAGACCAATGTGAGCTCTTGGTCAGAAAATGCGACCGCGTGTAGGCTTGATTGGACTTTTGCTGGAGGAATTTCGGCCAGCAAAAAAATGAGAGCATGTTCTTAATTTTTCCGACTGAAAATTCAGATTGTCTGTGGCAATTCTGACCTGCAAAATTCCGAAGCATGCTCGGAAACAATTCGACGCATGCTCAGAAGCATTGAACTTCATTTTCGCGGCTCGCCGTAGTGTTGTACGTCACTGCGTTCTTGGCGGTCGGAATTTGGTGTAACCGTGTATAGGCAGCACAAGCTTGAGCGGTATTCCGTCAGAAAAAAACATCCAAGGCTTTTCCGACGAGAATTCCGATCGTGTGTACGCGGCATTAGAGGGAATATCCCTTACTTTGGGCTCATGTTAAGATAAATCTATCCAAAAGTAGACAGCAACATTTTTTTTAAAAATACATACGTTTTAACACTTCCCTACCCTAATCGAAACAAAAAAAAAAAAAACAAGTGTTGGCTTTAGATATACATTAAATCTAGCCCTGCTGATGGTAATACTTTTAATAGCTAACTGTGGTGAAAACAGCAGTCTTTAGGGTACAATCAGCTTAACATTCTTATTCTATTATCTAAATGCAATGCTGTATATCACCAGTGTACAATTCAAAAGAAGTCTGGGAACTTGGGCAACGCAGTGTGTCAGTGGGAAATATGCAGAGCTGTTCCTTCCAGCAGTAATAACATATGTAAAAACACAGAGGTGTGAAGAGTAGCATGGGAAGGTCTGAAGATATCCCAGTAAACTGGTAGAAGAGATAACCATGGTGCGAAATTATAATGTGACTGTTTTCTGTAATAACACCAATGTGCAGCTGAGAACACTTTAAAGTCCTAAAACATCTACTTTGTGATGGCAGAAGTGAAATCCAGATCTCTAGCGAGGTGTGAAATTTGGCACATCAGCCAGTCATAAAGAAGCTGCCATGTTGAGGACAGATTGGCACACAGAGGTCTCCCAAAAAAGACGACCAACCAAGAGACAACTTCATGTCTTTCCTTCCCACCATTTTAGAAGACTTTCTTGCCTTTTGTATAGCGAATTAACCAGAATACTAAGAATGAGCACGGATAGCACGGTATGAGGTATTAAATTTCCCAGTGCAGTCTGAAACAAGTATATGTGTTGTTTTTCATATTCATTCATAAACTGCTCCCACACACTTCCTACTGAAATTCACTGAAGTGCGAAGAGTGAAAACCACATGAATCATTAAAGATACCGTAAAGGGCCACTTAAATGTAAATCGAATGCCCCGTACACACGATCGGACTTTCCGACAACAAAACCGTGGATTTTTATTCAAAGGTTGTTGGCTCCAACTTGTCTTGCATACACACGGTCACACAAATGTTGCCCAACAATTACAAACGTGGGAACGTGGTGACATACAAGATGTACGACGAGCCGAGAAAAAGGAAGTTCAATAGCCAGTGCGGCTCCTTCTACTTGATTCTGAGCATGCGTGAACTTTTGTGCGTCGGACTTGTGTACACACGATCGGAAATTCCGACAACAACGTTTTGTTGGCGGAAAATTTGAGAGCCTGCTAGCCAACCTTTGTTGGCGGAAAGTCCGACAACAAATGTTCGATGTAGCATACACACGGTCGGACTTTCAGCCAACAAGCTCACATCCAACATTTGTTGTCGGAAAATACGATCGTGTGTACGGGGCATAAGTTAGTTGAACACCTACAAAAACACCCATCTACGTTTATTGGTGATAAGGGTCTGTTTATACATTAAAAGACTTTTTAGTTCTTTTTGGTTTTTGGTTCTGTGAAAGGGGGTCTTTGCCTGCCTGTTTCTGTACCCTGTGTGATGTTCAAGCAGCAGATCACAAGTGCTGAATTACTGACAGAGCCCCAGTGTGAATGACCCCATTGTTAACCAGGCACAGCAATTTGGGTACACTGTGAGTAAAACTCAAAGGAAAAAATTTAGGGGAGCAGTAGTGCTAAACTGCTATCATTTCCATTTTTATGCTTGTTTTGCAAAGCAGATATTGTACACCTGGAGAACCCAAGGTACCTACCAGTAGCTGCATGCAATGTCTTCCCACAGAATTAACAGGATGGTAAATACACATTTATATACACTCACCAGCCACTTTATTAGGTACCTGTACACTCGGTAACACAAATTGCTAATCAGTCAATCACATGACAGCAACTCAATGCATTTAGGCATCTAGACGTAGTGACGACGACTGGCTGAAGTTCAAACCGAGCATCAGAACGAGGTAGAAAGAGGATTTAAGTGTCTTTGAATGTGGCATGGTTGTTGGTGCCAGACGGGCTGGTCAGTATTTCAAAAGCTGCTGATCTACTGGGATTTTCATGCACAACCATCTCTAGGGTTTAAAGATAATGGTCCAGTGAGCTGCAGTTGAGTGGATGAAAATGCCTTGTTGATGTTAGAGGTCAGAGGAGAATGGGCAGACTGGTTCAAGATGATAGAACGGCAACAGTAACTAAAATAACCACTTGTTACAACCAAGGTATGCAGAATACCATCTCTAAACGCACAACACATCAAACTTTGAAGCAGATGGGTTACAGAAGCAGAAGACCACACAGGATGCCACGCCTGTCAGCTAAGAACAGAAAACTGAGGCTACAATTTGCACAGGCTCACCAAAATTGGAGAATAGAAGATTGGAAAAATGTTGACTGGTCTGATGAGTCTTGATTTTAGCTGCAACATTCAGATGGTAGGGTCAGAATTTGGTGTAAACAACATGAAAGCATGGCTCCATCCTGCCTTGTATCAACGGTTCAGGCTGGTGGTGGTGTAATGGTGTGGGGGATATTTTCTTGGCACACTTTGGGCCTCTTAGTACCAATTGAGCATTGTTTAAATTCACGGCCTTCCTGAGTATTGTTGCTGGCCATGTCCATCCCTTTATGACTACAGTGTACCCATCTTCTGATGTCTACTTCCATTAGGGTAATGTACCATGTCACAGAGCTCAAAGCATCTCAAACTGTTTTTTTGAACATGACAATGAGTTCATTGTACTCCAATGGCCTCCACAGTCACCAGATCTCAATTCAATAGAGCACTTTTGGGATGTGGTTGAACACAATTTGCATCATGGATGTGCAGATAACAAATCTGTGAACCAATATGGACCAAAATCTCTGAGGAATGTTTCAAACACCTTGTTGAATCTATGCCACGAAGAGTTAAGGGAGTTCTGAAGGCAAAAGGGGGTCCAGCCTGGTACTAGCAAGGTGTACCTAATAAAGTGACTGGTGAGGGTATATGTTATAAATAAAATTAGGTCCCCACAGGTTGGAAGATAAAAGAAAAACTAATGGGGGACTTGACATGCCAGCATTTACTCAAAACTGGTATATATTTTTTTTAGGAGGTGACCCTTTAAAATATGCAGCAAGCTGGTTTGCTATTGTGGCATGATTAGTAGGCTTTCATTTATGTTTTGCATGGCTAGATACATTTTTTTGTGTTATGTCACCCTGTCACATAAGCTTCTAGTGGTGACTACAAGTGTCCATGCCAGGCATGTTCCGCTGTTGTCACTGTCAGGAAGCCTTCTCTGAGCAATGACATACAGCTGTCGCTGGAGCTTATGCATATAGATAGGAAGTGGCTGGCAAAAAGCTGCAGAAGACAAGCAGCACTGAAATTTAAAAATATAAAAACAAGTATTTTATAAACATGGAAGTTCATGATACCCGGTGCAATCTATCCAGTTAAGAATTGTATCTATTTTACGAAATACTTTGTAAAACAAAGGTCGTATGTATCGTTTTAAATCATCATTTATAAATTGCCATGTACACAAGTTTATTGTTGTTATGTTACTACTAGATCTTTGATTCACAACCAAACAGAAATAGAATGATGGCAAAATGATGTGCTCACTGATGAGACTGAAGTATAAGGTGGTAGTGTGTTCACATTTTTTTAACCCCAACCACTGGCACCTGGGGGGATGGTCAAACAAACCACCCGACCGCCCCGCCCCCTGGGCCAGCAAATAGACTATCCTTAGGCTCTAATCGTGTGCTTCAAGAAATAAAAAAAATAAAAACCCCATTGAAATCCATGCGTCCAGCCCCCCACATGTAGGTTAGGTGGCCAGATGCATTGGATAGGGGGGGCCCTGCCTGAGCCGCCACCCCTGACCCTAACCAGCCATAAATGTTTATGTGTTCTTTGGTCCAACATTTCATGACGGAGGATATTTCCCATCACCTAAATGAGAAGCTATCAAACAAGTTTAATAAGATAGAAGTCCTGTGATTTAATTTGCCCTTGCCAATATCAAACAGAGGGGAGTCAGTCTATGTCCTAGCCATACGCAAAATGTCTGTTGAGATTGCTGGACTGGCATCACCATTTTAGATGAAAAAAAAGGATCCCTTAGGTAAATAAAAAAACTTTAGCAGGACAAAATTAGCATAATATCCTGGACAGACGCTTGGAGAAAGATGTACCAAAGGTTTGGGGAACATATTGAAAAATGTAACTCTGAGAGGCTTCCTTTCAAAATTTTGACTTTTCTCTTGCATCTTATCACAACTTCAGTTGGCAAGTATAAAATATCTATATCTGCAAAAGCTACCGTATCATCCTTCTTAGTTGGGGAAGACTTAATTAACCCTTGCACATTCAAAATTGGCATTAAGGAGGGAGAAGAACTCACAAACTTACGGATCACTATAACACATTTTATTCAACCTAGTGTCTGGATTATACAAATTAAATAAAAAAAGATTGTGGTCCCTGATACTTTAAGGCAGTCATTCTGGAGGAACTCAGGGTTCCTCCAGATGATGCTAGGAGTCCCTAGCATCCTATAGCTGACCTCATATTTGATGGTGCCTGCTTACTTCTGGAGTCAATACCGCTTGGCAGAGACAGCTGCATAAACCCACACATCTTTTTAGTTGTCTGTAAGGGTGGCATTCTCCCCACTAGCCACCAAATGTAAAGGTATTTTTCCACTGACCACCAATCAATTGATTTTTGCAAGGTTCTTCTGAGACTGGAAAATTATTTCTAGGGTTCTTTTGGGGAAAAAAGATAGAGAAAGGCTCCTCTTAGATTGTACATACATAACATCACATCACACACACATACAAATGTATTATTAGAGAATAATCCACCAACTTCAGGCACCCCTGCCCTTTTAATTATTGACCTGCATTGTGCAGTAGAAATGGAGATACTGTGTTTGTGTGTGTGTGTGTGTGTGTGTGTGTGTGTGTGTGTGTGTGTGTGTGTGTGTGTGTGTGTATATATATACACACACACACAGTATCTCACAAGAGTGAGTACACCCCTCACATTTTTGTAAATATTTTATTATATCTTTTCATGTGACGACACTGAATAAATTACACTTTGCTACAATGTAAAGTAGTGAGTGTACACCTTGTATAACAGTGTAAATTTGCTGTCCCTTCAGAATTACTCAACACACAGCCAATAATGTCTAAACTGCTGGCAACAAAAGTGAGTACACCCCTAAGCAAAAATGTCCAAATTGGGCCCAGAGTGTTAATATTTTGTGTGGCCACCATT